>JADNRB010000004.1:6000000-6447761 GCA_017654865.1 Fusarium sp. FW16.1
AGTGGCACATAGGAAATCCCAGGAGTAGCCACCAACTCAGAAACGAGATTCTGGCATCGTCACCGCCCTCACCGGATGGACCTCCCAGGTATCATTCCCGACCTGATCTACGACCGGTCAGGGGGTTGAAAGTACTGGCGGAGATCATAGCTCGATGATCCGTCCATGTGGTCTTTTGGGTCTGGTCGGTCATGGGCGCCATTGTGTTGGGACTGTTGGGGTGGTAGTCTCTGTGTTTTTGAGGTTGTTCTGGCCACCTCATGATGGCCACAGACTTGCTCGACAACCTATCCCCTCGGAGAGAGAATCTACTATCAGATCAAGCCAGAGAACTTTCCTCGCACTGATGATTTCATTTGGCTTCTAATTGATATTGGCGAAGTGGGAGACTGGTACCTGGAGGAATAACCGGACTCGCTGTTGCTGGAGGAGTATCCAATGGTATTCGGGTTCCGAATCGCCGAGGTCCCAGGCGCCATCCATCGGCTCTTATGAATCCCATGGTCATCTATCTCCAAGAAAGGGAGACGGCATCTTTTAGGTAGGATTGCCAAAGAAGCTCTGATCCATGGGAGCTGCGCGGCTGATCGTCATGTCGTTTATTAACGACGCTGTTCTGCGCGTTGGCTCTCGTGAGACGGCGTCCAGGACACCCACAGAAGCAACGAGACTTTCGTGCTGTCGTCCAGGCCACGCCGGCTCATGGAGGGCCCGAGCCGACTAAAAAGGGCGACATTTTCCGTACATGTGGGCGCTGTAGGTTGATTTCTGTTTATGAAATACCAGAATTGTCGCCGGTTTTGGGATAACATATGGTGGCCATCTAAACAGAGAAGCGGTAGATAAATATAACCACAACTTTATAGATATGATTATTTGGTCACGAGTGCTGTTATAAAAGGTATAAATAAAAGGCATGGATTTATCTCTTATGACTTTGTGGCTAATAGTAGTTGAATACTCGAGCCCATCCTGTGGGCATGGCAAGATCAAACTCTTGGAGGAGAATTCTTTTCTAGGACGTTGCAGAAATACTAGTCCCTCTACTACCATGGTGTCCTCACACAGGGATCGGGTGAACAGAAGGGTCGTGCAGCACCGGCAACCAAAGGTGAAATGATGGATTCACGACTCGAGGCCTACCATATGATCAGTACATCGAGAACGCATCCCCGGACATGACACGTACATACGTCAAGTTCAGCGCCCCAGCCAAACTGGCCGACGCGCGGCTCGACCATGGAGCTTCAATTGCTGAGCCACTGATGTGGAGGATCGTGCAGCCAAGTATGCGTTCTTTCTTTGAGTCTGGGCTGTGCCGGAACCAAGTGTAGCTTCTGAAGGATATGCGAGAGATTGCTGGGATCCCTCTGACGGAGGACCTAGATGACCCTTCTAACCGAACTATTGGGCACGTATATGCCAAGGGAGGGGTACCTGCGGGTACCAAGTGAGGAGGAGAGTGATAGAACCAGCTTGGGTGAGCAAGCATGGCGGAACAAGCGAGACGGAGAGATGATACACACAACACCGGACAAACATGCCAGGCAAGGTCGCGAGCGAGGCCAGCCTCAAGGCACGTTGGTGAGAGACGGCAGACGTCATCGACAGAGCCATACTCAACATGCATGAGAGCATTGGCTACCCTTGGCCCAAACTCCAGGCGCTGTACGAGGAGGAGGCGCGCTTAGCTATCTTCGACGTCGGCGCCATGTCCGTGCAGAAAGACGACGACCAACTGACCGGCAAACGACTCATCGAACGCATGATGGGAACGCATCGAAAGAACCGAGTTCTGGTCCCATGCTGCAATGATGAGGAGAGTTGGAACGGCGGTGTCGGCGTCAGGTCCGTCAGATCGCGCCTGAGAAATATCCATGTCGGAGTTGGCGGCCGCGATGCCAAGCTCACGTAGGATCTTTCTGGCCTCGCTTTGGATTCTGATAGAGTTGTGAAGGATATCCCTGGGTAGCGGGAGAAGGTGATCTCTCTGAAGGGGGATAGGCCGAAGCTAAGAAAAGAATACCAATTAAGTGGTCATGTTCCTCACGGAAGAGGAAACGTCAAGAATTATCAGCTCAGAGGCCAAGTCATGATAGCGTTGTCCAAACTCCTTGATCGCCATATCACTATGGGATTGTCCGCTCAAAACTTCAGAACATGGTTACGGCTTGAATCTACCACCAGCAACTCAATCTTCGAGAAGGAACGCAAATAAACCAGATTTTTTGATCAACAAGCTTAATTACCCCTATGTCATTCGTAACGCCGTCTCAAGAATGCAGGTCGTGACTTCATGATTTGTGATGGCTCGTCCTTTTCTACAACCTGTCATACCCAAGCTCCAAGCTACTCCATGTCCAATCCGGTACCCTATCACAGACATGGCCCCTGAGAAAGCCTCAAGGAAAACCCCAAATATAGATACAGACGCCGCGAGTAAAGTCCCTATGCATACCCCGGGTACACCCTGCACCAAGCTCAAACTCGGGATATCTCTAAACGTCGTAGCAGTCGTTTTTGTCATAACCATCACAAACGCCGTTACCTGGGCCCCATGTGCGCCTCGCAAAGAACATCGTATCATGCATTGCCCTCATCATTGATTGCCCTGGCTCATATCGGGGGGCTCGAAAAATCCCAACACACCCTCAGGAACGTAACCCATCCATGGAGCCATTAGCTCTGGTTGCTGCAACCCCAAAGCACCGATGTCAATATCCTGACTGTCAAACGTGATGGCATCCATGTTGCCCATCGGAGCAGCCCAAGGCATTTGGTAAGGAAAGTTGGCTTGGCCAAAGTACATGTTGGCCGTACCATTTGTCATGTTGTTTGCTCCTGAGAGCGTTGTGGCTACACTCACTCCCCCGTTCTCCCTCATGGCGGCTGGTGGAGAGACACTGTATGTATCGAAACCATTCGATTGTTGGCTCGAAGGTGTGAACTTTGGGCCTGCGTAAAGCTCGGTCCCGTCGCCCTCGGGCAACCCGTCAAACTTGACGGTCGGTCGACTCTGCCCGCTTGTTGCCGACATGTTTGAATGTCGTCGGGTCACTGACGGCCGAGAAGTCTGTCTCACCGCTGAGATGTTGGGTTGAGGATAAGCCGGCGCCAGCAAACTCGTCGAGTCTGGTAGGCTCTGGCGAATGGGATCATATACCATGTTCCCTGGAGGAGTGCTGGGCGCCTTCATCGCTTGCATTGGCTGCACGCTCGACATGGCAGCTGAATCAATATTCTGATACATCAGTGTGAGGCTCGAGTTGGGAGAGTTGGCTGTTCCTGCCAGGCTCCACGCTATGGGTGGCCCAGACATCTTTGGTGAAGCCTGATTCTCGAACCTTGGGAATGGGTTGCTTAGAGCGGCACTGCTACCCCTGCGAGGCAACTTGGTGCTCTCGTATTCTTCGGTCGTATATGTCTCACAGTCCCAGATGCCTTTGGCCTTTTGGTCCAAAGCTGTGAGAATGTATGTGACACCACCCCAGTACATCTGCACCTGTTGCAGTGAATTGTAGCACTTTTGATAGTTTTGGTTGGCCGCTGAAGCTAGGAGAGAGTGCCTCGACGGTTTGGCATCTCGGCTCTTGCTGCCAGGTAACTGTGGCACATCCAGTCTCTTTGAGCCAGGAGGCGAACTTGCTCGAGATGGAGATTCGGAGGCATTGGCGCTCGACTCCATAAGGAACGCGCACGCAGCGATGTAGATCGGCTGGCTAGTGAAGGGGTTTCCAATGAAGCTCTTGGGATCAATCAGGTCTGCAAAAGACAAGATATCGCAAATCGTCTTGGCGCTGCTCATGCTCAGCTCGCGGCTGTCTGGCAACAGCTGCAGCTCACTGCGAAGCTCAGCAAAAGGCGTGAGAAGAGTAGGTTGATGAAGAATGATGAACAGTGCATGAAACCAAAAGTGCAGCAAGATGAATGTGGTGCCCTGGCCCATGCCAAGGTACGCCTTGAAGTTGCTCACGTTGAACTGCAACCTCCAGTCCCAACCCTTGTAGAGTCTTGTCAACTCATGCTCCATTTCGCCAAGCTTATCCCATGTCTCCTTGTTAAGATCCTGCGCATTGCGGACCTTGTTGAGTGCATCACAGACGCGCCCATAGAGGTGGATAATCTGGAGGAAGATGGGGTAAGGCGCTGGCCAGTGAGTGACCGGATCAATTGAGGGCTCAGGAAATGAGAGTTCAAGATCATCGTCACGAAACGTTACAGGCCGGCCTGTCCCTGAAGAGATGACGCGATCAAGAATGAAGACAGCCCAGAATGTATCCATCCGCTCCTGGACAACCTCTTTTTGCTCCTCAGGATTAGGTGGACTTGATCCCTCCGCCTTTGCCTGAGGACTTTCCTCTTCACCTGGCTGACGACTCCAGTGAAGGGCATACAGAGGGTCTTTTTCACCCTGATACTGAACTCCAACCTCTTTTTGTAGACCCAAATCGACAGCCATGCGAATGGCAAGGCCAAGATACATCCAAAGAGCGCTGTCTTGGCTTGCCCCAAAACCTTCATATGCCATGAGAAGACAGGCCTGTACAGCTCCCACAGTCGGGCACGGGAAGGTGTCAACAGTAGCCTGTCTAGCTCTCTGCGCAAATACCGCGCCACGTTCCGTCCGCGGCATCTTGTCGTTTCCATTTGTGAGGGCTGGAGCATCCGAGAATCTTGCAGCCAGACCGCATATGGAATCAACTAGTATGGGCTCAACTCTCTTTTCCTTGACCATGCGCAAAAACCTCGCCTGTTTGAGGAACGGATAACTGGAGCCCATCTGGAGAAAGAAGGTCTTGACGAGACTGATGATCAACGGATGAACGGGAGCCGTGTCGTTGGGGTCGTAGGTTGGTAAATCATCGCCAATGACTTCACTGTCAGCAGCAGAGCTGCTACCTAATGCGCCACTATGCGTTGACACAGGCGACGTTCCAGCCATCGAGCCAGCGGTAGATCGGCGGCGATCACGGACCGAGACAACCATTTGTTTGAAGCCAGGAACAATAGCAGTCGGGCCAAAATAGCGGAAGTATGGGACACGGTGACTCTCGGAGCGACGGACCGTAGTGGGAGAGAGCGGAAGGTCGGCGGCCAAGGATAGAGGTTGGCCATGGTGTGGACGTAAACTTGGTACATCGTCGTCATGAGGAGTTTCAACTGTGGGCTTCGCAAGCGGCAGAGTAGCCTCGGAGGTTGTTTGGGGGATTGCTTGCGGAGCAGGAGCGTCGGGAGTGCGCTGGACGTGGAGGTTGGGCTTTTCGATCTCATCTTCGTCCTCGTGGTGATCGTGTGATTCATGGTTGTCGCGTTCATGATCGGGCTTCAATACTGGTGGTTGCCTTTCGCCATCCTCCTTTTTTATTTCCTCAGGATATCCCAGACATCGGTGGTGATTCTTGGTACAAGTAGAGCAGAAGGGTCTTTCGCCGGCGCATCTCGTCTTTCGTTTTCGGCAGGTCAAACACCTGATTCGCGTCGGAGTCAGCAACAAGTTGACAAGGCTTCAGTCGTCTAGTCCAGGGGTGAGATAGCAAGACGATAATAAGGCGACCAGACAAGCACCAATAGTGACGCGACAGATAGGCAGCGGGAAGATCGGGAGATGAGGCAAGTATAGGAGACAGGGGAACGACATACGCTGCATTGATCCGACGACGCTTGGAAGGCGGTTGACCTTGGTTATGAACGAAGCGGATCGGACGCGGCGGCGGCGGCGGAACCGAGTCCGATGTATTCAAGTTGCTCATGGCTAGGACATGGTTGTTCTTCTCTAAGGGTGCGGAGACGGGCGCGGATGCGGATGTTGGAGTGGATGTCGACGGGCCCGGCGCAAGATGGAGCAACGGAGCACAGGCGGACAACGTGTGACGAGTGACAAGCAGGAAAGGAAGCTGACCAGCGGGGTCGGCAAGTTTCCAGGCCTGTTGCAGGCTGTGGCTCAGCAACGTCTGTCAATGCAACCCAAGGTATGAGATGCAAGGGAGGCAAGAAGACGCTGAGTTGCTGGCTGCCGAGTTTGCTTTCTGAAGGAATGGTCAATGTGGTGTCTTTCTTGTAGCAGGCCGTTAAACAAGAGTGTTAGAGGTAGACGAGGGCGCGACAGTAGCCCAGCAGCATATCCAGAGTTGGGCGCGTTGAATCAACCAAGGACATGAAGGAGGCCAAAGATATATAAACAGGTGACGCGCAAGAGAACTAGGACAAGAAGATTGTGGCCAAGAATCTCAGAGACACGACATCCGAGACACGGGAAAAATGAGTCGTTGGAGCAGGGATGTGGAGATGGATGGATATGAGTTCAGACAAGACACACTTTCTTGTACGAGAGAGGAAAGATGAAGATTGATGGATTATAGAAAAAAAAACAATCTGTAAGAGTGGTTGGAGATGACTTTGATGGAAGAATGTATGGTGGAGAGGAAGGCCGGAGACGGCGTTGCCTTAGGTGGGTGGGGGTAGAGTGCTAGGGTGGAGAGGAAGGAAGGAACTGAAGCTCAAGTGATCAAGTACATACGCAACACACCTTTATTCGATTACACAGAGACAGCCTGTTCTATGCCCCAACAACAAGACAGACAGATAGAAGGGAGAGTTTGGAAGAATATCGTCAGTCAAGTCAGAAAGAAGGACATGATCGTGTATTGCTGCAACCAACAGTAACAAAGCTGACAAAACAAGGCAGCACAAATCACAACTCGATCAACTTGCCTACCTGGGTAATTATGTCGGTAGAGGGCACATCAAGTGGCAACATTTAGCCTTGATTCCTCCTCTCTCCTCCTTTCGCCGGCCGCCGATTTTCCCCCTCCTCCACACTTTTGTCTGCCTTTGCTTTTCCCGTCTGGACCCTCCTATAACGGCCCGCGCACCCCTCGACATCAAGTGACCATACGACCTGCACTACCACCTCACCCAGACACACACCCACGATGGTTTCGCTGCATGGCTGTACCACGAAAAGATGCAAGCCCGAAAGCTCCTTCTCTCGCGAGAGGGGGTCCTTGATCGTATCCAATAATGTCTTTCCAATTCATGCCTGCATGGATTCCATTACCCGGACGAGGCTGTCGAGAAGACGTGTGCTGCACCTCATTCTCTCTCGGGGCGTTCTCGATGCCCGAGCGCAGAACATGCAGTCTTTGCTAGCCCCAGATCCTCAACACATGGTCACGCGAAGCCGCTAGGAAAAAAGAAACAAACGGTGAACACCCCTTCCCCTCCCCCAGAGATGAGCCTCCCTCCGTAAGCGCACCTCTCTTCTCTTCCCCTTTCGAGTGTGACATGAAGTTGTTGGGGAGAGTTCGGTTCGGTTCCCTAGTTCAGGAACTCGGATGCCATCGATTGGCAGCGTGCTCTTCCCCAGGCGCTAGACACCTGTCCCATCCGCCATCCGGCAGCCACCCCGAGTAAGCCGAATGGCTCAGACAATGGGGTTCCAGAGTCCGGACGAAAGACAGCGGAGCCCCGAGCCATTGAGTTCAGATTAGGTTGTTTGCGGGGAGGGGGCACAGCCAATTGTCACACCTTCATGTCATCTTGTTAGTCACATTGTGCATGTCGAGTTCCTGTGGCTTCACATCTCCCAGCCTCTATGAATCACATACAGATAGAGGCTGGCTATGAAGGCATATTTTAGCTAATGGCAACGGACATCTTACGAGTTCAAGTCAAAGTCTGTTCATGTTTCAATCAAGTATCAAGCTTGCTTGTACCCAACTGCCCGGGACCGGATAAATGACAAGATGCACTGCCCATGCAGATCATCATGCACAGTCATGTTATGGAGTGCTGTTGGCTCAATCTCACTCGCCTGCTGGAGAGTTATCCTCGACTTGCAGTGGCGACCGAGATCGAGATCCACAGACAAGCATCGAGACTCGTCATGGTACAAAGCAAGACAATATATTCCATAGCTGGACTTGTTGCCGCCAGTTCATACATACATACAAGCTAAATCAGATAGCCTTCCTGTTCGCTTCATTGGTAGAGCCTCGACCCTACATTTCCAACGCCATATCCATCATTTCGTAGCTTTTAAACCTGTATCGGTCCGTTTCCCTCAACTCCAAAGTGTCCAGCTTGCGAATTCGCTGGATGGGTATCACCAGTCCGCCACCCTTAAAAAGTATCCCTGACTCGCTGCTTGCCTATCCAAAAACAATCGTCACCCCCATGTCAGCGCTCACTCTCCTCCATAAGTCTCCGCCGCTCCTGACGCCCATGGCTGTCGCCTCCTCTTGCTGATGCATCATCTCGGTCTTGTCCGCACGCCGCCATACCTCCTGCGCGATTGTCCACGCACGCTCAATATTTGTCATACCCTGCCGACGGTTGATGGCGATAAAGGTTTGACGTGCCAGGTCACGGTCAGCAAGTGTGGTAGCCTCGCAAGCTGCCACAAAGAGTGGCCAGAGAAGAGCACTCATCGGGCCGGTATTGCTGACGGTTCCCACACAGTGAGTGAGACTAATATGAGTGTGGCGTTGGACGAGCGGGTGGTTGCGTGGGTAGCTATAGATGGTGCGGTAAAGGTAGACAAAGGCAGAATGACGGTAAGAAAGAGCGTTGCTGAGGATGCTCTGTAGTCGACTTCTTTCTGTTGTTTGCTCCGGAGTCAACTCCTCGGGGTTTTGGCCGAGGACTGAGCCTTCAGGCAGAGCGGGATGCCATTCTTCCAGGGCGGATTCGATAGCTGATGCCGAAATTTCGAATTCTGTCCGGAGAACCGCGACCTTGCTCACTTCTCCGTTGGTAACAGCAGCGTCGAGTTGATCCTTGAGAGCAAGGAGGTTCGAGAGGCGATGAATAATGGGCCAGAGGGAAGTGGCCATTCCAAGTAGAGTGTCGACGCTGTTGAGAGGAGACATATCACCACCTGAATCCAGAGGAGGGAACGGTGTAAGGTAGTTGGCTCCTGGGGCACTGCCGAGGGGAGCAGTGCCAAACGAGAGTGCCGCAATCACATCATAAAAGCGGAATGCCTGCCAAGTGTTTAGTATTTGATTCAAATTGATCATGATCACGAAAGAGCCACATACTCGTTCCAAAAAGATGCCCGTGGGATCAGTGGCTGCATCATTGTGGCTCATGATGGTCATGGCACCTTTAAGATGGCCATCGACAATGTTTGATCGACCTTTCTGAACAAGCTATGACGTTGTTAGTTAGCGAATCAGAGATGCCAAGACTTTACTCACCACTTCGTAGTAAACCAGAAGCATGATGGCTGCCAAGAGTTCATTTCGATTAACTCCTGCTCCCTTTTGGATCAACCGCGCGAGGCCTTGGATAGCCTTGTTGTGGAAATAAACGCTCTTTTCGTCATTGGTGACACCCCGATATTCCAAGTGAGCGCTTGCTAGAGCAAATACGGCGTTTGTAACGGCCTGGCTGTCCTGGCAGAGCGGGAGAACAAGCTGCTGGAAAGGATTCCCGCGCTCCTCCCGGAAAACAATGAGATGTGACAGAACATTGCAAAAGTGATCTACCAGGGCGCGCCTGTTGGTACGGTCGGAGAATTCGGAGAATACCGGAGAACAAAATTCGAATCGTGGAGACGGCGCTGTGACAGGCGCAATGAGGGCCAGAGAGGGGCTTTGAGGCGCATACGCATTGGAGTAGGTCGCAGCGTAGGTCGTAGTAGGAATGCTGATGATGGATTCGCGACGGATTACCTCCTCGACATCCTCCTCCTCGCTGTTCTCAATGTGTTGAACGGCAATGCCTGAATCGTCAAATACAGGCAATTGGAAGTCGATCGAGTCAATCGGAGACACGACTGGCAGGTCTCCAGGGCTCCAACCCAGGAGGTTATCCATGGGATTGACGAGGGAGGCCTTGAGAGGGAGATCGCTGGAGACGGGTGGCTGCGTCACAATGGCAACCTCCTCGTCCAACGAGTCCTCGTCGGCCGATTTATCCTGGCCATCCTCTTTCCATTGCCGGATTGGAACGTCGCAATCCAAGGGCTGGGCTCGGTCTGAACCAGAGGAGGAGTTGGTGTCGAAAGGGGAGAAAGCGGTGGTCTCACGCTTGCGCCGCTGTCGAGGGCGAACGGGTTCGTAAACGCACTCCTGGCCGCGTTCCTGGCAGCGCGCGCAGGCAGGTCGAATTTCGTCGCATTTCTTCTTCTATAGTAGAGGTTAGACCAACCACAAAAATGTCGTCTTGCATGGTGAAATCACCTTTTCTTTGCTGCAAAAAGGCAATGTTAGTGAGACGATTTTGAATTGCAGGGGTTGATCATGGAACTTACCAATAACTACATCCTGTGCGCCGAGGAACCATCCATGACAAGTCAGCCATGTCCTTTATGCTTATAACATGGAGAATGCGGTGCAATAGAATGCGCTGCGTTGTAGGGGCTTTGACGTACCTGCGCGCGAGCGCTTTTTGGGGACCTTGGGCGGTGCGAGTCGAGTGTACAGCAACATGATGGAGATTTGTTGGTGGCGAGGCGATCAAAGGATCAGATAATCAATCAGGCGTTTTCCATCCGGCCGTCTAGCAGAGGCAATCAAGCATGATCTTGTCCAAGAAGACCAGAGGCGATCTGATCAAGAAGCTGCAGACGCCCATGCACAAGACAGTTGGGGGATTTATTTGTCTTGGAACAGGAAGGGAAGCCGAGGGTCGGACGATGGCGGTGTTATCGAATAACTGATTTACGTGGGTGTGGGGAGGGAGGAGGGGGAAAATAAAGTCCGGGAGTAACCAGACGAAGCCGAGGATCGTGGAGAGGGCGAGCGCGGAGGCGGGAGGCGGGAGACGGGAGACGGAGCGAAGATCTTGGCGATGTCGAGTCCAACCTCGTCTTGGTGTTTGAGTTGAGTGAGTCTTGAGACGGATGCCCTTGAGAAAAAGGAATCAGCGGGAGAAAAAGAAGGAGGAAAAGAAGATGGAAGGAACCAAAAATGGATGCCTCGCGCGTCTCGGGGGCGTCATGGTTCGGTCCCAAGAAGCACACCAACAGAAGGACCTTGGCTTGCTTGGGTCCCGTCCGGTTCCCATCCATCTCTGCACACCATCGTGACCGTGGGCAATCATGGGCCATCCCTGCCCGATCCCTGGACGCCTTTGCCCTGTCGGGCCAAGTGAAGCTCCGTTAGCTTGCGGGGTTACGGGCGCTGCAGTTGACTCGAGTGACCGCTGAAGAACTGGAGAGGGCCTGGGAGCTGGAGCAAGCTGGAGCCCCTGAAAGATTTTACGTTACGGGGAGCTCTGGGGCAACATTGGGGGAAGGTTTGGGGGGATGAGCACCACGACGTTGCAGGGGTTGGTTGACGACGGGTGGACCGGGGAGAGTTGGAGGAACCTCGTGGCAGCAGGGGGTTTGTGATATTGGGACTGTGTAGACGGTCGAGATTGTGTGAAGAGTACAGTGCTAGTATAGTGTTTATCACATCTCTCACAGTACGCCCACGCCCCCGCTCCAGCGAGCAGGTGACTTTTCCTCCAACACTGAATTGACAGCTGCATCAATGGGATCCTCTTTTGGGCCCTCATAGAACGCCACCCGAAATCCGACTTTCCGAGCTCAAAAGTTAAATTCCTGAAAACTAACAGAGGATGGCATCAATCGCCAAGTACAACCTGTCCTTCAAGCATCTTCCAAGTCCCTGCAGTATCGAAAAGGATCACAAACACCTGGCCCTGGCATTGCCTTCCCCAGCGTCTTGGAAAATCCGGGGTAAAGAAGCTGCCATCTCGGCACGTTGCATGGTGCCTCGAGTCAACGAGCATTGCACGCCGGCGCCCAGCCTATTTGGGTTGAAATGGTGATGGGCTACCCATCCTAACAGGCGCGGCAAAAGGGAACCTGGTCGATTCGCAAGCCATCAAACACATGGGCGCCGCCCGTCCGCTGCCTCCCCGCGTTCCGGTTGCCATTCGGCTGCACCCATCCCGATTCTGATGCTACAAGAGACCAGATCATCGACAGGTGAGATGAAGGGAACCGTCCCGTCTGATAGGGAAATGATGGAAAGGGGCGATCGTCGCCCTATGGTTTGATGAGTGACATGGGGCAAAGTTTGATGCTTTCGCTTGCGCAGGAACAAAAAGGAATACTACAGCCGGCCCTCAAGAAAATATTGGGTGGGCCCTCTCTGCTGACCGACAATGCAGACGAGAAGCCATTGCAGCAGAAGAATGGAAAAAATGAAAATGGGGGTCAAGACGCTTCTGGACCCAACAGCCGTGAGACATTGTCTCAGTGCCTCGAGCAACTCTTTGCAGTGTCTGAGTGTTAACCGGACTCCAAAATGCGGAGTGATGGCGATGCCAAGAGGGGGATTGCGACGGCGACGGCCGATCACACGAAACACGGGCTCGAAGCGACGATCTGGAGACGGGAGAGCTCCAGAATGCCACTGGTACAGTAGACTGGCTCAGGGTCCAGTGTGGGAGTCTACAGTACCTACGTAAGAGGTAGTGGTCCAAGGGGGGGAATGGCACACATCTCCCCCGAGGAGGTAAGTGTTTAATCCGCAAAATCACAAGATATAAGGCTTATGGTTATAAAACCAAGCTCATATATTAAACCTTCGGAGGACGTTTTATTTATTTCATGCTTTCATCTATTTGTTTTGTTTTAAATCACATCTCTATGGCCTTACGAAGTTCTTAATGTCAACAGTGTGACATTTTTTCCTGGAGTGAGGAGTCACTGACTTTGACTAACCACCATGCAACAATGGTTGGAGGACCCTGTCCGTTGTCACATTGACCGACCAGGCATTCACGAACCACGGCTCAAGGACCGCGGCACAAAGCTTGGCCCCCGACCCGATGCCCGATGCAGCCACGAGGAAATGGAGCATGGCGAGTGTGTGTGGACGGGTAGACTCACGATGCGCCTCCTACGTTCACGCGGTATTTTGAACGAAGTTTGCGATTCAGCATCCATGGCATGGACATTCGATCGCCCGCAAGCAGAATCAGCAGCGGGCGTTGATGTGATGTGACGCGATCTGGTCTGATGAACCGCGGCTTCATCTCATGATCTAATCAGACGCCAACCTCATCCATTACCCTTGGCCCCTGTCGCAAGGGAAAACCCTGACGACTTGCTTCTGGAACACTTTTTAGGGCCCTCACCTTGACCGACACATCGGCGATCAGGTTTCACCGTGGTGAGAGTTCCTTTTGCGGTAGACCTGGAAAATGATTCTTCCAAGGTTGAACTTGAAAAAAAAAAAAAAAAACTTTGGAGGAAGCAACTCGAGACCCGTGGGAAAGGACGCGATGAAATGCCCCTCATTAATTAATCCACGAGGTCCGCAGTTTCTCGGCGTGTGGTTTCATCGGCTCCAAGCGTCAACCCAAAGTCCCTTTGCCTTCCTAGGCCGGTAAGCCATCCCCCGGATCGTCATCGCTCCAACCTCCACCGGCCGGCAGAGTCCGACCTGGGACATGGTGATATTGGAAAGGTTTCTCCTTTCCCTTTCGCCCTGAGAGCCTACAAAGTGCTGAGCAAGTGGTCGCTTTCTACAATGCCCCTGAAATCAAACTCTCTTCTGTCCGAATAGCTAAAGACTGATCAGGCGCACAGAAAAAAAACTTTAAAAGAAACCACCCACCTAACCTCTCTTTGGTAGGTCTTTCGTAAATTCTGTAGTGGAAGCTATTTTGCCCAACTTCTCAGATGACGGGACCCACACGCTAGCTTGTGCTATTTTGGGATAAATCGCCGTGGTAAAACGTCCTCGGCGTCGGTTCGGAGCTTACCAAGCCATCCCGAGGTGCCAAATCGTGTGCACAGAGAGAGGCTTGTGAGAAGCTGTGTCACCAAGCAGATTGGCTGTGCATGAGCATTTCTTTGACCCAAAGTTTCGCTGGGGAGAAGAGAGACGAGGATGATGGTGAGCCTCTGAAACAAACGAGGGCATCGTCAGCAAGAAGCGAGCGAGAGTGGAGCATGTAATAAAACTCGCGCGAAGCATCATGTAGTCATGTTGCCTTCTTGAGAAAGCCTAGTTAATAGAGTGGCAGGTATGCATCTCATCCTCATGGTGCGTTATTATGGGGAGAAGCTCATTTATCTCTCACAGTGGAATTTCAGTCTGCCTTTGAAGGTGGTCACCTGACACGGCAGAAACCACGGCTGAAATGCGCACCTCATCACAACCTTGAACCAACGCAACGCCTCGCAACACCGCTTCCTCTCTTAGTCTCCTGCGCATGAGGTTCTCGGCCCCCAAATCCCAGCACTCGGTGTCGAATGAGGCCCTCGTTGTCGATTATCGACCTGGGTCTGCCCCGTATAGGTCTTCTGATTCGTGGCCTTGTCTGACAAGTAGACCACAAAGGCCTCTCAATGGCTGCCACGGTAGCAGTGCCAATGCACCAGGCGCACCATCTTTCCGAGCGAGGACACCTCTATGCCCACAGCCTACCGCTAGAGCTTGCGAGCTTCATGCCGCCGTCCAATGGCGGAAGTAGACGTGCAGCGGAGGATGGAGATGAGAATAGAGAAACGACGAGAAGAGGGTTGGGGCGGTGCTCCGTTGACGAATCCAATACGTGCTGCTGTTGCTGCGACACCAACAACCCGGACGAATGCGATTTGCGAGCAATATCCAGCGACGGTAGTGCCGCATGGCCTGCGCCTCTTGTCTCTGATGCTCTTGCGGCTCACGATTGATGGTGTCGGTTCTGTTTCAGCTTGGCTTGTCCCCGCAGGAACCTGAGCCGCCGCGTGTCTTTCTCATCGCTTACTCTTCCTTCGCTGTCGTCCTCTGGTCCCGTCCGTCATCTTCAGTTCCCTCACCGTCCCATTTCTCACTTCTGGGCCTCATCAATCTCCACGTCGGACCCATGGCGGTAACCTGAAGAGGAATTATTTCTCACGTCTCAGGACAGCGCTGGGTGCTCGGGTAACCTGTTCATCCAACCAAAACGACCCGCGCCTACGGTTCGGTGGACTTTTCGCTCAGCCCTATAGACGCCAGAGTTCTGGGATGACAGAAGCCTTTGCTGCTCCCCCGTGGCGTAGCATCCCTTGACACCCCCCGGCCACGGATAAGCCTCTAAGGCCTCCATTGCTGACGGTTTGGAATCTCTCGCTACATCTGACTCTTCCCTCCTTTTCCTCTTCTTTCATCATTTTTAATTTGTCCTGTGTGAATATTGAAAGTTGTCGCATTTGATTTGTGGTGGTTGTCGCGAGCCGAAACACATCGATCTAGCCCACGTCCCTCCAGCGCCTTCTTTATTGAGCACTTGCGACAATAGCCCGATTTGAGGAGCTGAAATTAATTACCCGGCTGGCAAATTCGTCCATGATCTGCGTCCCACACGGTTTCGCGAAATTTCTCTCATCGACGTCGCATCCCCCTCAGTTCCATGAGCGCACGAGATGAGGAACTGGGGGTGTCGCTCGTGTGTCGCCTTGCTACTAGCTGCCCTCTGGGCCACCAGTATTGAGGCGGCCGACTACAGGAGACACGATGGAGTTCACCGGGTCGAGAAGAAGGCACAGATCACAGCGCCCGCTGTGTTGAACCGCCGAGATAAGGAACAGTGCGGCGCGGGCGAGAAGCTATGCGCGTCCAGCCTCGATGGTGGATGTTGCCCAGAAGGCTACGACTGCGCGAAGGAAAGCTGCTTTGCGGTTACGAAAGGCCCTGTGACATGCCAGGGAACGAGGGTTGGATGGTACCAATGCGAAGCCGTCTTCGGAGGTGGGTTTTATCGAGACTCTTTACGGACCAAGGCTTACATATAATAGCGGGATGCTGCCCGGACGGTTATGTGTGCAGTACGGGCGGTAATTGCTTCCCACCGGCGGGCGTAGCATATACGTACGGCTGCCCGGCGAGCCAGTATCTCTGCCCGTCTTCGCTGAGTTATGGGTGCTGCAACAGCGGCATGGCCTGTGGCGTTAATCAGTGTTATTCTACAAAGCCCGTGACGATCACGAATACCATCGTTATCACCGCCACCGAAGACGGCTCCGAAACGACTTACAGAACAACCGACATTACCGTCTCGACTCCAACTATGCCCACGGAACTTCCTACAGTCCGCGACGGCAGCGATGAAAACCAGGCGGTCCTCAAATTCTTCCCCTCGGCTATTCCCAAGAGCAGCCCAACATTGACTGCGGACGACGATGATAAAGGTGGCGGCGGACTCCCAACAACAACGCTCGTGGGCATCGTGGCTGGTTCTATTGGATTTCTAATCATCGTGTTGGTGGCAGCATACATCATCATCCGCCATCTGAACAAGGTCGTCCGAGCTGTCAGCACCTCAAAGGTGTCTGAACCCTCTAATCGTTCCACCGCACGACCACCTGTGAAGGAGTTCAAATCGGCGGACTCACAAGTTGATGAATGGAGCGCCAACCCGTTGATAGCCCCTCCTCCGAGACCAGCAAACCCCGGTCCGGATTCCGGGGCCCCTTCACCGTATAACCTTGCGAGCCCCGATCCGAGCTCCAACAACCCCACGCCCGGAGCAGATGGCTACCATGCAGTATCGGGCAGCGCGGGAAATAGCAGACACACCAGCTTCGATGCTATGGGTAACCGGGAAGATTACTTTAATGCGGCAGCTGTTGGTCAACAGCGATTCAGCTCAGTCTCAGCATCAACGAGGAACCGATCTAGTACCGATACACACGCTTACACTCACGTTCGACAATGGAGCAACGCTTCTGAGAATTCTGATGGGACTCCTGGAGTGATGTCAAATTCTCCTCCGATGGAACTCGAGGCAATACCGTGGATACCGGAATTACCAAGTTCCCCTTCATCTGTCGCATTTCCTCCTCTGGACGAGCGAAGGCGATCCTCCAGCAGCACCGTCAGCGCCCCAGTCCGGCCACCCGTGACTCAACGTCTATCTGGAGGACAGCGAGTACGAAGCGAATCACTCGGCCAAAGCAATCTGAGTATCGTAAACGAGGAGATGCATGGATTCCATGGGCCGAACGATCACTTTGTGGGCCAGACAGATACTCACCGGCCAGGATCGGGAGAGTCTGGTGGCCGATCGCGATCACAATCGAATACTCAGTTGCCGGATACACAACAACCTGCTACACAACAATCGAATACGCAACAACCATAACATCTATTTATACAATCACTATTTCCATGTTTTTTGCTTTCTGAAATTGTCACGATTTGGCAAGCGGTTGGAGTTTTAGTCATGGGGTTGGAGAACCTGACATAGCGTGGCACGGCGTTATCTGGAGGAGAGGTCATTACTGTGTGTTAAACAACTGGGCGGTTTTATAAAGGTCTGGTTTGGAAACGAATAAGCATATATGGCATTTTGAATTGTACCAACCATCTTTTTTCTTGTCTTGCTGTTTTGAGGATCATTGAGTTGGATACTATCTCTGGGGATTGTTGAATTGTGACACTACCTGATAGGGAACCCATCAGCGGCTCATTAAGTCTGCAGAAAATACGATTGGTATTTTATAATCAAGCACATGAAATATGCTCGTATTCCGATCGTATTGAGCCCTGGTCTCCCGAGTCATGTCTTCTCACTTACACTGAAGGGCCGACGTTCGACTAACACGACCCGACGGATCGGTTTGGCGGGCCGCTAGGGATGCGGCTGCAGGGACCGGGCCGCACCATGGCCTCCGTGGCGGTTTAGGATTAATGAGGATCAGAGATTGATAAAGATAAAGATCTGAGTGGCTGGTTAGGATAATTGTTGTTGAAGATGGTTTGTTTTGGTGGATGTTGTTTTGATGGTGGGAAGTTGTAGTTGTGAAGCTGTTAGGCGACATGGCAAACTGCAGCAAAAGTCACAAGGACCGCAAAGTCTGGGTACACCGATACCAAAATGAAGAAGGGGTTGAAGTCTTAGGCTGAATATATCTCGTAGAATAGTATCTTTGTTGAGAACAGGATAGTTCGCGCGACTTTGGAATACGTGTGTCGATAGACACGCCAAATTAGTAAGTATCCCTATGATTAAGAGGTGTGTGACGATGGGGGTTACTAGCACGTTATGCCTTGGATATTAGCTAAGTAGTGTAAATTCATCCCGTTGCATGCAATTGTTTGTTATTTGATGCGGTATACAGACTTGAGGTCACGCTCAGCTTACGCTGCTGCATGCGGTATCCTGTATAAAGACCATTTGGTCCATCTACAAGCTCACCGATATACCATCATGTCAGCCCGGGGCTATGAACTGCTGCAGCTAGACACTGCCTCGAGACTCGGATGCCTTCCCAATGGCTGGAGTGAAACATTGACTAGATTTCTGCAGGTATATCGCAGGGCAGACAGACAACTCATCCTTCAGCAAGCAACTTGGAGGGTACGCCAGCCTCATTTTGATACACTATGGAAAGGCATATAAACCTCCCTCGAGGATGTGCGGAAATTCCAATTAACCTTACTCACCTTAAAAAGTCCAGGTCCTTGATGACAGGAATGCATTTCCTCTTTCTCTACCTACTTAATTGATACATTGACCATCACAACGACGGAAGCAAATGGTCGGCTTTTCAGGTGCTATTGGGGTCTTCTCCCTTGCACTCCCAGCCGCAACGCGCCTCAACTCCAGAATCTGCAAGGTTGTGGGCGAAATAAGCGAAACAAAGCGAGCTGCTCCCAAAGTGTTCAAACAGTTACTAGAGGAGCTGGCGACGTGGGGCCAAGTGCTCAAGAGCCTTGACAAGATTGAAGGGTCTGATGGCCAGGTTATAATCAGGGCAACATCGCACTGCAAAGCGTATAAAAGGGCCTTGCTCAAGATGTATGAGTGTCTCAAACGGTTTCGGCGAACAGAGGACTGGGAAGAAATCACTAGGATCCTCCTAGAACTCCATGATCAAAGAAATGCGGTTAGACTTCACCGGGAGGAGGTGGAAAGATGGATCCTCAGTGTCAACACGTGAGTGGTTTTGCTTGAGGACGTTACTATACAGTCCCCGTACTAACTCTGAATGTTCTCGCAGTATCATGGTCAACCTGACCCATGAGCAGCTCACACGTCATGAAAAACTCTACGCTGAAGCCTCCGATGCCCAAGCACACAATCTCCAGAGCATACGTGATCGGTTCCAGGGGATAGAAGAACTGCTCAAAAACTTGCCCCGGGATTCCAACGCGATGCAGCAGATGGAAAACCCCAGCCCCGTCGCTGAGTTGGCTGCCATCGCAGATGATCTACGCACCATCTGCTCACAGCAGATTGTAGAGAGTGTTGTAAGCATGAGGACAAGGGATGAAGTGTGCGACAGTGGCCGCGAAGAGGACGTGAGCGAAGGTGAAAGTGAGGACTCACTCGAAGGTATGTGTCCAGGTGTGACCTAGGATACTCAGCATGTCGTCATTAACAATACTTTGCAGGATCGTCTGAAACGATACGCCAGCGCCCACCTACTACAACTACAAGCCAGGGCACGCAAACCATGCTCAGCTACCCAAATCACGACGTCGTCACCGACTTTGTTGATTCAAACCCAACGCCAACGAGTTCGAGGTTTCGACTTGACGAGTATTCTAATGACGAATCGACTTGCGAGACTGACTCAAGGAGCGAGTGTTTCAGTGAAGTAGGGTCCAACTCTTCATTCACCACTGACCACCTCGACGAGGGTATAGATGTTCTAGATCAAGTACGGCCCGAAGATGATCTTGACCGGTACGCTGAGTCAAATATCATTTTAAAGAAGCTTGAGTCGTCTACTGTCAGGGAGTGCAAGCAAGTTGTAGGGGGCTCCTTCGGCCAGGCCACACGCGGAGGTCCCGAAGTCCTGACCATGGGCTCGGAGGAATGGTACAAAGGTGTGGGGGAGCGATTCTGGTTTTCGAAGGGTTACACGATCGGCATCGCGTTCGAAAGAGACTGGGGACCATTTCAAAGTGATCCCGGTCTACTGACCTTGTCGAATGCATGCAAGCTCCACCACCTGGTAAGGAGAGTCTCTTTTATCACTCGAAAGCTGGGCGACTTTCACGACCTCCGACGGGGGCTTGTGCGAGGTGCGGGAGCCTTCTTTGCCTGGAACATGAGCGAAAACTGCCCATACGACGAATGCCAGCGGAACTTGGATCTTCTCTGTGCGGACTCCTTGATCAGAGTGGGCGAGGACTCTTCCAGGTGGGAGTCTACAGTGTTCTGTATCACAGTTCCATGGAGGCTATATCGCTTTTGGACCAGTGTACGTGAACGTACTGGAGTCGGTTGCCTTGTCGACCACGGGCTTTTAGCGGAAATCCCCATCAAGGTCACAGGAAAGGATGGGCAGACGCGGCAGCGATTGTGGTGTCCAGAAACCGTTCAGGGGAGCGGGCTCGCCGACGACGAGATACGCGCCGTGTTCCACGAGGTCAGTAGCAGCCCCGGCGAGTAGAATTCTAGCTGACGCATGACAGTTCTCGCTTCCCGAGCCCTGTGGCTCTTTCACACTTCCCCGACGGTTCATAGTTGTGGTCTACAAAACAAGCACAGCAGATGGGTGGGTTAGGTCTGTCTACAAGTCGTTGAACATAGACCCCAGCACACAGATCCATTATCTTGGGAGCAATGGGGAATTTAACCCTCCTTTTCACTTGAGTAGTACTCCATAATGATGAGATTGAAACTGATACAGAGGAATTGTCATACTCGATTCTACGAATGTCTAGGGGGAGGCAAAGTATCAAAGGGTGATCTCTTGGAGATTTGATTTGGTTTAATATCTCATGGGATGAGTAAATGATCAGAAATAATTGCGTCCATATTTAACGATATTTTAGTGAGCAAATCTAGTTCTCCTGGTTCAAACACTATAGCCTCTATACTACCCAATCCCAGACGTACTCTCGACTACCAGCCTGACTTTAAAAAAAAAAAGACTTGAGCTTGTTTCTTGCTGCTGCTCGCCCCTTTCATAGGATTCGCGGACGCTCTTCCACTGTCTATCCGTCGGAATCTTAGACCAACCCCATCTAAAGTCGCCTATTTGTCGCTTCCAAACTGTTGCGAAAGGAGATCCTTCGGTTCCTAGATCCCGCCAGACCTTCATTATCACCGACGAGCCGTTCCAATGCGCCTCCAAGTCTGTTTCGCAGTCGGGGCAGGACCAGTCGACTTTGTCTGCCCTGAATGCCCTCGGTGAAAGAGGCGAGTTCAGGTTGAGGGCCAAGGTGAAATGTTCTTGGTGCAACACTGACAGTTTCTTCTCGCGGCGGTAAAAGCGGACGCTCAGATGCTTGCAGGCTTGTAGAATTGGTGACACGGCCCAACAAGCCTTCGGCGGCGTGTACGTGCAAGTGTAAAGAATGAGGTAACGGCCATGGGCAACTTTGGGGTAGTAGCATTGCTCAAGCCTGATGCTTCCTCTATCACACGCTGGGCTTGGAGAAGTGTGAATGGTTTCCGTGAGATGACCTGGTCTTAGTAGCTCATCGAGATGTGTCTGTTCCTGGGTACTTTGAGGTCCAAGACGAGAATATTTGAGCGCAAGCTGAACGTGTCGGTGGCATGGGAGTTTGAAGAGCTCGGTTCATGGGTTCTCGGCCTGAAAGAATTTCAAACGGTAGCAATCCGGGGCCATTGGTGTTTGAGGTGCGTCTTCCATATAGGTGGGATGGGTTCGGTCGCAATCATCGCAAACCCATCTATCAGTGCGATTACTGAGGACAGCAGTCAGATATTCCAAGTGTTCGTCCCAATCCAGTCGTCATTCCGCATTGTTGGGGCGCGTAAGAGCTTTCTTTACTGCCACGCAGGTATGGGTGAAGATGAGCTCTGTGTGTAGAGGGAGGAAGCTGGCGATGATGAGTAGGATATCGAGGGGCATCTGAGCAAGGAAGGCGTTTGCAGGTTGGGGCTCTCTGGGGTGAGATCCCAGTACCACAGGTCTCCCCTTTCGTAGCATAGAGAACCAATTTGCTCCTGCGTTGAGATCCATTATCGCGTTGTGATCCATGGTTGCGTTGGTGATAAACGAGGTTGGTTAGAGGGCGATGTATGAACCTCCCAAGTGGTAACAGAGTAGTCTTTTGTAGGTGGCTTTATAAAAAATGTCTCGGTATGAGAATTTGCTGCCAGACACGGGGGATTTTTTTTATAAGTGCGGACATGAAGTTGCCCATGGCCGAGTGGAAGCTTTGAGTTGCTACAAGGGAAAAGGTTCGCCCAAGCGTCAACAAGTAGGTAACTCCGAAGATTAGGTACAAAGGGTGTTGAATATGTTTTTAGCTTGGACATGATGAGTTCAGTCCATCATTTAAAGTGATGCTATCGACACTTACACATGAACGAATGAGGCTGGAATGCTTGGCGTTGTCCTTCATTCGGCGTGATGTTAAGCCGCTTACAGACTGTACCTCATATATCTCGCAACGACCTCAGCTCATTCATCTTGAACATGACCTTTTCATGGAACCAAAAATCTCACAAAACTGAACCTTCTTGGCCTTGGTAGGATGGTCTCGATCATCTTGCATCACTTACACGCGTGGTTTCGACCCACTCTCGCAGCTCTCTTCCAGCGCAATCTCCCTTGGAGTTATCGCTGGCGACTGCTCGTCTTTCAGCCTGCCATTCTTCTCACTTACTCTATCGCGACTATTCCTTGTATTTTTTACCGTCCTTTCACTGTCGAGTATCTACCCATCGCCCCAGGACGATATGTGCGAGCCTTGATCTTCAAGGCGGTAGGTGTAGGCAAGGGCAGGGCGAAGCGACCGCTCCATGTCAACTTTCACGCCGGGGCTTTTATCGGAGGCTTACCAGAGGGTCATGCTCGGTTCGACGACCGTGTAGCGAAAGAGACTGGCGCTGTGGTTGTGGATGTCGACTACCGTGTAGCACCTGAGCACGTCTTCCCAGCAGCTATTGACGACGCTGATGCAACTATCAAG
The DNA here is from genome assembly GCA_017654865.1 of Fusarium sp. FW16.1. Classification (NCBI taxonomy): domain Eukaryota; kingdom Fungi; phylum Ascomycota; class Sordariomycetes; order Hypocreales; family Nectriaceae; genus Fusarium; species Fusarium sp. FW16.1. The sequence continues at coordinate 6,022,839 of JADNRB010000004.1, forward strand.
TGGCTGCAGGAAAACGCTGAGGAACGATGGGGCGCAGATCCAACTCTTATGACCACGAGCGGGTTCTCTGCAGGAGGTAATCTAGCTCTTGCAGCGACGCAGCAGGAGGCATGCCATGCTCCATCGCCGACAGCCATCAAGGCCGTTACAAACTTTTACGGTGCAATTGATCTTCGGCTCAGCCCTTGGGAAAAGCCTCATCCGCCAACTATGCCCAAGAATGATCCTGCAAGAGTCTTTGTTCCTTTGTTCGACGCTTATGCGGGACCTGCTCGAGCAAAGCATTTTGAGGATCCGAGGCTAAGTCCGGTACTTGCAAAGAAGGAGACTCTGCCAGACCGAATACTCTTGGTTGTTCCTGGTATTGACATATTGGTGGCTGAGCAGACTGAGTTTGCGGAGCGAGTCAATGCTGAGGATGAGGCGGTCGGTGACAGGGAAGTTCCCCGGGTCGAGCTCATGCACGAGAAAGAGCTATTCCATGGGTACCTGGAAGGTGAGTTTCCACAGCTGCATTCACTTTTAAATACTGATTTGTATAGTTCCTGATGTGGTTATCAAGAGGGGGGTAAAGGACCGCGCTTATAGTAGAGCGATAGAGGTTCTGCGTGAGACTCATGAGAAGCATGGCTGGACTTGGGAGGGCTAGGTGTATGATTGAACGACATTGAAGATTGCAAGTTTGCTATGTACTTGTTTGTACTATACCCAACTCCATTTTAAAGTAAAGACATTTGTGTTGCTCTGTTGTCAAACCAAAGTAGGTAGTCTTTCCAAGGAGCTCAAAAAAACTAGCGGTGTTAATGCAGCAACTATTTGCTCCTATTGGTATACACCGCCAACAGACCAGCGGTGAAGGACGACATCCATATCAGATCTATGATGACTAAAGGGCATTTTAGAGACACAATTACGCCATACTTATTCTTGTCGTCGAGGAATGCGGGTGCCTTGTGGGTGAAACCTTTCCCGTCCCAACGATCTGTTCTTTGGGAGCTGCGTTACCCTAGACTCTTCGATGCAGGTTTCACGAGTCAGATCTTTGAGCAAACAAAATCCCAAACAAAATCAAGAATCCATGAAAAACATGGTCTGATGTGATGAAAACTGTAGGGCAAGCATGGGTTGTTGCCCGGCATTATCAAGCAAGCGAGTTTGGGGAAGAAAGCGAGTGCATGACATCACGCAAATAGCCGCCAGTCCAGCAAATATAGGTAGCTGTAAATACGGAGTACTAGCACCAAGGCTACAATCCACTGCCCCGAGACAACAAAACTAGATTACGAACATGAAAAAGTCCCCCTCAAATCTCGGACGACCAATTCATCAATTAAAAGGCAATTTCCGTTTGCAAACCCTCGCCGTTGTCGCGGTATCCAGACAGCAACCAGCCGGGGGGCGATCCATGGGAAACAGGCCAGGCGGCCCGTCGACCCAGCAACCAAGGTAAACAAAGACCAGGGCCTCTCCCAACTGCCTCGACCAACCATCCGATGCCACACGCACCCAGGGCGGCTAAGCTTGACGACCGACCGAAAATAATACCTGCACCATCCCAGGAGAGAACCCATTCTACTCTCGCTTCTGCATCATCCTATTTTACTTTCCCCTGTGTGTGTGTCGCTGCAAACCTTGCGGCGCACATACGAAAGACAGCTACTCTCCTCCGACCGCCCTCAGATGCCCCGACGCAACAGGGCCGAGGACCTCGACTTTGAGATACACGTCGACCCTTCCTGCTTGAGCGATCCTATGGACGATAACGAACACAAAGGCCACGAGGAGCCAAAGGCGGAAGAGCAACAACAAGAACAGCACAACACTACTAGTAACATCGATACTGAGCAAGAGTCTCAATTGCCTGCTGAACCCAAGGCTGAGCCTGCGGTCGAAGCTCCAGTGGAGGACGGCAAGCCCATTGTCACACCGGTAGAGGAGGACGACAAACAATCATCCACCCTAGAGCCAGAGGCCGAGGACAACACAGAGGACAAGCTCCAGCAAGATACTGAGGAGCTTGACCAAGAAACTCCAAAGCCAGCCGAGGCCTCATTAGACGACCAACAAGAGGAGTATTCATACATCTCTTCTGAGGACGACGCCGAAGACCACCAGGCTAAGGCTGCAGTGTCTGAGACCAAGGAAGCAGCCACTGAGAACCAAGAAGAAGAGACACACTCAGAGAGCGAATCAGACCGCTCCGAATCTCGACGCTCTTCTGCTTCCTCCGGATCCTACATCTCAGACCGCAGGCACTCTGACCGCACAGAGGCACTCATTCAAAAGGCCGCCCGCGACATAGTCTCGCAGGTTGGTAGCGACGATAAGAGAGATTCTCTGAGCAGCTACTCCGGCTCAGACGAGACCGGCTATCTTTCTCGTTCCGAGTCTTCCAGTGCTCGTCAGTCAGACGCCCACATGTCGGTTGAGGACGGCACAAGAGGCGGTGTGGATGACAATAGCTCCCACCATGAGCACGAGGATGATGTGTTTAGCGACCGCAGCCCTCGAAGCTCGCTAGGTTCCGTCTCGGAGACTGAGAATCGAAAAGCCCAGGAAGCCATGGACAGGATGTCTAGGTCGCCGCGCATCTCTGGTATTTCCGGCATCTCGGGCATCTCCGAGTATGAGAGAGAGGAGGATGAGTTTATCCCTACCATCAGAGGCACCCCACGACCTGCCTTTAGATCACCTTCCTCTGTCAAGGCCATGCAGATGTCCTCTCCCCCTGCGTCAGTCCTGGGATCTCCTCGTTCTAGCCGACGAGCACCTTTGCCAACTGTTTCTAGAATGGGATCTCCCCGCTTCTCAGAGCAATATTCGCCCAAGAAGACGCCGCCGCGGTTTAAGAGATCTACACCGCCTCTAGTTCTTCTCCATGTCACCTTGTTGCCTCTGCGATGGCCCTGGGAGATGTTCTGGAGAATGCCGACCCAGAGGACTTGAGCCAGGAAACGAAGACTATCCGCGATGCTTGGCGAACGCTACAGGACCGCATGGGTGATACTACAGTCGAGCGAGGTATTCTCCTGCCCATCCCCAGAACGACTACGAGGTTCTTGAGGAGCGGCTGTTGGAGGCTCTTGAGCTTCCCGTGAGGCGACGGGCTCGCATTCTCGAGTGCGGCCACTATCTCGGTCCCTCCAACATGTCAACTCTGGATGACGAGTCGTCAAGCGAGTCTGAGGAGGATTCTGATTATGATGATGAGCCCGATAGTCGCCGATCTAGTCGTCGCAGCCAGCCAGAGAAGACACACTGGTGCAAGACATGCCGCTCAGACATCCGCTACGAGTCTCTTGGAGAAGGCAAGATCTTCCGCGTCAAGGTATACGCGAGCAACGGCCTGATCCGTGGCGGTGCCTGGGAGGCCTGCTGGAAGGAGATGGAGCGTGTTGATGTTGAGATTGAGCCGCTGGTTGATGCTGTCTCCCAGCATGAGCTCGTCCAGATGGAGGCTGACCAGGAGAGGGAGTTGGCCATGAGAGAGGCTGAGGAGGAAGAGCGATATGTGAGGTTGGAGGAGGAGCATAGGGAGTTTGAGTCGAGGGAGAGGGGACGACTTGCTAAGCGGCGAGGAGAAAGCCGGAGTCATGTTGATGAGGATGAGTCTCGTCTGACTGAAGGCGAGTCCCATCTCGAGGAGTCCCATCTTCAAGAGCGCAGCCTTCATGCCGAGTCACGTCACGAGGAAAGCCATATCGCGGACACCACAGAACCAGTGGACGAGAAGGCTGCCGATATTGCACGGGAGCCCGCTGAGGACACCACCAAGGATTATACCGACGATCTCGACAAGAGCCGATCCTTTGACGACCTCGAAAAGGACCTTGACGAGCACCTCCAAGAGGAGCATGAACGAAGAAGTCAGGCTGACGAATCACGAATGAGCCTCGGACCCGACGACATCTCCCATATGAACGCCCAGGCCAGGGCTGCTCCCTCTTCTCGCGCTTCCATCTCTCCCGAAGACATCAAGGGCGAGGAGGAGCGTAAGAGGAGTGATGAAGAGAGATATAGGGAAATATATGGCGATGCTCCCGCTCAGGATGAGCACGCACGATCTTTCCCTGAGCACGCTCAACATCATGATCAACAATACACTGAGCGAGGTCAGCCCGGTGCTTCCAACTCCCAGGGAATGCCTCCCTCTGGGGAGACCTACCCCGAGAACGAGGATCGTCAAAAAGCAATGAAGAGCGCCTCTCTGCCACAGTTACTGGCCGAGTCTGCGCGCGTGCTGATGCAGGACAAGAAAAACGTCCTCATCGGCCTTCTGAGTGTGCTGATTCTCTTGCTTGCTATCAGGGGAGGCCCTGGCCCTACACATGATCCTAGGACGTTCCAAACGATTGTGAAGAAGGCCGAGGTGCCCACTGTTACGGTGACTCAAGAAGCTGTGGTTCCCACGGCGGAGGCTATCAAGCAGGCGACTGCTTCCGCAGAGACTATTGTTGAGGAGAGCAGCATTAGCGTTGAGTTGCCTAAGGAGAGCGTCGCCTCAGAGAAGGCCGAAGTCCCTGAAGAGAGCGCCGTCGAGGAAGAGCCCGAGTTTGTCGAGGAAAAGGCTGAACCAAGCAGCAAGTCCCGCGCCAGCAGCTCTCGCTCTACAACGGCTTCTGCCTCTGCAGAGTCTGTCGACCCTTGTGCCTCTTGCAGCCTGCCTCCCCGAGCTGGTGGAAAAGATCCCTTCCGGGACCTCGTCTATGCTCCCCCGCCTCGCCGCCGCCGCGAGACTGAGACCGAGACACTCATCTCTGAGCGAGTCGTCCGTGTTGTCGAGACGGTGACCGCCATGGAGACTGCCACTGTCAAGGTCACCGAGACCGCGACTGAGGTTGTCGTCTCCCGGGAGACACAGTATGTCAAGGCTGGTCCCGAGGAGAAGGCACACCAAAGGGAGATGGGCCTGGAGGTTCCTGGTCAGCAGGAACAACAGGCCCCCCTGGGCAGCTCAGAGGCTGCCCTCGAATATCTCGAGATCGAGGCCCCTGTCGAACAGGCCTTTGACCTCGAGGCCCCACGAAAGGAGGCTGAGCCTCCTACGAGAGGAGGCCGCCAGGACGCCGAGGCGGAGCGCCTGGAGCTGCCGTGGAACTGAGAGCATGTGGATTTTGGGAGGGAGGAGCCCAGTGAGGGCCAACGTTTTCCATGCCGTGATGTAAGTGATAACGAAGGATATACCTAAGAACGCTCTTGTGTTTTTGTGATTGATGAAACAAAAATGGGCAATGTCTCTCTTTTTGTCTGGGTTTTGCTGTTAGGTAGCGAAAGACTGCGATGGGTTTATTAGGAAGTCTGAATTGAATGATGCAATGCATGAGGGTAGATAAGATAATTGGGAGCCTGTTATGGATGTTAGTTCATATCATGAGAATAGACTAGTACTTTTGTACTATTGGTACATTCATTACACGATTCTTGTCCCTGTCCATTTGTGAATAATGTGTGTGCATATGTTCCTATTAGTGGTCCATCCAAACAGTCCCTTTTCTTGGTCCATTCATGCAATATCTCGAGCCCATGGTGAACGCCTTGCCATGATTACCGTGCTTCTGTATGAAGCCTATAGCTACTGTAGATCTATAATCCAACCAAGCTGTCTGGTCCATCACAGCCGGACGTATATATCCATACAATCAATCCTCCACTCCCTCTTGCCCAAGAGGTTCCTCAGCCACTCGATACCCAGACCGGTCCACTCGGCCCTCCTCGCGGCAAGATCCTCGCTGGCGGCCTTTGCGATGGCAGAAGCCGTGGTGTTTGCCATGTCAAAGACGGTCGAGTTAAAGTCGACGGCGGCGTCATCGACCTCGGGGATATGGGTCGGGGTTCCCGGACGGGGGAGGAACCAGTTGCTGCCAAAGTCGAAGAAGCAGCGGTCGGACCAGTTGCAAGAGGTCAGGAAGAGGATGAGGAGGAGGATCGAGCAGTAGACGCAGGGTCGGTTTAGGAAGTAGGTGCAGATGAAGAAGAGGAATATGAAGGCGGGGGATGCGTTGGTGGGGATGAAGAGGAGAGGGAGCCAGCTGGAGGAGAGTCAGCTTGGGACGAGGTTAGAGGAGACGGTGAGGTTACCTTCGGAGGCAGAACATTTTGGCGGCAGTGGGTTGAGGTTTGCGCTAGGAGTCTGGAGGATGGCTGAGATGGCGAGAGGACGACCGGGTCACGCTATGGGAGGCGGCGCGGCATGTGAAAGGAGGATATTCGGGAGGCGGGCGCTGAGGCGAGATGAACGCCTGACAAGAGGGGTCTATGTGGTTTAAGAGTCTATACGGTCGTAGGTCTGAAGCGCGTCGTTCGCGCGTGGGCGCATGCCAAAAAGCGATACTGAAATATGTTTGTGGCGATGTCAGAGAGGGGAAGCCCGAGGCTTTGGAGTCGCTGCGATGCTGGACTTGACTTTGTTGGTTACGTCGTTTTAGAGGGAGTGCCACATTTGGACTGATTTGGTTTAGTGCGGTTGCGGCTCTTGGGGGGACCTTCAAAGTGCCGATCAAAGGTCGATTAAAGTTGGGGCGGTCTGGGGAAGATTCACATGAAGTTGTCGACGATATTTGTTTTGTTTGTTATTTCTCAAGGTATTTCTTCCAAGGGGATGCCTATCTGCAGCAGTCACTTGATGTGGCTCTTGGTGTTCTGTATGCATAACAGTTGGGAATGTTTTGCGGCTGTTGGGGTAGCGGGGGCCGGGGAAATCCAGTGACTTTCAGTTAGCAGATTGCACTACGAGATCATGACGAGCTACACTCCAAACCAAATGACATGTCTTGACACAAACCACTGATGTTGCAATTATCAAGTGAGCCGCTGCACGTAAATTTCAACCGACTTGAAACAACTTTCCATCAGTATGACTCAAAAGATAGAAGTGGAGAGAGAGGTGACGGTGGCTGGCAGCTTCACGTCCGCCACAGCATGCACGTCTTAATTGCTGCTTTTTTCTAAATCAGGGGACAACTTTTTCCAGCCCAAGGCAAGAGATCATCTTTTTCTTCCATGCATTCGTGTCACCAATCGCCGCGTGCCGTGTTCCTTTTTGTCTTAGGAATTACTAGGTCGTCCAATGAAATGGCTGGGAAGAGATGGGTTGACAGTTGGCAGCACCCAACTTTCTTGGCCGAACCGGTTCACACTGAAACGCCTCCCCCCCATTACAAGGGGGCTTTCACTTTTTCCTCAACGGCTGGACAACAGGGTTATGAACATCGCGATTGGGAAACTGAAGCTTCATGCGAAGCTGTTGGGTTGGTTTTCCATGGAAAAACGCCCCCTATGGATAATCCGTTCAGCCGCTGGCGTTCGCTTCCGCCCGCAAAAAGCAATTCACCTCAAGACGGAAAAAAAAAAAAAGATTCAAACTGCCTGACTGACCACGCTGGCTAGCGGACAACCAACCATCCCAGATCTACCACGTCACTCTCACTCTAGTCCCAAAAGTTGCTTGCTGCGCTACGCTGCTGTGCTGGTACACACAGTCGGGGTGGGAACATCCCATCGGAATCCATCGTCTGGGCCTGGGCTCGGGCGGCAACGCAACGTGGGAGCTTTGGGCTGCCATCAGTCGGTGCGTCAATGTGTGTGGGCTGGTTTCGTCTCCGTCGCTCCCATCGCCAGCCTTTTTTTTCTCGACCAGCGAAAAAAAAAAAGAGCACCAAAAGTGAGGCTGCTTCCTCAGGCCGCCCACCCGCCTCCATCAAACAAGCTGTAATAGCGTAGCGGTCGGTGCACGGATACACCGTCGCCTTCTACCTTTTTGACACCAAACATCCCAAACTCTTTCATCATCATCACAGAACCGCCGCAATCTCTTCTTCCCTCTATCCTTACGAACCTCCCCTCCTCCATTGAAGTCAGCGACACATAGATTCACATCTTGCTTCTTTCTGCCGCTCTTCTCCTTTGCGCCTTCCCCCTTCTTCTCTCCCTCGTGGCTTGGAGCTCCCTCGGAATCGGATCGGCCCGTGTTGCGTTGCTTGCTGCTTCGATCCAGTCTCCGCTTCTTTTGGGCTGCCCTTTCGCCTCATCTTTTCCCGCGCTCTCTGACTCTTATCTTTAATTCACCTACCCGTTTCCTCCACCCGCAACTCAACCACGCGCGGTAGCTCTCATTGAGTCCGCCACCGCCACCAGCTTCCTTGGCCTACTTGCCATGGACAATCTGGACATGCCTCCGGCTCCCACGCCGCCCGTCAACAACATGAGCATGCCCTCCAGCACGGAACGCACTGCCAACCTGCTCAACTTGCTCAAGTTCAGCGGTGGCCCGGGTCCCTCGCAGCTGCAGAACCAGGCTGCGCGCGAGCATGCCCAAGCCCACGCTCAGAGCCAGCAGCAGCAGCAGCCGCCTCAGCAGCCGCAGTCGCAGCCGCAATCCCAGGACGATGATCGCCAGTCGCCCGAGCCTCAGGAGCAGCAGATGTCTCCGGAGCAGCAGCAGCTCCAACTGCAGCAATTCCAGCAGCAGTTTCAGCACCAGCCCAACATCATCCAGGGTCCCTTTCCTGCTCAGATTCATCAGCCTGCTCCGGCTGCAGCTGATCCTACCGGTCTCTTGGCTGCTTTGATGCGCGGTGCGCACGAGGCCGAGGAGGCCAAGCAGCACCAGCAGCAACCTCAGCAACCCCAGCCGCAGCAGAACTCGTTCGGCAATGGCTCGCCTCCTGCTGATACGCGATCCTACCTGCTCAACCTGCTCAATCGCCCCAAGCCGAGCCAGGGCGAGCAGTCTATGCTGACCGAGTCGACGCGCTCCAACAACCTCACTCCGCAGTCTCCCGAGAATACTGCTTCTGAGCCCGCCCGTTTCCAGGGCCCCTACCAGCAGCACCACTATTCTCAGCAGCAAAGCTTTCATCCGCCTCTTGTCAACCCCTACTCGAACCCTCAGCACTACCCGGCCGAGTCGTATGCCGATGTCGCACACCCGCCTTCTAATGCTACCGAGTCCTACTACACGCCTTCGCAGGAGGCACCGGCTGATGTCTCTGCTGCTCTCTACCAACAGTTGATGGGCAGCTTGCAAGCTCAGTCGTCTCCTCATAGCCATGCTACCCATTCACCCAGCGGCTCCATGCCCTTCCAGATTCTGAAGAAGGATTCGCCTGCTGCTTCGCAGCACTCGATGCATGGCAGTGACCGTGGCAGCTATGTCTCCCCCCATCAGATTCGTCGCAAGGCAACTCGCACTTCGTCTCTGCACTCTCACCCATCGATGAAGCACGGCACCCCTCCCACTTCCGAGTTCGAGAACCACGTTCCCATCGAGCAGACCACCGAGACTGTTGCTGAAGCTGTTGAGGATATCGCCGAGCAGGTTGACCAGGATGCCCGTGAGGCGGTGGAGCGTGCGGAGCATGAGCAGGCCCAGGCTGAAATTGCCGAGGACCTTGACGACATGCTCAACGCTAGGTCTGAGAAGGAATTCGAAGATAACGCTCAAGCCGCCGCTCAGGCTATCCAGGCCGAGCTCGACCGCGACGATAACGAGGGTGTCCTCGAGGATAATCTCCCATCTGACGTCGCCGAGACTGTCCGAGAGATTGTGGATGAGGCCGCCCATGGCGTTGCTGATAGCTGGGAGAGCGCTGATCAGGATGAGATTGTTGTCATTGAAGAGAAGGAAACCCCTCCCGTCAGAGTCTTCAACTTCCCAATGAAGCCTTGGATCTCCATCACTCTTCAGGAGGAGGGCACTGAGCCTCGCCCTCTTTTCCGTGACGAGACTATTATGGATATCGCTCGTCTCAAGAAGGAGTTTGATCAGATTGATCGCAACCTGTACACTGCCACAGAGAACTACATGGCATACGGCATGTCGAAGCAGGGAGGTCTGCGTGTCATCCGTCAGGAAGATGGCAAGGATGCCAAGATCTTTACCGATACCAAGGATCGCATTTTCAATGTCGCCATGTCTGTCACTCCTTCAGACCACAACGGTGCCCACCGGGAGGCCATCATTGGTACTGGCATCAGTGGCACCGTCTACTGGGTCCAGATTCGCGAGGGCGAGAAGGACCACATTGAAGATACCCACATGGAGCAGTATGGTTTTGCGCTTCCCCCCATGAGCTCCCAGGAGGGTGACGCCCCTGGTGGTGTGCTCAAGACTCGTGCTCGCACTTCGACCAACCATCCCGAGTACTTTGCCGTCGGCCGTGGCAAGTCCATCAACCTCATCTGGCCTTCGTACATCCTCCAGAACAACCTGTTCAAGCCTGGCCATGATCGAGTTGTCGACACCGAGACTCTTGCCAAGCAGTGCTCTCTGAAGATCAACACTGGCAAGGCGGGTAAGGATTTCACCTTCAGCCAGGATGACACTGTCATTGTATCTCTTGACAAGTCTGGTCGGGTCAAGTTCTGGGATGTTCGAGACCTGACCGCCGTCAACGAGGACTCCGACCCGCGTGCCCCTATGCCCGCCCAGACCTCTCTCGAGGTCAAGGAGCCCCTCATGACGCTCGCTACCACGCCTGAGGGTGAAAAGGCCTGGCCCACCTCTGTCTTGCTACTGGACAAGCAGCGACCCTATCAGAAGCGCTGTGCCCTTCGGTACATGATTGTTGGCATGAAGCAAAATCACACTCTCCAGCTCTGGGATCTTGCTCTCGGTAAGCCCGTGCAGGAATTCAACCTCCCCCACAGCAAGGAGTCGGACGCTGTCTGCAGTGTCATGTATCACCAGGCCACTGGCATGATTGTCATTGGTCATCCTACGCGCAACTCGATCTACTTCGCACACCTCTCGGCGCCCAAGTATAACCTGAAGAGTGTGTCTCAGGCTGAATACATCCAGCGCCTTGTTGCTCAAGATGCTTCGATCCCCCAGCCAGATAGTACCGCTGTCATCAGTGGCGTCCGCGAGTACTCTTTCGCCAACCGCGGAATCCTGCGCAGTCTCGACATCCTCGGAACGCCCGCCATGGTCCAGGACGTCGACGAGCCAACTCTCTTTGAGCTGTACGCGATGCACTCCAAGGGAGTTGCCTGCCTCCTCGTGAAGCAGACTGAGCTCGGATGGTCCAAGGACAACAAGGTTCTCGACGCTGTCGACGCCGTCAGCCAGAACGTTGTCACGGTTTCTAAGCTTAAGGCGCCCCAGCCGGCCGAGCCTGTTGTCCCGACCAGCAACGGCGAGGCCACGGTCCGGGTTGTGAACCGTGGAGCTAATAAGGATACGCTCCTCGCCACCCCGCAGAGCGACGCGACCCCGCGTGGACCCGAGTCTGCCCAGGCCGTCAAGCTCAAGAACGAGCCGAAGGAGGCTGAGACGCCTGTCCAGTCGGCTAAGGAATCACAGTCGGAGAAGCCCGAGCGCAAGTCTCGGAAGAAGAAGAACGCTGCCAACCAGGGCGATGCTTCAACCAACGGAGCTACACCTCGCTCTGGCAAGGACGGCAAGGGTGCAAACAACGCAGTTGCCCCTGGTGTCACTCCTGAGGCGCTCGAGTCTGCCATCTCTGGTCTTGAAGCTCGCCTCAACGCCAACATGGCTGACACTCTCAAGAACTCGTTCAAGAACCTCCATGGCAAGATCGAAGAAGATGTTCGTGTTCGAGATGAGAATTTCAACCAACATCAGCTTAAGCTGCTCGACATGGTCTCTGAGGTGCTTAATGAGAACACCCAGAAAGTGTTGGAAGCCCTGATCCACCACCAGTTTACTGAACTGGTTATCCCGGCCATTGGCGAGAAGGCTGGCGCGGCAGTCACTGACCTGCTCAACAACAAGCTTCAGCCTCACGTTGCTTCGTCTGTCCAGAAGGAGATTCAGAGCTCCCTGCCTCATGCGCTGAACAGGTCTCTGCGCTCTGGCGACTTTGTCAACGCCATTTCTGACCGAGTTGGTGCTACTGTTGCTACCAGCATTCAACAGGAGGTGTTGGCGACGCTGGCACAGCGACTGACGCCTACTTTCACGAACATCACGACCCAGGCGTCGCAGCGTGTCGCCGGTGAGCTTCACCAGCAATACCACGAGCAGTTTGAACAGATGAAGGCCCAGCATGTTGCGGACGCGGCCAAGATCGATCAGCTGCTGTCTTACGTCACTCGCCTGACAGACATGGTCTCGACCATGGCAGCTTCTCAGTCGTCTCTTCAGGCTGAATTCCTCAAGTTCAAGCAGCAGCCCGTCCACGAACTTCCAGGTGTTCCCCAGAACACCGGTCACGGACAACACAATGTTCCTCATCATGGCTACGCCAACTCTGGTCCCCAGAGTCACGCCCAAGCTAGCCACGCTGGTAGCTACCACCCGAGCCAAGCCCAGAGCCAGCCTCAACAGTACATGGGAAGCCCCCAGTACATGCGCGGGTCACAGCAAGTGAACAGCCCCCAGGCCTCGGCGCAGGCTTCTGAATATGTTGCTCCCACAGCTAGCGTCAGCGCCCTTGCTGGTGCATATGCCAGTCAGCGAAACCAGACAGAGCCTGAGGCGGATCACGACTTGATGCAACGTATCAGAATCATTGAGCAGGCTATTCAGGAAGGACGTTACCAGGATGCCATGATTCAGTGGATCCAGAGCGGACGCGAAGAGGAGATCTTCCGCCGATGCCTCTGCCGGTTCCCTGCAACCAAATTCGAAAACCTGCCGCCTCTGATGTTGCTCGTTGTTATTGCCACGATCTCTAAGGATTTGAAGCCCAATGCTCGTTTGAAGGAGGAGGTGGAGTGGATTGAGATGGCCCTTAGAGCCTTTGCCAGCAATCTTCCGGTCTATGTAAGTTATGGTGTCCTTGGCTGGTTGAATGAGCTAACACATAATAGGAGTGGGAGCAGCAAGGAGCTAGGGATGTGATCAAGAGCACGACCCAGACCATGCAACTCCTTATCGGCCGCATCCAGCCTCTCATTGGCGGAATCCAGGATGGTTTCCCCACGGATCCCTTCCTGGCGAACCTCGAGAGAAACAAGCTGGAATGGATTGTGCGAACTTCTGAGCAGGTTCTTGACACTTTCGGCGCCCCGAGACGCTACGAGTAATTGGGATGCTAAGAGTGACACGACCTGATATAGATTCTGTGAAGAATCCTGATGGCTCACACCATGGAGATCTACGTGACGGGCTCGATAGAGTTCGTGTGTTTATCCCGGGATTGTTAGAGCTGTCGAAGCAGGCCAAGGAGACGCGGCCCTTCATGGCACGCACAGGCAGGTCATGATTAAAACAAAAACAGTGTACATCTCAGAGCTACCGTCATGGTGCACTTGGGTGAAAACTACAGGCGATGGAATTGCTTGGGTTGATGGACATACATGTGCTGCATTTACTAGGAAGTATCTGGACTGTCTTTCCAGCGGATCATGCATGTCATTGTCATTTGGGATTGCATCATGCGAGCACATGCACATGCATTGGAGGAATGTTTGGGTTTTTCTTTCTCTTTCCTACTTTACATTTCTGAACGTTGCGATGCCATGATACCCCAGGGAAAGGGGGGAGGGACGGACAAGGGGAGTGAAGGATTCTTGAAGTTTATGTATGAGTTGATAGGGGGATGAATGATAATGAGGGGTGTTGGAATGATTAATGCATATGTTTGTGATGCTTGGTTGAGGCTGGTTGATGTGATGGTTTATTATAGAGTCGTGATGGAACAGCGCTTATGACTTGAATGATTAACGGCCGCGATGTTTCTTGAGATCTGTCACTCTAATCATCATTGGTCACTGTGATAGTTGAAAGTCGACATGTTGATCATCAAATGTTATCGTTGATCGATAGAAAGCAAACTAATAGCAAGTCGAAAGCAAACCATGGCTTTTCCAACGCCAACCTTTGACCCTTGCGGGTATGTCTCTAAACACCAAGCTAAAAGCAATGCAATAACAAACAAAACAGCAAGTAAAGACCATCCCCTTCCCTCCCAAGGCAACTCTAGTTGCTCTCAAACAAAATCCGCACATCACCAGGACCATGCCCAATTCGCAAGTCCACAGGCTCATCATCTTCATCATCTCCCACCCAATCTTCATCAGGCTGTGTGAGCACTGTCCTCGTCCACGCCAGATCAATAGGCGAGACACCCTTGCCAATGTCTTGCCAGGCAATCAACTTGGCCTTGCCGGCTTCGACACGGAAGGTGTAGTCTGTTGGGCTGTGGAGGTCGTGTCCCTCGACATCGACGTTGTGGTTCTCAACTGCTCGCTTGGTGGCTGCTCGAGAGAGGCAGCGATGACATGTTGAGCAGTCATCATCACCCTCTGATGAAACGCTAACTTCACTGTATCGCATCTCGTACCATGAGCATTCTTCACCTTGGCGTCCAAGTAGTCTCCAGACATCTTGTGCGGTGAGCTTCTCTTCGTCTTTGAAGTTGTATGTCCACTCAGTTCGAAGAAGGAATCTGCCATCAACGACCTTGGGTGAGATTCGACAAGTGACGTCCTTCTCGAGCCCATCGACATCAGGCATCTTGTCGCGGCAGACACGAGGCTTGAGCACCTCTTCGAGATAGAGCTTGTGCTTCCAGCTGAGGTTGTCCTTGCCTAGGCGAGTGTACTTGAGGGTGAGTTCCACGTGTTGGCTAGTAAGGAAAAAGTGCTTTCGTCGGCGGAAGAGGTTGGTAGATGTGTTGCTGTCGGTGTTGACTCTCGTGCAGTTACCACTAACTGTCGAGAGAGGACGGTCTGCGAGATGCATCTTGTGGATCTTGACACAATCATCACAAACCCAGCAGTCGACGCGGTCCTTGACCAAGTTGGCGAGGTAATCAACCCGCTCAACATAGGGAAGGTCAGCAGGCGCAGGAACCTTGAGGATGTTTCTCATAGAGCGGCACGTCTGGGATAGAACGGCCTGCGTGTCGAGAGGAAGAAAGTCAACGATGCAGAGAAGTGCAGACTGGTCGAGCTTGGTGAGGATGTGACAGTCTGGGCGTTGAAAAGGTTGGTAAAAGTCCTCCTGATCCTTCTGGAGCTGACGCTTGGCGGATCGTCTCTTGATGTAGTCTGAGCCTTGCTGGCAGGCCTTGTCTAGACGGCTGCCGCAGTATCTCTTGTGTATCTTGGAGACGGGGTCGCAGGCGACCAATACCGTCTTGCCAAGAAGTTGTTGAACGTGGTTCATCATTGTGAATGTGGTTGGTGGGTGTTGGTATAAAAGTGATGGCAAGTAGGTATGCCGTCAAGAGTTGAAATTGAATGTGAGTTGAATATGAAGTTGTAATTGAGTGTGTGAAGATGATGGAAAGAGAAGTTGTTCTAGAACAGAACTGAAGGGGAGCTGGTTATTTATGCTCATCAAGACACTGCCTGGCCAAGATGAAAAGCTTGATACTCTACTTTGTTGATTATACTTCAATGTTTGTTGAGGAGTCATTGTTGCCGCGTGACAAGAATAGTCTTTTTGTGAATATGCCCGAGTCTCTGGTTTTAGTTTAAAGATGTTAACGGGCGGCTTAATATGCGATTGAATTTAGTTGGGGAGGCTGATTCCCTCGAATCATCTAGGGATGGAGTCAAGAAGGCATATAGAAGTTAGGAATGATACACATTGCCCTTGAGTAGGTCCAGGGCCAAGATGTTGGGGTCTGTCGCGAACAACTCTAACTGCATTCTATTTAGCCACTCCCGTCGTAATCTAGAAGATTGCGGTAGGAATCAAGTAGTCTAGTGTGTTTACACAGGGAAACCTTTCGAAACTGTTAGTATACGGCGGTATAAGGGAGCCTGCCCAGTCTTGACCCACGATAACAAGAGTGATGAAGCCATTCCATGCTGAAGCGTTGAGAAGGCCGGTACCTATGGCAAAGTTAACAAGGGTCTTGTGCTCTAGGTTTGTTGAAATTGATGACTATATCCTGCCCAAGGCCGAGCTAGAAGAGCAAGTCCAGCAGGACTACGAGGTAGGCAACGAAAACATTCCTAATGCGGCATCCCCTCCCAGGCAGCGATCATCCCATCAAAATCTGATCCCCTCAAGGGGACCTTTCTGGGTTCCAGCTTGATTCGGATTGTTTCGAGAGCCATCTGCTTCGACCTCGACGGGAACTTTGCTCAAGATTCCCAAATGTTGGGTCAGTGGGTAACAATACCAAGTTGATCAGCTGCTCTCTTCATCCTCGGTGCCTAAGAGGGGAGGGGCTTAGATGATGGTTCTTCAATGGTCAATGGTTATTCTTCTTGCGGACCTATTCGATGGTTGCTAGCAAATATGGTATCTCATGTACTTTAACCATCGAGCCATGGTGAGAGGCATACACGTGAGGGCCAAGACTGGGTTGGACTTTTTTGTAGCCTGGTTTCTATCAATTGATGATTACCATTTAATTGCCAACATAATAATTCCCTTCATAGCTTTCAATCATTAAAATGATGAGTGCTAATGAGACTCTGGTCAAGATCCTCAAGTATTGTGCTGAAAGAGTATCGGGTTAGTATATCTAGCCGGCTTCCCTTTATTCCTCGGGACTTGAGAAGGAGGCAAGACTTGGCCAGCAAAGCCTGGATCTCTTCTTGTTTATCATGGATTTGCTGACCAGCAGCTGTGAGACATGACGGTGTCTAATGCAGTCTGACAGTCGAGTCCCGGTGGTGATGACTGCAGCAAGCCAACATCATCATGCAACTTGATTCACCGCAACTATGCCACGACAAATCATATATATACCAGACACAAGTATACCATAAGCAGCAGATGGGCTCGGGATGATTATATATACAATTGTAGTAATTGATCCGCGAGAATAAGCATGTGCCATCATCAGATCACCAATCGATCTCGCACCTCGTTCAGCTTCACTCGTTCAACTTCGCACTCGGCAAATATAAACCATCCGACGTTCAGTTTCGCTCCGCACCCGCAACCCGAGGAAAACGAGCGAAATTTGAAACGAACCAATCAGATGATTACATGTACGATCTTCCTTGCTTCTTCGGAACCTACGGATATGACAACGTCCCCTGCACGGACCCCAGTCCTTGTCTTTTACACTCTACTCTGCCTCTTTTGATCCATTGTTGAAACGCCCGTCAGTGACATACGTGTTGCTTGTTTTGAAGCTTCTGTCAGACAAGCTTTTCCTCATGCAGTCTGTGTCAGCCCTAGGGAAAGGGGGCTATTACAACGCCCTCCCTCCAAAGATGCGGAGTTGTACTGTACGGTAGCCAAGTCCGCAGGCAGGGGGCTGTGTATGAGTTGATGGTGGTCATGTCATGTCATGAGCAACATACCGAGGCACACTGATAAGCAACTCCCCAGTGTTCTTTGCTATTGATCGTCATCATGGATATGCATGACAGTTAGCAAAACGCCGTTCCCGCGGAGAGCGAAAAAAGAACGGCGTTTCCACTACCGGCCCGCCGATGGGTTTAATCTCGGAGGACGGGGTGGTATTCGAGGCCGAGCCGCCGATGGGGCAACATATCCACTCCGTCTCTAAATCTGTGCCTGCCAAGAATTGAAGCTGAACATGTCTGTGATTTCTTGGAAAGATCTGAAAGAAAGCTTGATTATGTTTGCTCTGAATCTACCCGCCACACGTGCAACCCTACCAAACTTGATCTAGCGGACAAAAGGGATCCTTTGTGCTTGGGTTGGTGACACGCTTTCTACGTCAACGACTCATGTTTAGCGTCGAGCGGCAGTTGGGATACTTGAGGCTGGGGGCCAACCCGCTCGGGCCCATCCGTGAGTTTGAAGCGAGGGAGGCTTTTCTCTCGTGTTGTATGTATGTACTTTGGGAGGGAATAAGCTTATCGATTCAACCTCAAGAACAACAGGCTTGAGAATCCTAAATAATGTATGTCAGACTGCAACAACCAACATGTTGTATCTATACGTAGTTTGCAGCCAACAGCATGCTCATACCAAGCCATGAAACACGCGCGTTGAACTGCGTAATCGACCACGCGAGCAAAGTACCGAAACCCCGGTCGACACCACCCCCTGCTATTCTCCGTCGGAAGGTAGACGCCCTCTCTCCCTAGGGCGTGCATACAAATGTGATGCATGCGATTGCATTGCGTGTGTGTGTGTGGTCAGGTTCAAGTAAAAGTAGGTTTGCATCGCCAAGTGTCTCGTGCCTCTTTTTTCCTCCCTTCCTTCTTCTTTATTTACTCTGATTATTTATCTTCATTCATCCATTCTCTTGGCTTTTTTTTTTATTACTAGCTTTCTTCCCTCTACACTCGTTTCTAGATAACGAGGGATTGGGTCTGTTTTTGATATAAATCATCAACTGGAGACATCTCCATTCCTTGGTAAACTCCAAATCATGCCTGACAACCTAAAAAACGTCGTCGAACCAGCCTGCAAGTCCCTCTCCCCCTTCAATCCCAACCAAACATAATAACAATTTCCCTTCAGTCATCGTCCTCGCCTTCACAGCAGGATGCCTCATCAACAGACGCCGGAATGACCGGAAAGACTATACCAACTGTCTAGACGATGATGTCGAGGCAGGAGAGGCATATGTCGACTCTCCTCCGTTGAAACCATCGCTCCTCGCACAACCCGAACCTTCCGTGAGGAGGAGGGCACCTAATCTGGTGTTTGTGCTGCTATCGAGGTTTTTTAATACGTTTCCGTTTCTTGTCGAGATTTGGTACTGGAACATGACTTATTGGTGTGTATATTGCCCCTGTGTGTGTCGTGTGGGACTGACTTTTGTAGGATATATCAAGGTCTTAGAGCCTTTTCCGCAAGAATGATTGCAGGCAACGAAGCAATCTTTACCCGCGCCCAAGAACACGCCCTCGAGATTCTAGATCTAGAACACCTCTTTGGCATCGACATTGAGCAGCGCTTCCAGTCGTACGTCATGAATCAACAGGCCTGGCTCATGCCCTACCTCGCCAGGATCTACTACTCGCACATCAGCCTCGGCGTGTGCTTCCTCGTCTACATCTACACGTATCTCCCGCCGAGCACTTTCCGTCGTATTAGGAGGACCATTGCCGCTGATAATGCTATTGCGTTTGTTATTGTTACTGTTTGGAGGTGTTCGCCGCCGAGGTTGCTCCCGCAGGAGTATGGATTTGTTGATATCCTGCATAGCAAGGCGGGGGGTGCAAACGCTTGGAACAACAACAGGTTTCAACTCACGATAGCCGCCATGCCGAGCTTGCACTTTGGAACAGCACTCTCTTTTGCCGTTTGCATGTGTCGATTCTCTCCCCATCGATTCATGCGTGTGCTTGCACCTCTATGGCCCGCCGCAATGATCATCACCATCGTCGCAACCGCAAACCACTTTTTGACCGACGCCTTCATCGGAGCTCTGGTACCTCTTTTGGGATGGAGGTACAACCGCATGGTTCTCATCCTAAAGCCAGTTCAGGATTTCATCTTTGCGCCGTTAATCAGCAGGCTGGACCTTGTTGATCCCAACGCGAGGGTAGTGCCCAAGGCGCTGTGAACGATATACACAAGTTATAATGCAAAACTTGTTCTTGTACATACATATACATCTAACGGCCGAGACTGTGCGTGCTTTGGGTTTCGCTTCGGGCCGTTTGGATTAAAACGTTTGGGTTTTGTTTTGGGTAATAGAAGGTTTTGCGGCGTAGGCCGAGGTACCGTTGTATATGTTGTGGCACATTGTGATGTGTGAATGCTGTCATCAGATGCAATAAAGGCATAGGCAAGGGCCTGCCATGTCATCCAAGTTCAAAGATTGGATAAAGGAAAAGGGTTGGATAGAAGAAGTGCCAAGGGCAGATAGAAGCTGGAATGCTACACCCCTTGACAACACCGTGATCAATCCGAGACAACACTTACAAGTCAAACAAAACAATCTTGCTCTACGTTCTACTCGTATATCCTAATCTAACCCTAAACTCAAAATGTATCCTCCACCGTTCATCCCTCTCCTTGACATCCATCTACTCCTTACCAGCAACCCTCACAACAACCTTTCCAAAGTGTCCCCCTTCTGCCAAAAACTTGACCGCCTCGTTCGCCTTTTCCATCTCGAATACCTTGCTCACCACGGGCTTGATCTTGTGCTTTTCGTAGAATGCCAGCATCTCCTCAAACCGATCTCGGGGTCCGTTGAGGATTCCCTTGAGTGTAACGTTTCGCCTCAGTGCTAGGACGCTAACGCTGACCTTTCCTCCTGTGTCTTGCTCTTCTTCTTTTCCGGATAGGTATCCGATGCAATTGATCAATCCTCCAAAGGCAACACTCTCGAAAGACTTGCGCAGTGTGCGAGATCCGCCTGTTTCAAAGATGATGTCTGCGCCTCGACCGTTGGTGGCCTTCATGACGGGATCTTGCCATTCCCAGTGTGTGCGGTAGTTGATACCTGTGTCTGCCCCAAGATCCTTCTTTGCGCGCTCGAGCTTGTCATCCGACGAGGATGTGATGATTGCGTCGAGGCCTGCTGCCTTTGCGATCTGTAGACCTGCGACTGATACGCCGCCTGTTCCTTGAAGGAGCACCGTTTCCTTCTTTTTGGTGCCGTCGGCTGGTTGACCCATCGGTCGCATACCGTTGATACACATCCAAGCCGTGACGGAAGCAATAGGCAAACAAGCAGCTTCTTCATCAGACATGTATGCAGGTGCTGGGACGAGCCCATCAGCTGGGAAGCAGCGGTACTCTGTCAAAACACCGGGTAAAGGGAGGCCGAGTCCGGAGGCGAGATCAGCCTCGGTGACTTGACCTGTGAGATGCGTCTGGTTGAAAATAGACATGACGCGTGTGCCGGCCTTGAGTCTAGATGACCGAGATATGATGACTGTGCCACACATGTCGGAGCAGGGCACGAGGGGGTTGCTGTCGTTGATGGACATGTGGTGATTGTAGTCGCCAGCGATGACTATACACTGTTAGCACTCAAGCAACAACTTGGCATATACACTCGTTACTCACCCTCAGTATCGCGATAGTTGAGAGCCACAGAATGAATCTTGACCAAAACCTCCCCATCCTTGGGCTCAGCAACAACACCCTCCCCCAAAGTCATCTTATCAACGCCATCCTGCGCCGTAGTCCATTGCTTATTCGTCTTTGGCAGGGCCACAGCCTCAGCGGATTTGCCAAACGGCATAAAAGAAGAGATGAAGCTCGCCATGATGAAAGATGATGAGTCTAACTTTCTCTTACAAGAATGACGTCGTCACTGTTGAGGGATAAGGAAGAGTCGATTTACCCTATCATGAGTGTTGATGCCCTGACTAGACCGCTTCAGGCATCAGCTGTTACAGCATGGATGCTTGCTATTAATAAGCGGGAATATCAGCTCGGTTATCAAGGATGCATCACCAAAGGCTGTTTCTGCGCAGCTAAAGTAACCAATGGAAAGATGGATGCTTTACGTGTGCACAAGGTTGCGGTGGAATACGGCATTCACTTCGATGCTGCTACTTAACTGAGTTGAGACTTCTGCTCTGCCTCACGCTCACGGTGAAGGGAAGTGAAGTCCTCTAGGCAACAAACAAGGCGAACAACAGTGCATTTCACGATGAATCTGCTTCAAATGAGTAGTGATCTGATTCCTTATTCTGCTTGATTGACAGGCCAAAGCCAATATGCTTGCCGTCACCTCAACATTCACCTTATCGTACACCAAGACAAATCGCTTGAACAAAATAACACAACGTATGTATTTCAACAAATGCCAAACAGGCATACATCATGCATCATGCAACTCAAGCATGCACCTCTTAAACTCGTCTCCATTTGCCATGCATACTCGACATCTCAAACGAATCCCAACCTCCACCATCTGCAGATATCCTCCAGTTCAACAAATGCAGCCTCACAAACACCAGAAACCCTCCTCGCCCCTCGTGGCATCGCGTCCAGGCAGATCCAGAATTAGTCGAGGGCAAAGAGGTTTCAATCGACACTCCCGTACAAATCCATAACAAAACAAGAAAACCAACGTAAATCAACAACAATGCAGAATTCCAGGGATTGTAACTTTTTTCTTTTCCAGTCCAACTTGTGTTCCTCCTATCCATCTCTCCTCCCATCAACCCTCGACGCTCGAGTCGAGACTCTCGCGCCTTCATGTGTTCAGTTCGTCTTCGTCGTCGCCGTCATGTCACGGGCGGCGCCCAGACAGGAATTATTTGTTTGGTGGGTATAGTAGTAATTGTAGTCGCCGAGGCAACTCCTCCCATCGCTGGCTGACGCTTCGCACAGCCTGATGAGGAGAAGCCGGTGTAGCTGTCTAGACGTAACGTCGTAAAAGCGTCATAATCGTCAAGTAATGGTCGTAGGTCTTGTCGGGGTACATGTGAGGGTATTCCAGGTTATGTTATGCCCGCTGACATGCGTATCGAATCGTGCGTGACCTTCCGTTGTTTGGTTGCCCAGTGTTGAACAGAGTCCTGTATCCTGATATGATATCCCATTTCCATACTCTCTCATCGGGTTGACATCATCATCATGGGCTGCTGCTGTTGTGCCGTCCCCATCCACGTCTCCAAGGTCGTAAAAAAACATTCCCACGTAAAACTATATGCAATGGGGCAAACCCTGAGGTGTCGGTATTACAAGTCGTAAAATCAAAATGCTGTGCAGTGCTGTACTGTGCAAATATCGGAATGCGTCGTATTCATTGTCGTCAACCCGTAACTGTCTGTACGCGCAGAGCTACCTGGGACCCTCGAGAGTCCAGGTCCGTCAGGTCGTGGCCCAGTAACAGGCCTAGGGCGACACACAATCAGTGATATCGCGAGGCGTTGGTGGAGCTGGAGCCCACTCGCGCACCGTTGTCTGACGAATCTGTAAAGAATAAGCTCATGTTCAAGACAGTTCGTGTCTCAGGTCAACATACCGCTGCCGCGCGCAACGTGGCCGTTAGCACGACGTCCGGAAAATCCAGCGGTCGTCTCCCACTCGGGACCGCGGGGCTGTCGCTCAGGGGCACCCTTGGAGTTGCTGCTGGGTCGCTGGCTGCCGATGGCACCAGGGGTGCTTCGTGCCTGGTTAGGAATGGACGCGGAATCATATCCCAGGTTCAAGCTGCTGAGGCTGCCGAGCAGTGCCGAGTCATTTTTGGGACCAGGAGTACCAGAGTTGCCGGGGTGGCCAGAGGGAGACATGGTACCGCCCATGTAATCACCGAAGCGAGCTGTTGAGTTGTTCATGTTGTTCATGCCAGCAGGGGCGAGGTAGCTGGAAGAAGCCTGCGAAGGGCTAGGCGTAAAGGATCGAAGGTCGGCAAAGCTCTTGGCTGCGCGCAGGTTGTTGGGGATACCGTTGCCATCGGGGCTGCCGGGAAGCTCAAGCGTTGGGCCCTGGCGTCCAAGCACGTGCGAGTAGGTGCTGCTGGCGGCCCTGGTGTCGCGATCAGCAGCAAAGTCAAAAGTAGCGGCACGGCTGAGGCCACGCTTGTGCATGTCCAGGCTGGTGGCGGGCTGCTGGTGGATGTTGGCTGTGGGCGAAGGTTGCTGTCGCTTGAGGACGGTAAGCTGTCGTGAGTCGGCCTCGCCAATGGACTGGTGCTCAAGACCCATGTGATGCGCCAGAATGTGAATAGATCGTCGGTGCTCAGGAGCGATGCCAGGTGGGAAGACCAGGATCTCGCGAGAATCATCGCGGCGGAACATAACCAGCTCGGTATAAAACTCGAGAGTCTGAGGGTCATTCAGGTCGATATCTCCTGCCTGAGTTAGCACCGTGCATTGAGTTTATGAGACTTTTGACTTACCGAGATGAGAGGTAGCACTGCCACCTCTTTGCTGCTGGGTCTGGGAGAGACCACCCAGAGACTGAATGGAGCTCTGCTGGTGCAGCATAGGGGCGCGGTGCTGCTCCTCGAGCTGGCCACGACGCTCGCGCTTCTCGCGCTCAATTCGTTCCCGCTCGGCCTCAGGGAGCATCTTCTTGTATTCGACACGAAGCTTGCGACCATGGACGTCCATACCATTCATCGCCTCAATCACCATGCGAGTGTCCTCGGCAGACTGAAAGTTGGCAAAAGCAAGACCTCGGAAAACACCGTTGTCGAAATGATAGTTGAACGCATAGGGTTGCGGGAGATGCATCTCCAGCATTATGGAGGCGAGAGTCTCCTTGCGAACCGCAAATGGAATGTTCTTAATCACAATAGCCGTGGGAATGAGCTGGTCGTTGTCCGAGGTTGTCGATCGAAGATCAGTCGGAGAGCCGTGGGACCCGGGGTGGTCAACTCGGAGACCACCGTTTGACATGGGGTTGTTGTTGATCCCGCCTGAAAAAGGCTGCAGACCTCCATGGATGCCAAGACCACTGTGGTCAGTCCAGTTCTATCTCTGCGTAAGCTTGGTCACGTCACACATCATGGTGAAGTCACATACCTGAGGAAGAGCTGCTCGTCGGTTTACGCTCCTCTGTCGGCCGGGGCCGTTGACAGCACCGTTGACAGTCGCGACGCCGCTTGTGTTGTAGCTCCAGGCCTGGCCATTATCCAACATGTAACCTTGCATCCCACCAGCCATGCCGTCCATACCGCGGGGGTTGTAGCCTCCACCAAGTCTCTCGGCGGGATAGAGGGCGGATGAGCCTAGGGGAGCGTCGAAGGGGCGCTGTGACTGACGAGGAAGCGAAAGGCCTGCGGCGAAATTACCGCCGGCGGCATATGTCGGCCTCGACGAGCTAGGGGAGCGACTGGTCGAAGTCCCGTAGTCGAGGTAGCCCATATCGTGTGGTTGTTGTGTCATGGTCCTTACTGACTCCAGCGTGGCTAATGACTGCTGCTGTACCAGCAGGTGACTGTACCAAATATCTCGAATGCGAGGGTATATGCAGGGCGCCTTGCTCACTGTGCAGGGCGAAAATCAAGGTCGCGGGGTATCGACTAGGTTTCGGAAACGATAGATGGGTAAAAATGCGGCATCAAATCGTTAGGGCTCGTGGGTCCGAAAGTCGTCACGGTCGTGAAGCGGTGAGGTCAAGAGAGGGATGGAGCGAACTGGACACGGGGCGGATGACGGGGTATGTTGTGCTGCCTGATATATCGAGAGCTGGCGAGCAAGCTGGATTGCACGAGACGCAGCTGCGACGGCAGGCGACAAGCGACCGAGGGAGAGCTTGTAAGCGGTTTGGTTGGGTGGTCGGTGTGAAATAGAGGCCGGGTCCAGTTGAAGCCTCAGCCAACAAGAACAGCGCGACGGTCGAAGAGGGCACTATTGGGTATGGTATCCTCAAGTGGCGACGACGGGGGTGGTCAAGGAATACTGTACAGCCAACGCAATGAAGGAGGCCGAGACGAAACGAGTCCCTGGATTTGGGATTCGAGAAGAGTGGCGGAGCAGCGTCAGAGCGTCACGGTTTGATCGCCTGTCGGTCGGTCGCCGGGAGCCAAGATACTCCGTACGTAGTAGGACTTTTCTGGCTGGGACTGAGGGAAGCAGGCCGAAAAGAAGCGCCACCAACGAATAAATGTGACTCGCGAAAAGGGGGTCAAGGTTCGCGCAGCCGCCTCGTCCTTTTTTTCTCTTCTTTTTCGGAACCCAAACTCGTAATTCGTCGGCGACAGGAGGGAAAGCTTGGTGAAGCTTTTTCGACGAGTGAAGAAGAGGAGGAGGGGAGGTCGTCGACAAGAAAAAATCGAGAGCACGAAGGAGGAAGAAAAGAGGAGGGAGGGGGGAGGGAAGAAAGGAGGAGGAAGAGATGAGATGGGGATGGGGACCAGTGAGTTTCTAACCAAATGTATGTCCGTGATGATCTCTGGAACGGGAAACGGCGGACGGGAGACGGGAGACGGGGGGGGTCAAGACGTGGTTGGGGAGGTGACAGCGGTTCCCGTTGCGTGGGAAATAAAATCAATCGGATTGCCCTCTGGCCTCTGCAGAGCCTGGCCTGGCGCGAGTGGAGGCGGTTTTTTTTTCCTGGATGGACTCTAGTAACGGGGGGTGCAGGTGGGATGGCGTGCACCGTGTGACGCGGCAGGGACCAGGCACTGTGGTCCCTGAGCTGGAAGGGAAGTGTAGGTATCTATTCCACGACTGGCAGTGCAGATGCCCTGGAGAGCGCAATTTACTGTGGATCCTCAGCACTGATGTCTGCCAGAGAAGCCCACTGTGGAGTCTGCCGTCCCCTGAGCCTGAAAGTACGGTAGAACTCTGAAAAAAAGGCTGGTTCCTGGCAGGGGACCAGAGAGGCATGTATCGCGGGTTGACAAGCTTGAGTTCTGGCATGTCACGGAGATCGGTTGGCTGATGAATGGGATGCACAGAAGCCCCATTTCGATTCGACAAGCGAGTCAACAATCATCCATCCATGGGTACCCAAGGTAGGCAACTCGCCTTGTCTTGCTGCTGTGTCCCGTCATCGAGTTGCTAGGCGCATTTCTCCTTTGTGGGGAGGAGACCCCCCTCCACCTCGACGACACCTCACTCTTTTTTTTTTTTTTAACAAGGGGTGGGCGGAGGCTAGGTGGCCTTGGAGGCTCCTTTTCCTGGGTGGTGATGACCTGCGCTAGCAAGCTGGAGAAAGAAGCTACAATTTGCATTTCCCGTGATTCACGGGCCAGTAAATCCTTTCGTACCTCATGGGATTGGATGCTTGGCCGTGTTGTAGAGGCTGCGAGGTACTTTCCGCGTGACGGGTACGCAACGACGACAGCAGCTGAGGCGAGCTCTCAAAAGTAGACTCCCTGACAGCCCAGTGCGAGCTTCTCTCCTGGTGGGTCGGATATGAGATGCTGGCGTGGACACAGACCATCATTGTGTGAGTCTCTTGTGTCGGCCTCAACTAGACTGGATACTTATCTAGGAATATGCGTGTCTAGGAACATCTCTCAATGAATATTATGTTGTGCATATGTTGCCGCTGTGCATCCTGCTTCCCAGATCCCGCGGCACCCATGTTCACACACTCTCTCGCTTCCATGACTTGCGTAAACCATGGACCGACGACTCATTTTTGAGGGGCCTAGACTTTTTAAACCCATGGCATGGCTTTTTCGAGAATGACTCTGGTGTACGGATACCGTCTGGCCTGACTCGGGAGGACCAGAGGCAGCCCGATTGACTCAGTAACCGTCGACGTCAAGTCCCATAATGGATGCGGCTTGTTGCACAAGGTTTGACAAACGGTACATGTCCCATTGCCGAGGTGCATATCCAGCTTTAAACCCATGTCTACAAACCTCTTGTTTTGTATCCTCACCACCACCACCGATGAATACCACACCATATCAGATATCCTATAATATTGCCATGCACTCACGACCGTCCGGTGTGAAACAGGGCCTCAGACTGATCGCAACGGTCGGCCGAGAGGCAGCCTGCACATCGTCTCATATTGAAATGACTGGGTAGCACCGTTCAAGCTGGGGGGCTGAGAAAGGGGTTGAATGAATGGATCGATGGGAAAAGAGTCGAGATTTAACAGTCCCGCTATGCATGCTATTATTACAATTATTCCCCGACCGGGAAAAAAAAAAGAATTCTTGGCCTCGCTTTCGAAATCTAAACGATCATCTTGCGTCCGCTCCATCTTGCAGCTTTCTGGCCCCCTTTCCCACGCGACCCGGCTTCTTCTCCCCGGTGCTCGACTAGTACTGCGTTTTCGTGTAATTTACACACTTGCGCTGGCACTACCTAGCACAAAAGCTTGCATGTGTGTGGGATGAACCCATTTTCTTCTGCTGTGTTCGCGTGCGCTCGGGCTTCTCTATTCCATATCGAGATAAATCAATGTCTCTGCTTGCTTTGTTTCTTGAGAACAGTGAACCTCTGGGTCGGTGCCGGATGGGACAAAGCACAGGCGAGCATACTTTTGCCGAAACTTCCATTTCCCATACAGGGGGGCTACTGTATCTCCAGGGGACGAGCAGTTGCAGAAGAGATTTGAGATGCCTCAATTAAAATGCATATTAATGCAAATCGTTCCAGCTCACATCCCGTCCATGTCACGGCCACGTGTATGTAGACGAGGCACACACACACACGGACGGGACACACAGATCCAGGTGCGGCTCGGACTTGACTTGTTCTGGATCTCTCTAAACCCGCTTCACTTTTTGCACGGACGTTACTTGAGCCCGTCGATGTTGTATCCGAGCGGATGCAGGGCGACTGACGTGACTTTTTTCCTCTGCAGATTTTAACATTGTGTGTGTGCCTCTTTGTTGTTGTTCAACAACAAGCCTTCCCGAATGCCAGTAGAGCGGCCCGTCGGACGGGAAGCCAATCATTCATAACGCTCAGACTTTGGTTGTACAGTGTGAACTCTCTCGGCTGTGCCCTCTAGCTTGGCATTGAGTGGTGGGTTAGAAACAAAAGAAAACATTGGGAGATCCCTATTGCCCGTAACCTAGGAGACCAACGCCCATCTTTTCTTGTCTCTGCATTTCTCCAGTTCATATGTGAATCTTCACGTCATTGTCCACAACAAAGCACAAAACGACAATCGTCACAATATACACATCTCAGACGATGGATTGATTACTCTTCGTTGCCCCCTTTTGCTTGTCCAGAATTGCCCCTCTTTCTACACCAAGTCTCCAAGCCAGGGTGATCCCAACCCGCCCGCCTGGGCCGCGCTTTCAGGGGGCCTGATCTTTCAGGGGGGTTCCTCTCCCCGGTCCTTTGGGTCGCCGTTCGTGTCCCATGTCCCAACCACAAAGGCCAAGGCCCGGCTGACGGTGGCCCTTGGAGGAGACCCGGGTCCCTGGAGATTGGCCACCTGGGTGACGATAGCTGGGAGAGGGGTCGTTGAAGATGGAACAGTCACTGGATGAGAGACGTTGTCATTGTTGCCTCTATGGTCCTTGCTCCTTGATCCTGTCTGGTTATCCAACGATATTTCTCAGATGACGGTGGATCGCACTGTGATGAGACAGCTAGAGATCCATCCATCGTATCGTGAAATCCTTACGGAGTAATAACTGTGACAAGTGATTGACAGAACCACCGTCATGGTTGTCAATCACCACTCGGCCGGGCCCCCCTCATCCATCATCATCATCTCCTTTTCTCCCCCTCGTCAGTTCAAATTCGAGAAGCCCACTAGCGCGGTACGCCCTATTTCGCCTCGCCCGGGCGTCGTTCCCCTAGAACCGGAGGGTCCCTCTCTGCTGGAATCCTAGGGAAATCATCAAGCATCCCCCGGCCCAATCTCTTTTTGCGATGGCGCCCCCGGTCGCTCTCGGCTGGTATCCCCTCCCGGAGATGGCGGCTCCAGAGTCACGCGGCCCTTGGCGCCCCTGACTTTGTAAGATGAACTCTTTGTTCGAATTCCTCCAGAAGGGTCCGGCAATCGGATGCTATCCGCGTGTTGCTGAGTGGTGTCGCTCAAATTAGAGTCTTGCCCACCACTCTGAGCATCACGGGAGCACGTGTCTTGATAAACCTGGTCAACCGCACCGCAACGCGGTCATGCGACGTCCTTCACAACACCCACCTCTATCAAGTTGACCCAGTTACACTTCTTTCTTGGATATCGAGGGCATCACATCACACCGGTAGGTCTGCATCGCCCTGCACATGTAGCAGCAACAGCACCTGCTGAGCCTCTCTCCTGCTTGGCGGGGGATCGACGTCAGCCGCCCCATCCATGCTTTTGAGCCTCACGGCTTGCTTCCAGGACACATTTGCCACCCGAGCTCCGCTTCAAGCAAAGTGCTGGGCGAACGCCAGGCACCGACGCCCAAGATCTGCGTGACGCCCAAGCGAAAATCGTTCCCAGAGTGCCAGGCGGCTGGTCATCGACCACGCTGCTCTCTGCAGGCCTCCCGTGTTGCCGCCCTCCCGCTCTTGCATATCCTGCAGGTTCGGCCGTCCGTGACCCTCGCCTCCGCTCATTTTGAGGTGTACGGCGACGGGATGTCCGGTGCTCGTCAAGCGACGCTGCCGTTCGGAGCCAGCTGACCCCGATCCAACCACGATGCCCGGAAGGCCAACTCTGTCCGGATTCTATGCCCGGATGAGCGTCACAAGCTCAGGGGTGAATACGCCTCAATGACGTCTTTGAGGGGATTTGCGGCAAACACTGTGCCAGTTGCATTCCATTCTTGCCATGGCTGGCCTTGCAAGGTCTTGGACCGCACGTGGCGAGTTAGATTCCTTTCGATCTGGGCAGCGTGCCTCTCAAATACCACATTACGGTGAGTAGTAGGTACGGAGATAAGTACATCCGTGTTTTCAAGGAATTGGTATTATGGAATACTGCCTGCCCTGACGATGCTGGATTCTTGGTGGTTGACTGACCGACTGAGGCGGTGTTGACCTTCACCGCTCGTTATGATCAGTGCAACCTCGGCTCTGCAACGTACGTAGTCCCCTAGTTTGTGTGTTGTCCTTTGCTCCAACCAAGTGATTCTTTCTTCAAAACCGCGATAGATCCATATAGGTGTTCTGGAATTCTCGGGCCTGACAAGCGATGCAAAGCAGCCCTATGTAATCGGCGGTTACCGAGTTGAGCAAGTGAGCTGACGATTCCTGTCACAAGCCCACGTACCTAGGCAGAGCTCGGATTGGACTTCATCGTGCACAGCCTTCTTCACCTGAGGGGTTCTGCCGCAGTAAATATGCCAGCAAGTTTCGTCGTGGTGACGAGTCAAATTACTCATCGTTGAAGGCCCAATGGGTAAATGGCTAAACAGAACCCGTAAACAGACTGGTATGAAGTAAATCCGCGACAATGGAATGCCTCTCGTTGGCCCGGCCCTTAACCTTAAACCCATACTGCAAGACTGTTATTCCCCGAACCGAGCAGGCAAATTTTTAGCGACTGCTCCGCCATCTGCTGGGCTAGTTTCGTATTATTCGTATTTATCCCCAAAAGAGCAATGTTTTTACAATAACGAAGCAGGCAACGTGATTCGATTTGCAACCTAGGGAAGGGAAATTTCAGCCCCGACGGACACGGCATTGGAAGTTTATGGATATTCCTATGGTTAACTCAGCCACCCTGCGCAAATTTGCGTCGGGCAGCCGTTAGACGATGAGAAGGAACCGATTCCCTGCAACGGGGACCAATGATATCACGCCTCCTGCAAATAGAACCAACAACAACGCGAGATTCGGACGACGAGGACAGAGCCTCGAGTCTAGAACCGCGTAGACGAAACGTGCAGGTGTTGATCTTTTGAGAGTTGGTGTTCCCATTTGCTGCGCATTATGTAGGCTGACGGGTTGTTGGTTGCAGATAGAGAGAGTTGAGTTGTATTATACGATAAGCATTCGAGGGAGAAGCATCAGCACGCGACAATTCCTGCTCGGATCTACGTCTAGCTCTTAAATCGACGAATGACACGCCGTCTCTGACAACAAAGTGTGGAGGCAAGCTCGGACTTGCAGCCTCTCGCCTAGCCCTGCCCGCGATGCTGGCCGCTTCAGGCAAGTCTCCAGGGGACGGCACAGTCGTGAGTGGCCTCATGCCGCTGCAACGGGAGCTGACGCGGCGCGCCAATACGCGGCGGAGCATCTTGGCAGGCCTTTTGGAAACCACTTTTTTTCTGTGATCTCAAGAGATCCAATCCAATCGAGAACATGGGGACTCGTCGTCTAGGTAGGCTGCTGCTTATTCCCCTCAGCTGACCCCGGCTTGCTTTTAAACCACCGAGGCCCAGAACTTGATCTTGGGGCCTTTGGACTTCATCTCTTCTGCAACTTGTTTGACAGAAGCTCTGCCCAAGAGGCAGATCATTGTTGAACCATGTATTTCCCAAAACCATTACTTGCGGTGATATCCGCCATCCTCTTCCTCACACTCTCCACCAATGCTAACAAGTTGGAACCCGAAGGAGGCGTCCTACAACTCGTTACGGACGAACCGCGCTTCACCTTTGACTACGAAACCAGGGATCCCCATGAAAAGAACTGGATTGGTCTTTACTACGAGGCAGGTCAAGGCCTAATCCCCAACTGGGGCGAGCAGTACACCAAGAACTCGGTCTCATGGAAATACGCACCCAAACGCAAGGGCAGAGTCACCCTCGAGACACAAGGACTCAAGCCTGGTCGATATTCTGCCTTCTTTCACGCCAGGGACAAGTACGTGTGGTTGGCGCCGCCGTTTGACGTCTTCATCACCAAGAAGGAGGAGCACAACCTCGAGTTCGTCGTCGATGAGATTACCCTCCCCGATGCCCGTGGAAGTGACTGGTACAGCGCCACAGTCGCAGGTCTGATTCGAGGAGGTAACAAGGGAGTCAAGTTCTACGATGGAACACCATTGCCAAACTGGCTTTGGCTCAGCACTGACGGCACCATCAGTGGCAAGCCGTGGAGGACCTCTAAGGGGGCTGAATTCGTCGTCTGGGCCAAGCGCGGCAACTCACTGGCATCTCTCAAGGTCAAGATTGGCGTGCGCAGCCGTACTGAAGTCAAGGTGCCTCAGCTCCGAGTCATGACTTACAACCTCTGGTTCGGAGGTGGCAAGTTCAAGGACTACCACGACAAGCAGCTGCGGTTCATCGTCAACTCCAAGGCCGACATTATCGGTATTCAAGAGGACGGCGACGGCGAGCGGGCCAAGGCACTGGCTGAGGCTCTAGGCTGGCACTACTGGGCCAGCAAGGTGAGCCACAGCATCCTCAGCAAGTACCCCATCCGTTACACCTCGGGCAACATCAACAGGTCGGGCGGTGCCCGCATCGAGCTGGACGGCGACTGGCAGTCGGTCAACTTCTGGGTCGCCCACCTCAACTACAAGCCCTACGGACCTTACGACTTTTGCTACAGCGGAATGAAGGCCGACAAGGTGATGCAGCGCGAGTACGACAGCGGTCGACCGACGCAGATAGAGGACACCCTCAAGGCTATGAAGTACGACCTCCGAAACGCCGATATCGAGCCCCTCTTCCTCGTCGGCGACTTTAACGCGCCATCGCACCTTGACTGGACCGACAAGCGCAAGAAGAAGAACTGCGGCCAGGGCAAGTTCAACTGGCCCACGTCGATGAAGCCCACCGAGGCTGGCATGATCGACTCGTATCGCGTGGCACACCCAAACCCGGACCAGGATGAAGGCATCACGTACGGACCCATAACGCCATGGAACAAGGACTGGGGCAAGGAGGAGCCTCATGAGCGCCTCGACTTTATCTACCACAAGGGTGCTGGGCTCGAGGTGGTGGACTCGTGGGTTATGAAGCCTCCCAAGTCGGGACACCCCCTGGATGAGTGGACTTCGGATCACTCGGCCGTCATGACGCTGTTCAACATTAGCGAGGAGGTTGACATTGGTGATTTGAGGAAGTAAGGGCATATATATCTAGGATTATGTGTTATGAATTTTAGCAAGTCATTTACAAGTTCAAAAAGTAAAGCAACATTCATGTCCCATTGTGCCCATGTGAATATTTGGAGTGCCAGATGGTGTAATAATTGCAAAGTACGTGTTTGTGTCATTCCGTGGAGGGCGCCGAGGTTATCGTTCTGAAGCTCTAGTTGTAAATCTATGGCAACGCAGTGAAAGCCAGCTTACACCTGCGTAGGTTCGATAGCCCCCTTGACAACCTCATCCAGATCTTCCTGCTGGAGTCCAAACCGTTCCATATCAACCACTTTGTGGTTATAGTTTCCTCCGAGTCCCTCTCGAAGCAGCAAAGAGGAAAGTTTCTCAAGGGCAGCCATCATCTCTCCCTTCTTGAGCCTCTCATCACACTCTTTCCCAAACTCGTAAATATCCTTCTCCTTGATCTCCCAATCCGCATCAGTAGTCCCAGTAACACGCTGAACGCTCTCAAGCATCTCCCTCTGTGAGATAAAGAAGGAACTGACGTAGAACGGCTTATTCTTGTACGCAGAGAGCTCTTCCTCGGGCCGGCTGAGGAGCTCAGCCACAGCAGCGCCAACGCGCTTGAGAGTCGACGTGTTAGCCTTGACGTTACCGCCGTTCCAGATCTCGGCCTTGCGTTCCTTGACGTTGATGCCCCAGCAGTTCATCTTGAGGGACCAGTCGAACCAGAGGTTGTTGACCACGGCGATCCAGCTGCTGACTCCAAGCTGCTCCACGAGGTCTCGCAAGCCCTTCTTCCCTGAAATGATTGGTTGCTCGCGGGTCAAGTCCAGAGCTTCAATGTCTGTGCCGAATTCCGTGGGAAGGATGTATGGCACGCCTGCTTTGGCCGCGGCGCGGATGAATGACTCCTGGAGGCCCATGGCCATGGGGCTGAGCTGGAGGATGAGAACATCCTGGCCTTTGAGGGCAGAGATAAGGAAGTCCTCATTCGAGTAGTCACCCTTGAGGACAGTGACTTTCTCGGGGAAAGTGGCAGACGAGTCGCTACGGGAGATGGCCGTGATGGTGTGGATGTTCTTATCAAGAAGGGAGCTCAAGGTGCGAGAACCAATCGTTCCAGTTCCACCGACAATGGCAATCTTGCGAGCCTGGAGAGACATCTTGGTGATTTTTTAAAGTGATTTGATTGTTAATTATGATGGTGGTGTGTGGTGGTGTTATGATGGTGGTTGTGTTATTGGTTATGAGACTGGTTGCTGGTGTAAGTGAATGAGTGGCATTCAACAAGTCGATGGAGACGACCTTCTTATACCTCCAACGCTCTCCGTTATGGAAAAAACGCATCATATCCATCTCATAAGCATCAAGATTAAGTCCGTATCAAGTCCGTATACAGGTCGTATCATTCAAGTCCGTCTTCAAGTTGGAGAGATTCGCCCGAAGGATTCGCTAATTCGGCCGGATTATCGTCCGTTCGGACGAGTACGACATTGTCCCCCTGTCTGCATTCCATT
This sequence comes from Fusarium sp. FW16.1, assembly GCA_017654865.1. NCBI lineage: Eukaryota > Fungi > Ascomycota > Sordariomycetes > Hypocreales > Nectriaceae > Fusarium > Fusarium sp. FW16.1. The sequence goes on from JADNRB010000004.1 coordinate 6,057,435, forward strand.
CAAATTTAATTCACTTGGATTACCCGTATATTACCAATGTAGCGTAAACAGAAAGTGGTCATTCAGGGATTGTGAAAGCCGTTGCTTACTCTAGCAACAGCCTTCACGTTATGGCTAGAATTGAATAGGTCCGCCGGGGCTAGGCAGCGAGAATGGTAGGATAAAAGCATCCGGAAGTTTGTATGTAGTTAGAGAAACATTAAGGTTTTCATGTACGACATTCTTGGGGTGACAATACACTAAGGGAAGCGCATGATTGGTGCATCAGAGGCTCAGTAACTTATCTGGGTAACAGAGGTCCGGCCGGGATAGACTGGAATGCATTGGTCGTAAAGAGCAATTAGAGAACATGCTCGCAAGTTCTCTGTTAGTAGCTTCTTGTCACCTTGGATGAATAGAAGTATACTTATGTATATAATTGTCTCTTATTTTCAGTTTAAAGCATAAACTTGTTGAGCCAAGTTTGACATGGCCTTGATCGTGTCTTCATTGGTGTTTCGTCCAGGTCCCCTGCATGGAAAATGCTCGGCTAACGGTAGCCACTGCAGCCACGCATCAGCCACAGCGGGACACGATCGTCTCCAAAGTCGAGCCGCCTTGGTTTCAACTGTCGCCGACAACGACATCCAATATCAACCAGCGAGCAGCCGTGTGCTCTCTCGCCTGACAGAAAACCACCAGCTGCCACGTCTGTCTGGGGAAGCATCCCAGTACATGCTTCGGCAAGCATGACTACAAGCAGGATTACCTGGGCGAGTCGCAGCCGTCGATATGCGGCGGCCCGTCGCGGGCGTACAGCAATCAGACTGCCGCTTGTCCAAAGGTGAGCCCGAGTAAGTACCAACACAGCTCCTCCGCCAGGCATCCTGGAAACTTGGAAGAAGTCTCTTGCAAGTCTGTACCCTTTCCTCTTTTCACTTTTATCCTTTTTGACGACTCTCACGCACTGGAAGACGGCGTTTGACAGTCGCGATATCACACGTCCTCTTTCTCTCAGCCTCGGTGGTGGCCCAGCTTCCACCTCGGGTTTACTTCGGGCCCAGCAACCAATGCCAAGCGTTTGTCCTTGTTTGGCAAGTGCCAGCCTAGCAGGCAGGTGCGGGACAGTGGTGCTCGAAAGCTACAGACAAGGTACCTCAGGCAAGTACCTTCTCACAGACAGATCTCCCTCGCCCAGACTGGCAAGGCAAAGCAGAGCCTGAGCAACAACATCAGCAGCACCCGCTAAATTTCTGCCACAACGATCCCTCGATCCCGCGTTTCCCACCATCAACAACATCCCACGACGACTCGACCGATCGGAAACCGCGTTCGAATCCGCATCCTTCCATCAACAGTTTTTTCCCAAATTTTATTCCCGATTTTTTTTACGCGACCACTCCAACAATGGCGGGCGGAAAGGGCAAGTCTTCTGGTGGAAAGAGCTCCGGCGGCAAGACGAGTGCTGCCGAGGGCTCCAAGAAGCAGCAGAGCCACTCTGCTCGCGCCGGTCTTCAGGTGAGTTTTGGACACGATTTCAGCCAGAGGAGGACGGCCTTGTTTCGATCATCGATTTGCGCGCATCCCAAGTCCCGCATACCACGCATATCAAGTTTCACGATCCGCCTTTCGACGCGTCGACCATCTCCGCACGGCAAGAAAAACCTTTTCACGACGACGGCGCATTCATTTGTCGACTCTGCCGCCGTGCCTGCACCCATGCGACGGGTCAACGAGGGGCTGCCGATGTTCTGGGACGGATAGCGACATTGCTCGCGTGCGGAGCTGATGCGGGACACCGGGATGCGCAAGCAAAGACGAGTCGGTGTGCGAGGCTGCATCGCGCACTCTGGAATTCATCCCGGCGTTTACTGACAACGCGTCTCCCAGTTCCCTTGTGGTCGTGTCAAGCGTTTCCTCAAGCAAAACACTCAGAACAAGATGCGCGTGGGAGCAAAGGCTGCCGTGTACGTCACTGCTGTTCTCGAGTATCTGACAGCTGAAGTCCTAGAGCTGGCAGGCGTAAGTTTTCCGAGCTACAGCTGGTGCCTGACGCCCAAACTAACAGTCCCATGACAGAATGCTGCCAAGGACCTTAAGGTCAAGCGTATCACGCCCCGCCACCTCCAGCTTGCCATCCGTGGTGACGAAGAGCTCGACACTTTGATCCGCGCGACGATTGCATACGGTGGTGTGCTGCCACACATCAACCGCGCACTCCTGCTCAAGGTGGAGCAGAAGAAGAAGGCCAAGGCGCTCGAGGGTTAAGCCGACGACTTGATCGATCTGGGATTGGTTTTTGCTTTGCTTGCTTGCTTGGGTCTTGTGGAATGCTGGTTTATGGGACGGTAATGCAGAAATGCTTTGATTCGAATTCGAAGAGGCAGAGGCGCCGCAAGATGGACGAATGCCGGCACGACAACGACAACGACGACGGCTTAGATAGCCGAAGGAAGGTGCTTGCCCTCTGAAAAGGCACACGAGGAGTCTTGGCGTCAACTTACGAGAAGCCGGCGCCGATGATGAAAAGGCCCACGCCATGACGGGTCGCTGTGTGCCATTTTGGCAGCGAGAGCCGTGTACAGCAGCTGTGCGTACGCCTCGGCGTGGTGTATGAGATGAGGCATGGACCGTTGTGCTGATGGACTGGATTAGGTAGACACGGAGAATACGAGTTCCTGGTTGAGTCGAGTCGAGTCGAGTCACGGAGACGGTGAAGAGTTACGAGATAAGGTTGGAGTGCAATTGTCAATTCGCTGTATGATTGAGGTTTGTCAACTATTAATGAAATCCCGCTGTATCCCCTCTCAGATTACCTTGTAGCTGCTGTCATGCATCATGTCCTTCCTTGCTAAACGAATCTCACTCTCTTTACTGGGTGAGCTTTCTGGTTCTCGTCAGTGACAACTATGAGAGGAATCGTTGTTTGGCCTACCCCATAGGCATTGGTGATCTCGTCATCGTCATCAATACTCTCTGGGCTCGTCATGGAGATATCTCCTTCAATGTCCATCTCTAACTCTGGTAGGAGGCGGCACAGGGGGGACTTTGGTTCGTCACCTCTACACGGCGGCCTCACCCCGCCAACGACTTGACCCCCAGGGCAATAGAGACCCGAGACCGTTCGCGTATGCATAGCCCACCGTTCTCGATGACACTGGCTAGGATAGTCGCAGTCCTTATCGCATGAGTATGTCGCCTTTATGAATTTGGCTCTTCGCTCCTCTGTGATTTCGATCCTCCTCTTCCTCTCGAGTTGTCTCATCAAGGCCCTGCGCTCCTTGCCCACAGAGCCCTCGAGTTCTTTTCCAGTTCTGCGCTTCCAACCATGCGGATCTTTTTCGTATGCGCTCCGGAATCGACGCCAATCGTTGTACGTGGTCCAATACTCAGAGTGAAAGGAGCCAAGCGGGATCTTATTGTTCCTATTGATACGACGGCGGCGAGACTCGGGGGACGAGCGTGACCCCCCAACGTAGACCGTCTCGGTGCATTCGAGGCAGCGGCGGGTGACGGAGATGTTGTAGTTGGTGTTGCAGCGCTTGCAGTGCCAGTACCAGGAGACGGGGTAGTTGAAGGGGGGAGTAGGGGGTGGAGTCGACGTTGTGCTGGTCATGATGATACTTTTTTTGGTGTTGTAGACGAAAAAGGGCCTTTGAAGCTATGTTGGGTAGGAATGCAGGAAATTTTTCAGATCTGGTGAAGAAGTAGTTTATCTATGATCGTTTGGAGCGTTGTACAGCTGAGAAGGTGCCTGAACAAACAAGTGAAAGGATTCCTATGAGCATTGTCAGTTTCGGAGACTTTCTTTTGTCAACGGGTCTTTGTTTGGTAACAAGGAGCGCACTTCCCCGATTGGAAGAGGAGTGATTAGAACAAGGATGAAACGCTGTGTAGGTTGTTCTAAATAAAAGATACGTTTGAGTCGGGAAGTGTGTTTTTGGTCGGGTGCTGGTCGAGATGAGGTCAGCAGCACTGGGTCGTCACTGCTCAACGGCCTATTCTTGTGTAATGATATCCTCGAAGGAGCGATTCTCTCCTTCGAGTGGAAGAGATGCAGAATTTGATCTTTATTTCATTCTGCAAAGTCTGGAGTTTAGGTAGTGTGGTTTGCTTCAGTAGTTGTATCGGAAGAACAAGGGGGGCCGAAGAAACTTGGGCTACATGTCACAAGATCAGTAGACTCGCGATTGGACTTTTGAGTCCATCTCGAATTGCAATTCATCCTGTCCCTGTAAGCCATGAGCGCCCACAAAGAAACGTACCAAGTTGACACAGATGAATATGCAGCGCACGCACTTCAACATCGTGGGTCAAGTGGGCTGCCATAATTTGAAGGGCTGAAGCGCGGAGCCTTTGAACCGGTTTGCTTAAAACGTTGATTCTTTCATCTCGGGGGTTGTTTTTAGACGGCTTCATAGCCCGGCCGAGAAGTTATTAGGTGGCTCGCTGCCCTGACAATGAGGAGCGAAATCCCAAACAAAGCCCTTGTTTTTGCCATTTCACTAGCCATCAAAGGCGGTTCTTAGCAACACGCACATTTCATTCGTGCGTGCAAAGTCCCGGTTTGGCCAGTAAATACATGCCTTTTGTTGCGTGGCTTTCAGATTCACAGCCTTGAACCTCCTTTTCAAGTGGTGTGTTCCTATGCAGATGTCTTAACCCTAAGCCTCAACCACGAGCTCCCGTGAATCTTGGCGTGTTTGAAAGAATTTACCTTGCCCGAGTAGCAATGCCCTTATCTTAAGGTCTTTAAGTAAGCGCGTACCGTATTCAAGTGGTTATTCCCCAAGTTCAATCTGGCTGCGTCAGACATCCACCATTACTCACTCTCGCTGCGACCATCTTGGAGCCATCAAACATAATGTCCGGGACACCGTTTCTACAATCATGTCTGTTGAATTCTATTTTAACCTTCCCATATCATCGTATAGTGACTATGAAGCCTTTCAGTCTCCAAGCGCGGTTACAGTTCGACATTCTCGGATCCCTGGATGCATGTCCATGTCCCATGTATAGGGTGTCTCTCCATAATCCTAAGATATTTTTCTAAAGTTATTAACTCAACAATAGCAAGATCTTATTTTCCCCAAGTAATAACAAGTGACCACCCCGGCCCTGTAAGCGTAGGCCCCCTATGCTAATGCTGGAGACCCCTCAGTTATGTGAAGCCATCGCCAATTTGGGACAGAAAGCCATGGCTGCCTCGAAAGCGTTCACTGAGTAAACGGGAGCCATCAACGCAAACGCAGCAACATAAAGTATTCAATCGTCCAAAAAAATTCTTCATCGAGTCGTAACTGTAGTTTTTGTCGATGCACCTCATTGTCTCTATTCAGAATTAGCTGTCAATGCCTGTTGACCAACGCTTCATCTTCACGACAATAGCATTCAAACGTCCTCGAACAGCATTAATCCTCTGTAACATGGGCCATCCCAAATTCATTCTTCATCTTCATCTTGTTCCCTCACAAGATGTCATACCAACCAAGCTCCTCCAAGTCTGAGGGAGTTTCCAGGTGTCGATACACCACCTCGGCCCTTTCGAAGAGCGCTGCCACCTTGCAAGAGAGGATCGTAAGTATCCCTCTTCGAAAGGGGGTTCTTTGACTAATTATGCCCGTGTATCAGACTCGAAGAACAATGGCGGACGACGAAAATACCAAGACGCAGGCTGAAGAAGATCGTCTTCTGATGCCTCCTCCCCCTCGACCCGCCACTCGTCAAACCCGATCCTCTCCCCAGAAAGGGTCTCCTCAGAAAGGGTCTCCTCGAAAGACGCCCGAATTCACCATGACGCTTCGATCTCAAAAGAAAAAGGGCAAGAACAAGGGCAAGGAAAAGCCCGAGCCTGTCGCTGCCTCTGCCGACACCACCACCGACGCCACGGATGCTGTCGACAACGCCGACAGCAAGAAGCCAGAGGATGGCACCAAGGAGTCGGAGGACGACACCAAGAAGCAGGAAGATGACCTTCCTCCCATCAAGCCCCTCACCGAGGCGGAACGCCTGCTTTTCCCTGGCATCCTGCCCGAGTACACCTGGCTATTTGAGACCATGACCCCCGAGGAGGCAAAGCTTTGGCGCGAGTTGGCGCCTCAGGCGGGTCATCGTATGTTGACTGTCGACGAGGTTGACAAGCTTTGCGACGAGTTTTACAAAGAGTCTCGAGAGTAATCCTGATTAGTCTTTGTGAGCCTGGCAAGGGACGGAAGCTGGTGCATGTCATCATCAGGCACAGGGAAGACAAAGGATCAGGAGTGGATATCAGTCCATTCTTCATGACATGCCGCTAGCATTATCCAACAAGATAACAAAGACAGGGCTTCAAAGAGCCGCCAATAAAACTCGTATCAATCTCATGCTTTGTCCTTACAGTCGCCATCGGTGACCAGGGTGCTTCCAGTCCAGATTCGCAATCTCCTCGGGGCTCTTGCCAGCCAGCTCCTGCTCCACGTTTCGCTTGTCTCGTCGGTTGTTATCCCACTTCATCCACAGGTAGCCGCCGATGCTCAGCATGAAGATCATGCATCCGCAGGCCAAGTTAAGGCCGTTGCCAGTAGGGAAGTGAGGGGCATCCTTGACGAGGTAGGACCAAGTAGCAATGAGACCTCCAATATTGCCAAACATGACCTGCATAATGTCAGTATTCGACAAATTTGTAATGAGAATTCTGAAAACTCACGTTGAGACCAATAGCACTGCTTCGCGCAGTATCGCTCACCACGTTGGCACTGATATGGGCATTGGTCATAGTGCCCAGCACCATGCAAGTGCTCGCAATCATGAAGCAAGCGCCATACCGAACCTCAGCCACCTTTGATCCAAGGAACATGGCGTAACCAGCAATGACCGTCGGCGCCGAAAGAATGATGAAGATCTGGCGCTTGTCGAGGTACCAACTGAGAGCCGGGAAAGCAACAGCAAAGAAGGCACCGACTGCGTAGGGAGGCACACTGTAGAGCTGCTTCTGGACGGTGCTGTAGTCGGGGTAGATGGTGCCAACAATGGTCGGAAGGAAGAAGGCGAGACCCTGGACAGTGATGTTGTTGAAGAGGAAGATGAAAGCAATTTGGACCGTGATTGGGTTGGAAATACCGCGCCAGAGCTTGACTCGGTCGATGCCATCAACGACTTCGGTCTGAGCCAGACGCTCCGACTTGACTCGAGCAATGCACAGCTCCTTCTCCTCCTGTGTCAGCCACCAAGCCGTCTCGGGTCGGTCAGTCAGGGAGAAAAAGGCGATGAGACTGAGGCCAACGGTGATGATGCCTTCAATCGCAAAGATCATGCGCCAGTGATGGAGGCTGCCAAAGTGATCAAGCTTCAGGATTCCACTTGCGAGGAGACCTCCAAAGGCACCGGCGAGAGGAGCCATGACCATGTAAAGCGACAGACGGAACGTCAACTCGGCACGCTTATACCAGCGGGACAGGTAATAGGCGATTCCCGGGAGCATACCGGCCTCAAAGATACCCAAGAGAAATCGTACACCACAGATAGCGGCTTGAGTCTTTACGAAGGCGGTGGCGATACTGACAATGCGAAAGAGGAGCGATGTGAGAGGGAGGAACCAGCCAGGGCCCATCCACTTGCAAGTAACGGTGGCGGGGATTTCGAAGAGGATATACGAGATGTAAAAGACAGAGAGGATCTTGTTGTAGTCGTAGCCCTCGAGCTTGAGATCCTCAGTGAGTCCGGCGATACGCGCGTTGCCTGAGAAGTCAGACTCTGTAGTCACGGAATGAGTTGAGCGACTCACCGATATTCGCTCGGTCGATGAAACAGAAGAGGTATAGAACCGAGACAGTCGGCACGGTCATCAAGTCCAGCTTCCATCGTAGTTTGCGCTCGGCGACGGGGTCGAACTGGACAAGTGAGTTGCCGTAGCTGATATTTTCATTAGCAGGGACACCAGGATACTCGTCAATTCAACTCACGCATCAGTAGCTGCGTGACCGTGTCCGGCAGCATCGTGAACGGTACCACGAGCGGTGTACTTGACATTCTCAGTCTGGTCGTCGAGACCCTTCTCCTGGTCCCTGTCGGAGTTGGTCATGATGGGCTGCAGCGATACTGGGAGGGAAGAATTGGACGCTGGCGACAGGGGGATGACCCTGAACCGGTGAGTCTTGAGAGCAAAACTCGAGGGTAGAAGTGGAGGTTGAGTGTCCAAGTGTTTGTCGAGTTGTAGATCTATCCAAGTGGGAGGAGCAGACAGGGACCTTCAAATAAAAAACAGGCCGGCGCCCCGATAGCAGCTTTCGGCCCTCGGTCTACCGTCTTGGGATTAAACCCCAGTCGATTCTCGAGTCAATATGTCGTTCCCCTCACGGCAGAACTAACGAAAACAATGTGGTTGCGACTTTGATTCACCCCCAGTCCAGCCCTGGTGCGTCTGAGTTTTCCCAATCTCGCCGTTAGCTTCGCTTGGCTCCCCTCCCCTTGTCGTGGGGACCCTCACCCTCCACCAGGGTTTGTCTGGCTCCCCCGCAAATTCGATCTATCCGGGCCACAAGTGGCTTCATCCGCTGAGAGATGAGGGAGCGTCTGAGGATTTCATTGGGGCTGGGCTGGCGTCACATCTGTCCTCCCTAAAGGTTCCCCCCCCGGGCGTTTTCTTGGTTCACGGCATCTCTCTCGGGGCCGTCGATCTGAGCTGGGCGTTGACAGGGACGCTGGCTCTCCACCATGTGACGGGGGGAGGGATTGGTTGACTCGGGGATATGGACGCGCGTGTGGTGTGGGTTCTCAAGAATGAGACGACGCATGTGTTGCCATGTCGCAGTTGATATTTGCTGTTTGTGCACGCTGCAGCCAGACGGAAAGAGCTCGCTCGTGCCTTGCTTCTTGACAGCAGTTCCTTCACAACCGAGTCAGCCCAAATCAAGTGATGCCCAGCAAGGTTCCATGGCACCAAGGCCTAGCCGCAAAGTCTGGCCTTTGGTAGCGTTGGACTGGATGCGGGGAAAGTGTTGGAGATGAAGTGGATGGATGACAGATGATGATGGCATCCTAGGTTCTGAAAATTGTTTAGCCACAAACTGCGGTAGCCACGTGGGTTAAGCTTAAGCGCAGGAACTACCCAGCCAACCTCTTTCCCCGCGCGAAAAGTACTGTCGCTCTCCAGCAAATTAAAGCCGCGAAAAATGTACCTCTTCTTCTCCAGGAAGGTACATCGACTCCAACTTCTCTTGCCTCCTCTTTGACAGCTCCGAGGAGAGGTTCCCACATTCGGCTCCGTGTCCTCTCCGACATCCGGGGCCGGGCACGGAAAGCCAACAAACAACAGGCTTTCCCCAGGTTTTTTTTTCCCTCATCCCGCATTCTAATCTGTCCACAAAAACAAGGACGATTAGAAATCTCCCTCGCTAACGAGATTGAATTCCCTGTACCCCAGATTTCTGGGGTAATTCGGCCAGATTCTGGAGCGCCCTGAAGGAGTCGGGGGTGGGCGTTTGAGGGGCCGTGGTCCGTGCCAAGAAACGGTTCGGCAGTTGGAGTCGGCAACGGCTCGAGACCTCTCTTCTCTCTTCTCGGACATTTCACGGTGAGCTTCATGCAATATTCCTCTGGGGCCCCGGATGTTGCTCTGATATGGCAAGACGTGGCTTGCTAGTGGCAATGGCTTGGCCTAAGCAGCTCCATTATACCCCAGTTGATGACACTCATAACTCGGCATCGTCGTGATTCTCAGAGTATCGTCCCAGATTCATAGTTGACACACCATCATCGCCACATTAACTCTTCGGCTGTTGCAGTCGGCTGCTATTCATATCGTCGAGTACAGTTCTAACTCGTCTATGCACTTGATGCCATCTACCAGTCTACCTTGAATCTAACCTCGTCATACAGTTACAGTACACTTCGTCTATCTCTCATCCGTCGTCCCCTGTCCTCGCCTTCACCACACCCCTGGAATCACCGCCCACTTCTTTCCCACCTTGTCCTCCCCAAACCTCTCCAAGTACCAACGCTTCCCCCTCACCGCCCGCGGCAACATGGCAAATATCTCGTTGATGAGAAACGTCCTCGCTGGAGCGCACCCCCATCCGGCTGCCATCCAGAACCCAGCCCACTCCACCCATTCGCACAGGTAATGCGGGTACAGCATATACCTAAACAAGCCCGCTTGCGGGATCTGATAGTGCTTCTCCACGTTCGCCTTGGCCTCGTCGCGCAGGGCCCTTTGGGCCTCCCTTCGGCGGATCTCTCGGAGTTCTTCATCGTGAAAGAAGTTGCCCGACAGTCCAAGATAGAAGATGAGAATGCCAGCCGAGAACTGAAGGATGGATGACTGCGAAGCCCATGCTTCCTCAGTGGTTGGCCCGTAGGCAGCAAGCCAGGAGCCCAGACAAGTTGCGTTGAAGATCTGAAAGCTGACCCCAAGCAGCCACACTGCGATGTGCAGTGGTGACATGGATGGTTGGAGATAGGGGAACATGACGGCGCGGTAAGAGTAGTGGATTACCTGCGTGTTGTGTTAGCTATTCCCTCATAAGGCCACTCTGCACGATCCCGAGGTCCTAAGCTAGCTTCGGCTCCCCTTAACGGCAACGGCAACGGCAACGGGCACGGATAACTTACAAACAAACCCGCAAGCACCTTATTCTGCCAAGGCAGATCATCGATGCCGTGCTGCTCAGGAAGGGTCTTCATGAGATACAGCAATGTTAGGAAGCCTGGGGCCTCCATGGTCAACCAGCCCATGCGACCTGGAAGGTTCAGGCGGCTGGCCACTGATGTCTTGCCCATGCCATACCATTTAGTGAGCCATTGGATCGAGCCAACCTATGGGTATTATCAGAACATGTGCGGTGCATGAGCATGTGCTGTGCCACTCACGATCGGATAAGAGATTTGCCAGATTTTGAGGATGAGGTCGTAATGCTCCCGGGTGGGTGGCAGCCACCCTTCAATGATGGCCATGTTGACAGTCAATGGAAACCGACACTGCAGCTGTGCAAGAAACAAGAGTATTGGTATAGAATTGAAACGCCTTGAAGTTGCTAGATTAAGAAATTCCAGCTCATGAGAAATGTGTTGTGTTGTCAATGACACTGGGATCTTTTGTCAAAGCATCCATGATGTCAACTAACTGGCTGCTGGGCGACGTCTATTTTGACGACTGTCACCGCCTGCCTGATTTAGCGGGAGAGTCAAGCGCTCTTGGGTACTGTCAAGCCGCTCGTTCATTGCAATGACTTTTATTGATTAGAAATGAATCCATCAAATTGATCTTGATTATTATCCAAAGTCTTGGTCGCTATGAAGTGAAATGTGGTGGTGGTCACCTTGCATATGGGCGCAGATCCCTTCCTTCAGTCACACGACCTCAGTCACTGTAACACTTCTCAGAACTTCACAACTGTTTTCACCATGTGTAACTGATTGAATGAATTATTTTCTGCTAACTTGAAGGCTTTTCTATTAGTAGTTTCTATCGTTTCTTTTTCGGCCTGTGCCATGAGCTCGATTTACGGTGTCGTCCACATCGCTGGAGATAGAACATTAGCTCAGCACAGGAAGAATACAGCAAAGGCACATGTCCTGTTTCGTTCGGGTTTCCCAGATTTATTGATAAATATAAAATTAGTGACGAGATCCATTATCTCTTTCTGGCGCGATTGCCGCAAATGTCCATCTACAAGTCGTCAGGCCCTCCCGGCAACCCCCAACCATTATAGTCCAGAATCCTAGCTGCTCTTTGCGAAGCATGGCGTACGTCGGTTCTCTCATATGTGGTCCTGCTTGCCACGTCCCGAGTTCTGTCAATGCTGCAGGATGTTCGGATAATGACGAGATCTGTCCATGTCCTTCAAGTTGCCCGTTACCCTAAACCTGCCTTATGAGATGACAGGATCGTTGGCCGGCTTCTTTCAGGCACACTCGCGTACCCCCCTCGAGCGATCTGTGCTGTAACGTAGTGCTTCTGGTCATCGCTGTCTCCCAAAGGGGTTCCCCTGCACCCCATCGTCCGGCCAGTTTGCCACTTCGACGGGGCCGGCAAAACAGTGACGATATCCGTGAGCCAGTCTCCGCCCACTATCCGTTCAAACGGGGGCGGAATACCTGAGTGTTGACATGTGTGCCATGCGACTATATATGAGGACACCCTGGACACCGAACAAGAGTGTTATCTTGCCGCTCCGGCATTGGGAGTAAATGGTGTCCTGAGCAAAAAAATCTGAAGGAAGAGGGCATATATCTAGACAATAAATACTCACGATACCATAGTGAGTTTTGCCCATCACTTTGAGCTTGTCCGCAAACTGAACGAGTTCTCATATGTTGCCATGTTCTTCTGATTCACTATATGGAAGGATGCCGAGGCCAGAACAAGCCCTCACTTGAACGCAACTAGACATTGTATATCGGACGCCACGTCTAAAATCTGACTTGGCAAAACAATGAGAACACAGCAAAAAGAACAACCAAGGAATTGCCCCAAAAAAATGCAAAAAGATATGCCTGTGTAACACAGGTGGCTGGATCTCTCCCGCCGGGAATTGAACCCGGGTCTCAAGCGTGACAAGCTTGCATACTGACCACTATACTACGGAAGATGGCAGGCGTTGAGCGCCTGTTGTAGTGAGGGGATTGTGATTGGGAAAGCGACTGAGGGGACTATATAGCCTAGTAGCTGCCAAGGTGGGCCAGTGTCTTATTATCACCAACGGACTTCCTGCGTGTGCCATCAAGGTTTTTGGGGATTAATATTCTTTTTGATGCTCTATTTGATATGAATTAAATATTTGCTTCCATATCAAACTTTATCATCTACAGTTGCATCTCTCGGTACAACCATCCGGCGTCCATGGCTTGAACCTTGAACTTTGTGGATCTCGGTCACTTACACCGAAGTTCGGCATGTGAACGGCCGAGATATCGTTCTCGAGTTCGAATTCTTGACGAAAAGAGCTGCAATTGGGATGAAATCTAGCCTATAGATTCAACTATTACATAAGTACGTTATGAATCCTTCATGCAAGCCATATACTCCAAAGCAAGACGTGACTCTGCCCGTTGCTCGGAGCTCCAAGGTCCATTGCGGGGTAGCTAGCTGTACCTCGCAGCTTGGACCCTCTGCTGCGACAAGTCTCCAGGACAAGAGTCTCCAACAAGAGGAACTCGAACGAGCATGGCGCCGAAGCATCCGCTGATGAAGATGGCACAATTGGGCTTTGCCCCGCTCCTTGCTGAGTCGGAGTTGTCTCCTACGCCCTACGTACATACGTATCTCAAAATCTGCCACCTTACGTAGAAGGGCAGGTGGCCATTGCGGGCATGTAGATTGCCTTTGACTCACCTGATGTCTGCTTGACCATTCTTCAACCTCGCATCTCTCTCTATTCCAACGTCAGATCAGCGATTGCACAATGGCTACAGCTTCTACTATCCGTCTGGGCACTGCCTCTCCGGGCACGCAGGAGTCTACACCTGCCACCATCGCCCTCATCGACACCATCGCTCAGCGTGCGGCTGCTTCCAACATCGATATCCTCCTCCTTCCCGAGGCCTTCATCGGCGGGTACCCCCGCGGGAGCAGCTTTGGCTGCGAGATCGGAAACCGCTCCCAGGAGGGCCGCGACGAGTTTGTCCGCTATTTTGAGCAGGCCATTGACCTCGGCGACACTGTGGGACCCGGTGGTGGAGGCGCGGGTGTCAAGTGGGCAAAGAGGCAGCTCGGAGGGGATGACGATCAGGTCCGTGGAGATGGCTCGCGTGAGGAGCTTGAGCGGATTGCGAGAGATACCGGAGTCTTTATTGTTGTTGGATGTATTGAGAAGGCTGGTGGAAGTCTGTATTGCTCTGTCGTCTACATCTGCCCCAAGGAGGGTATGATGGGTAAGCGTCGCAAGGTGCTCCCAGTAAGTTGTCCCACGATGGTATCGCAGATCTTCACTTACACTCGCTAGACCGGATCGGAGCGTCTTATCTGGGCCCAGGCTTCCCCGAGCACCCTCCAAGCCGTCACCACAATCATCCGCGGTGTGCGCATCAACCTTGCCGCTGCCATCTGCTGGGAGAACTACATGCCTCTTCTGCGCCAGAGTCTCTACGCCCAGAACATCAACCTGTATCTCGCCCCCACCGCCGATAACCGCGATGCCTGGCTTGGTCTGATGCGTACCGTCGGTGTTGAGGGACGTTGCTTCGTTGTCAGTAGCAACATGTGCATTCCCAAATCTGGGGGTGAGACCAATGGCACTGCGCCGCCTACTACGAGGGGAAGAAGGAATTCGACCCTCACTGAAGATGGTTTCGAGATCGCATTGCCCAAATCTCCCACACGTCGCCGCCGCAAGTCCGTCTTTGACGAAGATGGCAACGAGATTGTCCTCGGCTGCGATGAAGATGGCGAGACTCCCGCTCCTCCCTCGACAACGAATCGTCCTCAGACCCACAAGACCGAGTTCCTCTCGCGTGGAGGTTCCTCGATCGTTTCTCCGTTTGGCGACGTCATTGCTGGGCCGCAGTGGGAGGACCCCGACGGATTGGTCTATGCTGATGTCGACTTCCGTGACTGTATCAGGGGTCGTCTGGATCTTGATGCTGCTGGAAGTTACTCGAGAAACGACGCTTTCAAGTTCAGTGTTGATGGCTTGAACCTGGATCCTCTGCCGTATTGAGAGACGTGATAGGATAGTTTTGTATACCAGATTGTATAATGCCATGTCACGACTGATCTATATCACATTGCCTGTCGTAATTCCTCATTTCCAAGATGGTCTGGTAATATCAAATATTAAATATGTAATGCCATGTTACGCTTGCTATCCAATGCGATGCACCCATAAATATCCCATGCTTCTATAGTATGTTCGGCACCCTTGCCACTAACGCCAGTTCAGTCATTAGGACCTTCACTTTGAATCATCACCAGGTGGTGTATGTCGCCGTGTCTTTTCAGCCGCCTCCAACACCTTTCGTTCTGCTTCAACCTCCTTTCGTTGTCTCTCCAGCGCAGCCTGCGCAAGAACCTCCCTCCGGCTTAGACCCGCGGTTGTAGCATTACTAACTCCCCCCAGGACGAATTCTCCTCCTGTCCAGCCTCCGTGGTCTTCCTCAAACTCCTCCTCATCCACGCCTGAGATGGTGTATCTCGATGTCTCTCCGATTGTGTGTCCTCCCGACTTCCAATCTGCCGCCTGAACCTCTCGCTCGATTTGGTGGCATAGATCCCAGAAGTTTCGATCGTGGGGGCCGTGGACGTTATGCGCCAGCTCATGACAAAGAGTCTTGCGGATGGTCTTGTAGTCGCGATATCCGTCGTGGGCATCCGTCCGTAGTCGCAGTTCAATAACCTCGCCCTGGTTGCGATTCAATCCCAGAATTCGGCTTGTCCCTTCGTGTGTTGTTTGTGTATGCGACAGAGGATTCATCTCCGTCAAGAGTCCAACAGTAAACTTGTGCTTCTTCATCGCAGCGCGGATACCTGGGTCCTCCTTGAGTCGTAGGAGTAGTTTCTGGCTGCGATCGGGATTTGGGAGCCCTTGCAGAGGTCGGACTTGGAGGAAAGTGTATTGCGAGTCCTCAGCAGTCTTGCGTGTAGGCGCATGTCTTGCTCTGCTGCGCTGGGCCATGCGCGCAGCGTTGCGGTTTGCGACACGCTCAGCCATGTCCTGAATCTGCTGTACTTCGGCCGCGGGAGCACCCATAAGGGTCAAAGGCTTTCCCTTGAGGTCGAGGAGCGGCATGTCGGGGTTCTTTAGTGGAAATTTGAGGAGCGGACATTTCGGGGCGAGGATCTTTTGGTTTGCGACGGGGATGTTGAGGCTGGCTTCGATTTCGTGAAAGAGGTCGGTGACAGTAGCGTCTTCGGGGAAGGAGAGGTCGTAAGTGATTTGGCGGTGTTTTACGGAGAGGGTGAGCCATGCTGACTCGGAGGTTGAGGCGTCGTCTGCCATTGGGGAGTCGGCCATGATGATGGGTGGCGATGGAGGGGTTAGTGTTGCGATTGTGAGATTAGGTTGGGACGTTGAGATGGTAGATTCGTTTTGTACTGTATGTCTGAGATTGAGTTTAATAGATAAGATGATAAGGGAAGAGAGATTGAATAAATATGTATTCACATTCAGCCAAGTTAAAGGTAGAAGTTATTCCTACCATGGTGTTCGGCCAAGTTCGGTGTTGCTTTGTAATACGTCACTGCCACTCTGCCTGGAAACCCCGAGACACCAGCCTCACGATGACAACCACCAACGGAGATAGCGATCCGAATATTCGCGATGAGAATTGGCCGATAAACCCGACAAATATAATCAATTACTGGCTTGGTCATGCTATGAAAGCTATTTTTTTCCCGACTTGGAGATTATTATACAAGAAAAAGGGATATCATGGAACACCAAAGACTAACAGACAATTATCGCGATGCTCTGCTCACCCGGCTTCGCTGCGAATCATCCCAGCGCATCGGCGCATGGTTCTCGGCTTCTATCTCGGTCACTGCCGTCTCAATCTCTTCCATTTCGGCCATATCCTCGCCTTCGGCCCTCAGTTGGCTGGGATCACGCATCGCGGCCGCCCTCACCTCGATGAGCCTGTTGACCTCTGCAAGAATGGCATCGCTCTCGGCGAGATGTCTGTTGCGCTCTGCGAGAGTGACATGTTCCGAGTCGCCGTCGTTGCGCATCGTGATCTTGAGGCTGTATAGCTTGCGGAGAAGGGCAGATGCTTCTTCTATATCGCCCACCCAGGGCTTCTCGACAGTTGGACCGCTTTCCTCGACAATGTCGCGCTCTGCGGCTTCGAGTTCGGACTTTTTGTCGCTGTAGTAAAAGTCTTTGAGCTGCTGGCAAAACGCTCCAAATTCTTGGGCGTCCGTTTCGTTGGCGGTGACCTCTGTCGTCCTAGTGCGCGTGCTGATGGCATCTTCACCAGTCTTTACGCCTGCTGCCTCATCATCGTCCTTTGGCGGCTTAAGATCGTCAAAATTGTACACGATCCATGCTGCCATAAAGAGGATGACGATACCGGACGCGACGCCAAAAATGATCTTTTCAGTGTCGCGGCTGCCGGCCTTGCTCTGGGCTGCGTGCTGGATGAGGATGGCATCGTCTGAGATGTTGTAGCTGCTGTTGAACTTGCCCGGAATGGCTATCAGCTTGGCTGGAAGATAGCCAATGCCCCATTCCTCGGTGCTGCGGTTCATCAACTCAACCCAGAGGGTTGTGTTGGTTGTGTAGTAGTTGAGGCCATCCCAGGACTTCATGATGCCGGTTGGAGATAGGTGAGTTGAGATGGATTGTCAAAGATGGTAATGCAGTCTCAAGTGAAGACAAACTGCAAAATATTCTCTCTCATGATAAAGGAACTACTCACAGACTGTGTAGGTGGGCTAGGCAAACTGGAGAGCCGCACTCGGCTGTGCTACGAGAAGCCCCCCTCTCACACCAACAAGGCTGTCATGAAGGCATATCCCGTCGACGCACCCACACCCCCGGGAAGCCTAGAACCTTGGCGATAGCAATTTCCACAGCCGCCCGCATCCTGCATGCGTCTCTTTTCAACCTTGAACTGAACCAATAGTCCAGACCTGCAGACATTGCAGACACTGCCTCGTTTGTGTGCAAGTCCGACACCCTTGAGGGGTAACAAGACTATCGCAATATCTCCCTTGCCGCGAGGCAACGAGGCTTGAAAGTGCAAGCATGGGTTGAGACAGGTACGTAGAGATACAATGGCTTGATACAAGTTGATACATTAACGCTGAACTATCCAATAGAACCCCGGTCCCTTTCCCTGCATGCATCTAGGCTAGCCCTACAGCTACATGAAGCCATCCTCCGCAGCTCTCGGGTTGAATACGTGTGACTCGTTGAGGAGCGGCTCCTCAGGCTCCCCGTACTCTGCCCTCTGAGTCGGCGTGAGCTGGATGCTCGCGCGGTCCTTTGTGACTGTGATTTCGAGATCCATGTCTAGCTGGTACCATCCTGACGAGCCGCCGACCGCCTTCCACTGGTTGGGCTTTGGCTGCGGGAGCTGAAAGTCCCACTTCTTGGCTTCCCTCTTGCCGGCTCCGATGCGCTCGATTGTCCTGCCTGATTGCGGTGTTAGTGCTATCACAGGTGTGATTGAGGCTATTGAAACTTACCTGGCGTTTCGTGCAGGTTCGTCGGCGGCTCGTTGGCATGCTCACCAATGTAATCCCAAGTGTCGAAAACAACTGTAAGCCGGCTGGCAGGGTTCATGCGCTTGGGCAGTTTCCTGACGATCCTCTGCTTGACGTAGAGTTCGTTCTCGATGAGGTCGCCCTTTAGTACGAGCCACTTGATATTGTTCTTAGCTCGTGCCTTTCCGTCGTGAGTGTCCAGATACCGCTGCTCGGGCTCGTGAGAAAAGGTTGCGAATGGCTCTGCGAGGACGACGCCGATGTGGCAGGGGCTTTGATGGCACACGGGGGCTTGACGGAATTCACCGCCGCTGCTGAGGCCCATTACAACACCTCCTCGGGCTACGGCAGACCAACTGAGGCGAGTCAGTAAGGGAAAGTAATCTCAGAATTCAAGATTGAGCATACCTCTCCTTTTCGGGCCAGTAGAAGCCGACATCACGGCTTCTGGCAAAGTGTTCGACGCAATCACGAAGGTATTTGCTTCCAGAGAAACCGCCTGAGAGGAAGATGGCCTGAAACCGGATTAGAAGCTGCTTCTCTGGGAAGAATGTAGTCATTTTACCTTGGCCTTCATGTGCTTGTTCTCGACTGCTGAGAGCTGGCCCTCGATGAGGCGCAGAATCTCAGGAACGGACTCTTGGAACATGATCTCAAGATCAGCGCTCGAGATGAGCAACTGCCCATCACGGATTCCTCGTGCGGCGTCGTTCCTGTTTCCAAAGCCATGAGGTAGGTTGAGAACTTTAATGTCTCCGGCTTGCCCACGAGCCTTGCGTCCTTCAAACTCGTGCTTGATTTGCTGGAACTCTTTGAGGATGGACTGAAGACCCGTGCTCAGGACGACTTGCCCGCCGCTCTGATCTTGATCTCGGGCTTCAAGAACACCTGGAGCTAGAGCGTCGTACTCGGCGCCTAGTTTGGCGGGGAGATATTCGAAGAGGAAATACCTGTCGATGCAGGTGGCACCACATTTTCCGCCTGGGACATATTGTTAACACTTGGTGATACTGAATGGGACAAAGACTTACCACTTGGACGGGTCACCTTCCTGGGTTGGAAGGGACTCAGGCTTTGGACATAGTAGGAGACCAAATCCTAAGCAGTACGGTAAGAATATGCATCTCTTAATTGTCCGGCGTACCTACAACTGTGCCGCCACCGGCGTCGACAACCACGAAACACTCTCCCTACGCAACGTTAGCAACCAATGTGATGTCTTCAAAGCAGAACATACCTCTCGAATATCCATGATGCCTTCGCTCTGAGCAGCTTCAAGCGTGTACTGTGCGCACGCTTCAGGTTCTGTCGTCAGGCGTGAAGTGCCGAGCTTGCTGTCTCTGAATCCATATTTGAAGGCAGCGTGTACTGCCTTGAAGGTCATGCTCCTTGCCCTCTCATCCCATTCCTGTATTACAATCAGTAATTGCAATTGAATGGTAGTCTCGCTGGCAACTTACCGCTGGATGCGTTACGACAATGTCAATGGGAAAGTCCTTGAGTTGACCCGGGGGAAGATTCTTCTCGACAGAATCGTGCGCCGCCTTGGCTACCTCGAAGAGATAATCCCTAGTAACATCGTACGGACCCTTTGTAACATGGATAGGAAGTCGAGTGCCATTCTCGATAGCCTCACGCAAGATGCGATCATACTTGACGGCACACTTGAGCTTCTTGAGAGCGTCGAGCGTCTTTGGCTCCGGCAGCTCCAACTTGGGCTGCCGGATGACATACATGTTGTTCTCAATGTCCCATCCCCATCTCTGTCCGTGCTCAGGCGAGTAGGTGTAGAGAGATGGGACTTTGTCCTGGATGTAATCGGAAGCCCAGGCGCTGACGACTTGGATGTCTCTGAGCCTTGGTGGACTTGTTCCGTTTACAAGAGCCCAGGCGACGCCTAGAGAGTCAACACTTGTAAAATTGCAGTGGAAATTGGGGCAGCTCACCAGTAAATGTTGTACCAAAGTCGAAGCAAAAGATGAAGCGAGGAGCCTCGCCTGTGGTGCCCTCGATAGGGATGTCTGGACCAAGATCAAACTCATCCATTGCGGCGTCTGGCTGAGAGTTGACTCTTTCCTGAAAGACAAGTTCTTGCGAGAAAGATTGTATCTCTTTTCAATCAAGGACCTGAGGTGATTAATTGCAGGAGGATATAAACGGGCTCCCATGCCAGCTTGTCTTGGGTGTGAGGCTTGGTAATGAGGGGGCGTCTACCTAGACATGTATCTTTCAGGCTCTCCAGCTGGTACGCCTTCACACCTTCACCTCCACCACAACCCGACAAGCGGGATGAGGTTGAAAACAGGCGCCGGGGGCTGAGAGTGGCAATGTCGTCGACACATTTCTCGGGGTGCATTTCTTATCGGACAAGGGGTGTTTCTGCCTGCCTGCTTGTGCGGCGGCGGCGGCAGCTAGACGCAGCCTCCATGGAGAGCCTACCAGGGCTGTGACAGGCTCAGCCCGCTGCCCGTCTCGGTTCAAGGCTGTCTCGTCTTGTCTTGACTTGACTTGCAGCGAGTAGAGGGGAAGCTAGAGTTCTTTTGTTCATCATCGCGTCTCTCTCTTTTGGCAAACCAAGTTTGATGTCAAGCCATTGCTCTTCTTTCCCCTCCCATCATGCCCCCCAAGCCCCGAGACGAGACCAAGGCCAGCAGGCGCTGGAGCAAGCTCAAGGACATCAAAGGCAAGTTCACAAATAGAGGGGAACCTCAGGTCGAAGAGGTCGCCGCCCCCGAACCGCCAGATACTCCAATTCACAAGCGATTCGCGACTCACCAGCGTGAAGCTGCTCGTCGGCAAGCAGAGCTTGGCTTCACCTCGACTGATAATCTATCGGGTCGGGCAACTCCGAGCACTTCATATTGGAGCAGTGCAACTGCTACTCCTTCAGTCGAGTCCCCGCAGCGAAATCTAGACGGATCGACTCCGGGCACACAATCCGCATCGCCCTATAGGTCTCGCATTGAGAGCGGATCTATTTGGAAGAACGAGCACGAGATAGACGGCCAGCCAGTCACACAACCGCCCTCTGATACTTCTCGAGGGACGTTGACTCGGAGTCCCCCTCAGGTTACATCAACTCAGAGTGATGCCCCTCCGAGGCTTATGGTTGAGCTTCCCTCGGAGCGCATGATAGACACTGAGCCGGTTGAGATGCCAGTGGAAGAACCGAAGCCAACAGAAACAAGTCAAGAGCAAGAAGACACGATGCGAAACCAGACAAGCAACACCAATGGGCGAGATTCACCCCGCGCGACTCGGCACCGCAATGGGTCTTACTCTGAACGAACAGGAGGGCTCCCATCGTCGCCTGACCAGCACAAGGCGGGACCTTCACAACCTACAATGGGTCCAGCTCGAGCAGCTGCCACCGTCGCCTATCAAGCTCAAACTTCTAGCGCCACACAGAGGAGACCTGTTGGCTCAACTACTGGGAACCCTCCCTATCCAACTGCCCAGAGCGATGCGGTTCCTCCCTCACTTGTTCCAGCAAGAGGTGCGAGTGTGAGGCCAGAAGTTGTCCGGTCTGAAGCTACCCGTTCAGATACTGTTCGGTCTGAAGGTGTTCGGCCTGAAGCCATTCGGTCTCTCCGATCCGAGGGTGCTCGTTCAGATACTGTTCGGTCAGATGCTATTCGGTCAGAGGCTGCCCGCTCGGAAGCAGCGCGATCAGAAGCAGCTCGATTGGAAGCTGCCAGATCTGAATCTGCCAGGTCTGAAGCTGCTCGATCAGAAGCTGCTCGATCAGAAGCTGCGCGGTCGGAAGCTGTCCGCTCAGAAGCTGTTCGACCAGATCCTCCCATCAACCAAGACCACACTCCTGACGAACATGATCGGAGACCGGACCCTATTAGGGAAACCGATCCTTTCAACTATATAATCGACGACGATGATGATGACAACGACGACCAATGGTCACATCAGTCTACAGAACAGCACGTCGAGTCTGAAGAGCGCCGAGGGACTGGCCTTCGTGACAGATTCCGCAGAAATGGAGGAACCCAAAAACAGCACCAAACACTTCACAAGCCCACTGCTCAAAATTCGAACCTAGAAGATTGGTCTAGGAAGCTCAAGGCGTTCCAAAAGCAACACAAGGTTCCAAAGGACCCATATGTTGACCAACTCGGTACAGTGTTGCAGTGGACAAACAAGGAGCTCGAAAAGCGCAAAAATGCAGCCGAGGCCAAAGATCAACAGATCAAGAGTTATAGTGGCTCTGTCGCGAAGTTGAAGGAAGAGATTGCGAGACTCAATTCATCGGTTGAGAATCGGAATCGTCAAATCCATCAGCTGCAGGACGACTGGACCAAGGCTGAAAATGCCAGACAAAAAGCTGCGGCAGAACGTGACAGTATACAGACTCATGCTCGCGGCCTCAAGGATACCCTGAAATCTACACAGAAGAAACTTGAGGCAGTCGAGCAGGAGTACCAGATCGCCGTTGGCGAGCGAAACACTGCCCAACAGGAGTCGGCAATGTACCAGAAGCACTACGAGCAGACGACAACTGAGCTACAAAAGGCGAATTCTAACTTGAATCGCGTGGTTGGAGAAAGGAACAAGGCTCGAACAGAATGCAACGGGTACTGGGAGACTGCTCAGCAGAAGGAGCTGGAGCTGGAGGATGCTCTCAAGATCAACAAACAGCTCGATCACAGTCTCACAACGACCACCAATGAGAGAGATGCTTACAAGCAGAGCAGTGATACAGCACTTGCTCGCTGCTTGGCGCTCGAGAAGGAAAAGAAGGACGAGATTGCCAAAACGCAGGCAATCTATTCTCGCCAAATCAGCACTCTCAATGAGAATTCTAGGAAGAAGCAGGAAGAGCTTGAGGGCACCATTACCGACATGGCCTTGAGTCATCAAAGAGTCGTTGAGGAGATGACGGCTGAGCATGAAGCCGAAATTGCTCGCCGAGAGGCTGAAGCCAAGAACTTGGAGGAGAGGTTCAGAGCCAAGTTGAGGGCTGATACGACCAAGCTTCAGAACGAGTTGACGGCAGCGCACAAGCGCATGGCGAGCTACAGTAACATGGATGACTATGTTGCTACACCAGATGACGAGTTCAGGAGCAACTTCTTGCATATTGCTCAACGCATCAACAACCTCAACTACTGGGTCCCACGACCAAACAACTACTCGTTCGACCCTGAGCTTGATCCTGACAACTTCTTGACCAGGAACGCTGAGCAAGGAGGTCGAAACTGGCCCAAGTTTGTACGCCACGTCTGCTGGAGAATCATCATGCAAGGCTTCTTTGACCGGCCTCTCGGATTTGGTGCCCTTGGATGTCAGGGAAGCGATGGCTTTGATGCCATGGATCACCTATTCCAGGTCTTTGCTGTTCCCGACCCTAAAGGTATGTTACAGAACACATGTTTTTGGTCTGATACTCATGCGATTATAGGTTCACGGGGACTCATTCTACCCAACACCAAGGAAATGAATTCCTGGCGCGCCGACTTCTTTGGGAAACTCCTCAAGAAATGGCGACAGGGCTCAGCCTCGGACGACTACTACCTGAGGTTCTTCCAGGCCAATGTTCAGCTGGTGACAAACGACCTACTAGCCTCTCTACAGCGGGCGAGTGGCAGCCGGCTAGACCCCCAAGCCAGCGGTGAGATAGCCGAGTTTGTCGAGGGCCTAGGCACTCTGGCGCTCGAGATGGCCTCACAAAGAGCCCAGATCTACCTAGACTCGTGCGAGCATGGTGAGAGTGCAAACGTAGACAGGTTCAAGGATGAGGCGGGCATGGGGTCTGGCAGTGCTACTGTTGATCTCATGATTCAGCCTTGTATTCGTAGGGTGGGTGATGGGCGGAATGACTTTAGGGCTGAGAGGGTTATCGTCAAGGGGGATTTTGTGTCGGTCAAGGCGGGATACTGAAGAATTTCTGCATAGGTTGTTTATTTCTAACTGTAGATTAATGGGTGTATTCATGGCTATGATTCTACCTCTTGATAATCACTCTTCGTGTCCTTCAACACTTGAAAGTCATGACAATCATTGCCTCTACTCTCCGGTCTCGGCTTCAATAACCAAGACATACCGAAACTCCCTTACACCACCCCGCTGACAAAACCCCCCAGTCTCTGTCTGCCCGTCCCGCGTCTAGTGGCTTGCTGCGGCTGAAAGGGCTCAACGGAGGGCATTCCCCTAGCTCCCTCCCCCACGTCAAAAACTCAGCCCTCCCGCAATCCTTTTCGACCCCAACACACACCCTTGCATGGGGTGCATACATTTTTCAGCCCTTGTCAAAGAAGGAAAACTAATATGCGGCTTGGTATCACGAGACGTACATTGGCTCTCTATAAAACGCCTCTCGGCTCATGGGCGCGTCGCGAGGTGCATTAGTTACCATCACATCGGCGGGCCGCTGCGTGCAGAGGAGAATCAGGCTGTGAAATTCACAACTGTGATAGGCAGATTTTCAGACGAAATATTGTAGGATGAATGCAGGCAGGTCTTTGTCACACAGCCTGCTTTTCTTTGTATCTTGATGTACTTGTTCAGAGGTACTTGAGGTGACTTGAGAGTCTTCGACATGGGTGTGGAAATTGTAGAAAGCAGGCTGAGTGAGGAGGGGGATGCAGCAAGGTGCTATGTTAGGCACTCGAGAGAGAGCGGCTCAAGAGATTGAATGACCTTGGGGAGAAATATCGACAAAAAGGTCAGGTCCTGGGCTTCTCTGCTGAATTTCTCCCTCCAAGACCCCTAAAGCCTTCTCAAACATGCAGAACAAGACGCTTTGGAATCTATCTCCCGAACCTCTCCCACAGGGAGACGTTGTGGGAGCTGTTTTTGTTACGATATGGTTCTTTGCTTCTGGTTTCTTTATCTGGGCCTTCTTTTGGCTGTTGCATAGGCCGAAGGAGCTCTGGAAGGAATTCAACACTATACTCTACGGAACTGCCTTTCTCTGCTTGTAAGTCTTTTCTTTATCTGGAAAATTGCAATTGTCTAACTTGTGTTAGCTGGTACTTTATCGTCGTCGTTGACAGATGGCTACACTTTGACCAACGCTCCGTCGTCTACGGCTACATCCTCCTCGCACCCTTCTGGGAAGCCTTCCACCTCGCCTCAACCATCCTCCTGATATGGGGAACATATGCCATTCTCTGGCGCGAGATAAAAGCCAACTCTGAGCGCCGCAACTGGTGGTGGGTATCTGCCAAATTCGGGCTCTTTTTGGTATTCATGGTGTCCTTCTTTCAATGGCTGCTGGGTTTCTCTCTGGCTGTCGTTTGGATGAGGTTTTATAGTCTCAACATCATTGCGGATGTTTCGGACAAGTGGACGCATTTTGAACTTGCTACTACGGGGTTGGTTTTTGGGTTCTGTCTCATGATTTTTGCTGCTGCCACGGATGCTATTATCTTGAGGGCTGTCAAGATTGATGGAGAGCGGCAAAAGGTTTGTCAATTGTCCTTAATCTGATTCCCACGATGCTTACATGGTCATAGTATCACAACGTGTTTTACGGCGCCACGATCCTTCTCCTTATCCGCTCTATCCTTCAATTCGCCGTCGTTATCAGGACCTACATGCCTGGCAACACCCGCCAAGACACACTCCTCTTCAAAGACGTCTCCGAAGGTCTCGTCAGCGTACTCTACTTTTCAGTAATGGCCTGGCTCGCCTGGGACATCACATCCGGCAAAGTCCAAGAGCACTCCATCACGAGACCTGTAAAGGGTGAAGTCCGCAAGTACATCCTCGACGAGCTCAACGACGGTACATCCCACGGACGAACTCTAGCACCTCCGTTCCGTGAGGTGCTTGACAAGACGGAACGAAATCTCGATGAAGTTCTTGAAATGTCGTTTGAAACGCTCAACACGCCGAGGGAAGAACAGCGGAAACTTGCGAGACAGTATATCCGCTTCTTGCGCAACAAGTTTGGCACGCTCAACCCGAGAGAGGGGAGGTTCTTTAGTAGCATTGAGAACCGCAACATCTCGGCTATTACCAACTTTACTGAGTCTGCCTTTGGAAATCTTGGGAGAAGATCTGCCTCTAACGGCGGCGGTACCTCGCCAGCCTCGACCCTCAACGGATCTCGCACTCAGCGACACGCCAGACAGCCATCAAACCCGAGATTGTCTCCTATTCATGACGATGTTCCTCTTGAGAACGTACGGAGAACAAGACCAAGCTCGAGGTCGACCTACGCTCCAGTCCCTCAATCCGATACTCAATCTATCAACACAATGCCTCTCTTCCCACCTCCGGCCAGAAACTACGGTCCAGAGTCTGGAGCACTGTCTCCTCAACCGACTGGTACGCGACCAGCAGCTCGGCCGATGGGTTCGCCGCCTTACCCTTCAACGAATCCCTATAACGCCTACAACCCCCTTCCTGGGCATGAGCGGGATATGGCTTAATTTTCAGACTGTGCGGTTGTGTTGAAGATTGTTTACTAGTAAAATGAATGGTTTTCTGTATCTTTTTGTGTAACTTAGCCATAAAATTTGAGCGGAATTATAGATTCGATTGTCCATCATTGTCAAGTCCTTTTTCAATTACTCTACATAAATTCTAAACGCCTTCATAACCACGTAAAATCAGGTAAACATCCATTCCAAATCATCAATCTGTTAATCCCTACCAAAGTCCCTCCCCAAATATGGATATCCCCCACTGCTCCCTGTCGAGCTTGTGCTCATGCTCACCGACCTCCCAATCCCCATCTTGCGAACCGTAACCGCGTTGAACTTTTCAGGCGTGAACCCAAGTCCCCCCTCTGGATCGTAATGTCTTTCTTGGTAGAGCCACCGCAGGTGAGTCTGCCAGTCCACCCACAACTTGGACGTAGGCATAGCGTCACCGACTCGTTCCAGCAACCCGGGGGATCTCTGCCGCATCTTGTGCATGAGAAGCTGTCGCCAACACTCTGCTGGACGCTTCGAGTTGGGTATATTGTGATTCCGGCTCAGATACCATGCCATGTTGACGCACAGCATGTCGTTGTTTTCTTGACTGATGAGCTCGCGGATTTTCTTGACGAAGCTGGGGTGCTCCTTTTTGCTCTGATTCACGCATGCCATCGCCTCATCAGGGCTAAATCCTTCTCGAACCTCTCGACACAGCTTGTCTCGAAGCAGACCGCGGTCTGTATCAAGAGGAATCGACCGGATAAGATCATCCCCAAGGCGAGAGGGGCGTGTAGTATCTGCCGCAGCGGCACCCTCGCGTTGCGAGAGACACAAGCAATATGCAAGGTCATCGCGGTGGATAGGGTATTCAACCTCTGACGCAGTGCGAAGGAGGTGAAACGCATTCGAGATGTAGTGATCGCTGGGCACTCCTTTCAAACCCTCGACAAAGACGTCACCCCAATGCTCATGAAGCCATTCAGCAGAAGCAAGGGCTCGGCCAAGACCACCAGTAGCAAGGGCGAATCTCTCGCTAGCTTGCCGTTCGTAGAGCTTCCTGTACAGATATTCCACTGCTTCCATGAAGACGTGGCATCCTGGGCCGGCAAGATCTCTCGGGCTGCCATAGAGGTTTCGTAGTTGAGGTGCATCCGTGACTGTGTTGAGAAAAGCTGTACAGGCCTGAATCTTGTCAGACAGGTCTTCCTTTTCAAGGGCTCGCTCATAAGCATTCAATGCACGGATGCCATCTGGAGACCGTAGCTCCAAGGCAGCCTCGATCCGCTCGATAGTTTGCCAATCAACCCATCGACGCTTGATGCACATAGTGACGATGAGTCCAATAGCCTCGGAGCCTCGAACGATGGCACGATCGACAACAGTCATGAGACTGTCCATTATGTGTCGGCCGTTCTTCAGGGGCGGAGTGTCGGCAGCCAGGCGAAAATTGCCACTGCATGACTGTCGTAGATGACGCTGTTTCCTCCCAGTAGTATCCGGTCCCTCCAGATCCAAAGCCTCAACAAGTCGATATCGATCCTTCTCAGAGAGTCGTGTCTCCCATTCACGGATCCTATTGAGATCGGGTTGCCAGTGCATCCACCAGTTTCTATCAGGCAATGCGTAGTGAAGCAGGGCCTTTGCAGGGAGGTATTCCAGTTGACTCGCTCCGGCCACCAGCTCGTATGCAGAATGCCATTGGCAAGAGTCTTTTAATTCGTTTAGCTTGGTTCGTAGTTTCTCCTTGTAGTCGGCGTAGCACAGCATCATCTCAACCAAGTGTAGTGGGAGGTAGTCGTCGATGGATTCTTTTCCGATGTGATGGAGATGTCCTATGATCGCTGGGAAGGGTTCTTCGGGTTCACGTTCCCTGACCAGATTGAAGAGAGCCTTGGCAAGAACAGGTACTTCGTTAGGGACAAATTCGTGTCGTATACCGCTTGCCAGGATCAGAAACTGGAGGTAGGCTCGGGCCTGGTGTAGGAAAAAAGGACCGGGAATCTCGCATCTTCCAAGTGCCTCCCGCACCTGGCCACGGGCGCCCTCGTGTGAAAAGGCATGGAAACAAGCAAGAACTCCGGCCTCGAGTGCAAAGTTTTCGTTCCTGAAGGGAGCCAACTTGCTGACCAGCAAGATATCGGCATCCAGAGTTCCAGGCGTTACTCCACGACTGAAGAACGAGTTTCCAAGAACGTTGAAGCCGTTGCCTATAACACCGTTGGCCAGGATGTTGTTTGTCAAGGCCTGGGTCTGTTGGAGCGGGAACTGATCGTAGCGTCCCTCTTTGAGACGATCGACAGCCCCTGTCTCACGGATTTGGTCATGCCAGGAGGTTCTGAACGCGAACCGCGGGGAAGTTGGTGAAGACGACATGTGGATGCATAGCAAGTGTCGACAAGAGTAACGAGTGTTGTGCTCAAGGACAGACTTTGTGTCAGTCGTGCCGAGTTCTGGCCTTAACCCATCGTCATACAAACGAGCGTCTGTCCCAGCTGTGGTTGAAAGCCCAGGGTAGGTGTTAGTTGGTTGAGAGGGCTGAAGGCAGCCGACAACCCTCCATCACTTGTGAACTCTAGGACGAACAGCACTTGACAGCGAGCTTCGGCTGCCCTCAGCACAGCCCTGGTGGCGACTAGAAGCGCCGGTGACCGCTATCAACCCCAATTCTGCCCAGGCTGTGAACAGGCCGCATGGTGCGCAAATTGCTGCATGAGGTGAAAGACGGGATGGATGAAAGTACCATCAAGTCACTCAAGTACAAGGCACTCTGCAAGGTATTCGGGACTAGTAGATCAAAGCTTGGCACAGCGCTTAAGGTGGAGGCAGGGCACCCAGCGAATAGCGTCAAGCTGGGGAAGCCTCTTGGCAGGGAATCGTAGCGTGGCATGGGGGGGTGTTCTATTAACACGGCTGTCCAACAACTGGGGGAGAGGCTCTGCGGATATGCCGGCAACTGGTTTCTCGGTGCGATTTGCGAAAAGCGGCTTTGCACTTTGAAAACTGGATGAATGGCTCTCAACGCGTCCTCACATGACTGGGCGATGGGCGTGAGCTGCTCCCTTCTTGGCGAACGAGGCTTTGTCTGCAGCTGGAAAAGAGTTGACTCGTATCTTGAGATGCCAGGTTTGCAGTTGTGGCTGCCAATATTTCAGCCAAGAACATGAGACTGACAACGAGGTTGTGTTGCACCAAGTTGAGGCTGAAAGCTGTGGTGTAATGAGAAATCAAGACGGCTGATTCGAAGCTGAGACCAAGGCATTGCGCTAAGAAATAGAAACAAAGATGAGAGAAAGCCTCATGGGAGGCCACCTTGAGGTGGTTCATCCCGTCTCGTCGCTCAACTGCCCATATCCAGGGTTGCCGACGTAGGCAGTGAGAAAGACCATTGCGTCATTCATGAGTGGTCCGTTTGTGAGGCCCAAGATTCAAATTCCAGCAGAGAAAAACGCTCTCAGCCAGACGAGGCTGCAAACCCGTGCGTGATTCTCATGATGGTGATCTTGCTGAGAAAGAGGGCATCTGTGCATCCCAAAGCGGAACGGAGAAAGACGGAAGCACCAGCCACATGCATGACACACTGTGGCTAGTATCTGTGGCTCACCAACCACATGCCAGCGCATTACGTAGTTGCAAGGTCCAATGAGCTTGCTATCGCGTCGTGTCCTTTTTCCGGCCGAGTCGAGTCTCGAGATTCATGATCATCCTGCTCCCCTGTCAATCCCTCCAGGCTCAAGCTTGCAACTCTCAACATCATCCACCATCACGACGAGATTCAATTGCATTCGGTCCCTCGCTTGCGTACGGTTCAACTCCTTCATATTGTCGCCCGACGCCCGCCCGCTGCGCTTCTAGCAGCTCTCTGCGCTCTTGCCCCTGTCTTAGTCTAGCTTCGCGATAAGCACAATACCGCAATCATGTTGAACATCTTTCGCATCCTTGGTAGGTTTCTACGTGAAAGAGCTTGAATGACTGGCTCTAACGGGTAGCGCAGCGGATTTTTCGCATCTGGGCAGCATCTTCATCTTGCTGCACAAGATGGTGCAGTTGAACGTTGGTTCTCCCTTGTCTTTGATGGATTAACAATGCTGACAATCACCAGAGCTGCTCAGGCATCTCGTTCAAGTCCCAGGCTCTTTACATGTTTGTCTACGTCACTCGCTATCTCGGTACGACTCTCGATACCTCGTTCGCCACGTCTCTAACAAATCGCAGACATCTTCTCGACCGATAGCATCTACAACTTTGTCTTTAAGCTCCTCTTCCTCGGTTCGCAAGGATACATCATCTACCTCATGACCAACGCCTACAAGCCCACCAACGATCCCAACGTCGACACCTTCCGCGTCCAGTACCTCCTTGCTGGTGCCGCCGTCCTCGCCATCGCATTCCCCTATTACTACACCTTCTCCGAGATCCTCTGGGCCTTCTCCATCTGGCTCGAGGCCGTGGCCATCCTCCCCCAGCTCTTCATGCTGCAGCGAACCGGAGAGGCTGAGACCATCACCACCCACTACCTCTTTGCGCTCGGCAGCTACCGCGCTCTATACATCCCCAACTGGATCTACCGGTACTTCAGCGAGCCCAACCACAAGGTTGACTACATTGCCATCATTGCCGGCATCGTCCAGACGGTCCTGTACAGCGACTTTTTCTACATCTACTACAACAAGGTTCTCAAGGGCAAGAAGTTCAAGCTCCCCGTCTAAGCGACCAAAATACCCACAGAACCTGTACGAGCAGAGCATCAGGCTCAAGACGCGTCTCGGTCGCGTTAACATTGACATTACGATCAAGAAGCCGCAAGGCAAGGGAACGGCCGCTATTCTGGCCACGACAAACTCCGGCTTCAGGAGGATGCATGAAAGGCGTTGGTTTGGGAGGTCGACAAGGCGGTAATCACTGGCGTCGCCGTTTGGCTTGGAGATTTGGGGAACGGACCTTCGATTTAACGAAACGGTAGTCAAAATAGAGTGGAGTCTATTCATGTTCCACATGCTGCTTAGATTCGAGATGTGCGTCCATGGAGGAAAAGTAGGCGATGTGTAAGATTGAGGATGACCAGTAGGCCATGATAATTGAGTTTGAACCATCGAATGAAGCTATTTCTTTCGTTTGCTATATCTATTGTAATCTATTGTTCCAGTTGACTCCTCATGCCCCAAAACTTCCAGTTTGGGAATGTTCAACTCCAGGCAACCCATGACATCAATCACGTGATATCGAACTCCCTTAACGCGACATGCTACACCTTGAACCTTCAACTTCAACATCGAAACACATCGCATTCATCAAATCCTTCACGATGGCTAGTGACGCGCCCGAAAAGACAGAGCAGTCTCCCGCTGCGCAGAATGGCCCTGCTGATGCGGCGCCGCCCGCTCCTACGGTCCCAGAGTCACGACTCCCGTCGCGCAAGGATACCTCGTTGCGAGAGTTCCTGAATAAGATGGATGACTATGCTCCCATTGTATGCACCCCGCGCTTCGCATCTCGACTCATCTAACTGTTTTAGATCCCTGATGCAGTCACTCACTACTACATGACCAAGGCTGGTCTTCCTCCCCCTCCACAAACCGATCCCCGCCTGGCGCGACTGCTCGCCCTCGCCACCCAGAAGTTCATCGCCGACATCGCTGCCGACGCATACCAATACAGCCGAATCCGCGCATCGTCCAACACCAACAATCCTATGGGGTCACTCGGTGCCGCTGCCGGATTCCCGATCCCCGGCCAGCCGACCGGTCAGCCTGGAGCCAAGGACCAGAACAAGGGCGCGCCGCTTGGTATCCAGCGACCAGGCTACGGCGGTGGTGGTCAGGGTGGCAGCCAAAACAGGACGGTCCTCACGATGGAGGATCTGGGTATGGCGGTGGGAGAGTACGGTGTGAATGTCAAGCGAAGCGAGTTCTACCGCTGAGTGTTGTTGGTTCTGATTACAACTGAACGAGTGCATACGGTCAAGGTGTTTTTGGGTTCAGGCGTTTACGGAGGTTCAGGGTCTGTCAAAGATATCAGGCCAGTATAACATTTTGACTGGCCGCAATAGATTGCTTTCATGCGCGAATGGACATGTTCGTTGAATCATCGTGCTCAGTGATGTTACATGTAGTGTTTGTACATGGGTATACCCAGATTCCGGCTCTTGCTCATAAAGTCTACCTCTTGTCCCAGATGTTGGGCTTCCGCGTCCTGGAGATTCTGTAAGCCAAGGTCACCATTACTCAAGCTTAAAACACTTACGGTGAAAACTCGCCGAGCTTGTGTCCGACCATATCCTCAGTAATGGTCACCTCATGGTAGTCCTTGCCGTTGTGAACCTCAAACTTGAGTCCAACAAAGTTGGGCAGAATCGTGGCAGATCGAGCCTGTGTTCGTACGGGAGGGACCTTGTCGCCGACGGACTTGGGCCAGACAATGGGAAGGCTATCAAACGTTAGAGGATGACGGTATTCGAGTCGATCGTGGACGGCTTACGGCACAAGGTGTGGGCCTGAGAGAAATTGTCAGTTATTAGAAACACGAGGAGAAAGCAATTGACTCACCCTTCCACACAGAGCGCTTAAGGAGAACCCGTGTCGCGTACATTGTCGCTAACACACCTTCGTCTTGGGAAATTTCAAGCCTCCCATCTCCAAAGCCTCGAAATGCGATCGGCTCCACAGCAGGGTGTTGTTTTTCCGGTATGGTGGGCGGGTTGATCCGATCACCCACGTGACCTCCCCTTTCGTGAACGGGATCTCGGCATAGGTTCATTAACCTGAGGGTCGAGATGATGTTCAACGAGGAAACGTCGCCCACCAACGGGACGCATATGGATGTTTCGGCGATAGACCACCTGTTTAAGTGGTCATGCGACTTGTCTTGCGATTTTGATGCTTGTATTCAGGGCTCTTTTTAAGACGCTCTCATGATGAAGACCAACTAGTTTTCAACCCCTTTATGCTCGCCATGATCCAGGTAGGGAATTCAAAAATGTTTCTCATGAGATTCAATTCAGATCTACATAGTATCTTGTCTCTGCACATTATGCAACTTTACAATATCACATTCAATCCTTCTCCGATCTACCCGTGATGGAGGTTTGTTGAAATATCAGGGGCCCTGGCTCCTGTTTCAGACAAACAAGAACGGAGCCACCTCCTCCGCAGTGGACGGGCTTCCATTTTCCTTTCCGGGATTCTAGATGAAACCTTGCGCACATCGGCCGAGTCTATCAAGGCAGTGGGCGCACTGAGGAGCCATCATGGCTTGTGGGTTGACGATCCCCTTGTCATATCCCACTGCAATGAATCTGCCCGCCGCCACGGCATCGTGGCGTCAGTAGCAGAGGAAATGGCCTTGTTATTAGAAGTATATATACTCGCCTTGGCTCCCAGGTAGTTTTCTGGCTCTGCATGGCTCGTTGATCGATCATCCGACACTCCTTTACAACAGAGAAACTAGACCAAACAATGCGGTTCACTGATCTCCTTCTCGCAAGCGCTGGCGCTTCCCTTGCTTTCGCCGCTCCCTGCACCAAGCGAGCTGGAAAGTTCCTGTTCACCGGCTCCAATGAGGCCGGTGGTGAGTTTGGAGAGGGAAACCTCCCTGGAAAGCTCGGCACCGACTACATCTGGCCCGAGACAATCTCTATCGATGTATGTTTCTCCAAGTCCTGGATGCGAATGCGTATTGACAGTTGTAGACGCTCATTAGCACCGGCATGAACACCTTCCGTGTGGGCTTCCGCATGGAGAGAATTACTCCTGATGGCATCACGGGCTCTATTGATGAGGACTACTTCAAGGGCCTCCAGAATGTTGTCAACCACATCACTGGCCAGTAAGTTCCACAATGTCTATTATTCAGATTAAAGACTAAGAAAGCAGGGGCGCATATGCCGTTCTGGACCCTCACAACTACGGCCGCTTCGCCGGCAGCATCATCACAAACACAGACAACTTTGGTACCTGGTGGTCCAAGGTAGCCAAGCGCTTCGCTGATAACAAGCACGTCATCTTTGACACCAACAATGAGTACCACGACATGGACAACTCCCTCGTAGCCGAACTTAACCAGGCTGCCATCGACGCCATCCGTGGAGCCGGAGCAACCTCCCAGTACATCTTTGTCGAGGGTAACTCCTGGACCGGCGCCTGGTCCTGGGTCTCTAGCGGAAACGGTGATGCCATGAAGGACCTCAAGGATCCCCAAGACAAGATCATCTACGAGATGCACCAGTACCTCGATGCAGACTCGTCTGGTACATCCGAGACGTGCGTCAGCACCACCATCGGCGTGGAGCGCATCAAGGCGGCTACGCAGTGGCTCAAGGACAATGGAAAGAAGGGCATCCTCGGCGAGACAGCTGGAGGCGCCAACGAGCAGTGCTACACGGCCGTGCAGGGCGAGCTCCAGCACCTCCTGGACAACTCGGATGTCTGGACGGGCTGGCTCTGGTGGGCCGCCGGACCTTGGTGGAACGACTACATGTTCAGCATGGAGGCGCCGAGCGGAACGGGCTACACCAAGTTCTTGCCCAAGATTAAGCAGTTTATTGCTGCTTGAGGTGGTTGCTGCTGGTCGGCTGGGGGCGGATTCGATGTATATACTTTGTATCAACGTACATAGTTTCTTTGTGTTAAGCTGTTGTCTAAATGTATTTCTAGTGTCGGTGGCATTCGTGATTGTTCAAGTGTTCACAAAGAAACAATTTGATTACATTCGACAAGTTTTTGTATACTCTCTGGTGTGCCTTTCGGTCCGAGAGGGCCCTCCCATGTCAAACTGCGACTGTCATGTATCAAGCCATGCATGATATTACAATGGGATGTTTCGTTCAGATACTGGTTGACATCTAGACCAGCTCTCTGTTCAACATTTCTTCTTGGAACTTAGCTCAATCCATTCAGCATTGAGAACCCCAACTACCTCAAGATAGGTTTCTATTTCCAACCCCAGCCCTTAAAGAATGTCATTTTTATGCAATTAAGGTCACACTGTTAATGCCTAACGGCACTCTTCTCGTTTCGAACCAATGACATGAAAGACATATCTTACTTCACATTTCGTGTAAGTGACACAGGGTAGGTGACCAACTTGACAGGACACCAAGTGGGGATATCACGTGAATGCCGAGATTCTGGAGATGGCAACATGGTGGTGAGAGCTGGCTCCCCAGAGACCGGGGATTGTCCGACTGGAAAACATCAAATTTCTGGCATCCATTTCCATCGCCGTTGCAACCTCTTTTTGGCCTACTCTGCATGTGGCTCATGCGACGTTGATACTTCACAAAGAAGTCGAGTCTTTGACTCTACTCGACCTCCGGCGGAGCCACATCTTCCGACCCTTTGTCTTTGAAGAAGCCACCTTCACACTTGGCGCCGCGACCGACTTCAAACAGCGCAGCTGTAGCATCATTATTGCTCCTCATACTCGACCTACGATCAACTTAAAAACACCGAATACCCTTCCCCAACCTCCAGCGATCAGATGCCCAGCGCAACCGCTTCAGGAGCCGATACAGGCGGTTCGGCCCGCTCTCGCGATCACAAGCAGGGGAATCAGGGACGAACCTATACGCCAGACCAGGAGGCAGCAGTTATCCGCATTCGGAGATGTGAAGCCACCGCATTTTACGATATTTTGAACCTCGAGAGCGTCAAGTCGACATGTACAGAAGCGGAGATTAAAAAGGCATATCGGAGGCAGTCGCTTCTGACCCATCCTGACAAGAATGGACACCCTCATGCGGACGAGGCTTTCAAGATGGTCAGCAGAGCGTTTGGAATTTTGGGCGATAAGGAAAAGAAGGAAAAGTTTGATCGATTCGGTACCGATCCTGATAGTCGATTCGCAAGCGCCCAGGCCAACAACCCCTTCTTCTCGCAACGAGCCGGTGGTGGTATGAACAGAGGCGGCCCGATGTTCGATGACGATTTGACCCCTGAAGAGATGTTTGCTCGCTTCTTTGGTGGTGGAGGAGGGTTCGGTGGCGGTCCATTCGGAGGTGAGTAGATCAGTTTGAGTGCATGAACCATGCACTAACATTGCAGCTTTCGATACAGGCCCGCAGTTTGTCTTCAACTTTGGCGGAGGCCCCGGTATTCGAGTTCATCAGTTCGGTGGAGCTAGGCCGAGGACGAGACCGCGCGAGGCCAACCAAGGCCGGCAACCCGAAAATAACGGCATCCAGACCCTCCTGGGTCTACTCCCCATCATCCTGTTCTTCATCCTCCCTGTCATCACCTCGCTCTTCTCCGGCGGTTCATCATCGTCAGCCTCTGCTGGACCTCGCATGGTCTACGACAATCCTGCGCACCCTTACACCGAAGAGCGCAAGACGCCGAACCTGAACGTCCAGTACTACGTGAATCCCGACGAGATTGCCCAGTACAATGATGGAAAGCTCAATAAGCTCGACCGAACAGCTGAGTTGAACCTCGTGCGACACTTGAAGGCAGAGTGTGAAAACGAGATCGTATACCGGCAGAGGTTGAGAGATGCCGCCCAGGGATGGTTCTACCAGGATCCCGAGAAAATGGAGCTGGCCGAGGCGTATACGATGCCGTCTTGCGAGCGACTTCATGCGCTCGGGATCGGTCGATGAAGAAATTGTACAAGTCAAGCAGCGTTTAGGCGCGCCAGTGGATATTGTTATATGTTTCTTGTATCAGGCCTTTGCTTGGAGTTGGCGTTGTTGGCATTTCTGGGTCTGCATGGCGACGACGAAGTTGACGAGTTGGAATTGGCACGTAACGAGGGGCAATCGCGCCCATGTAATCAAGACATTATTTGGTACGGGCTGTTGGGCCGGAAGACTGGAAAGACAGCAAGTAGAGAAGATCGCATGGGGTGATTCAATGGATTACTCGTCACTATTTGGGACTTCCCATCAGTCATTTGAAACATTGGATTTCCATTGACGAGGGATTCTGAGGGATTACAGCTCTGATGCTTTATACCAGGCTATTTATAAGAGTTGCAGTTGGAATTCCACATCCAACGGTTGACGTTGAGATTGGAGAGTTTGGTTAGTCTCAACGTCTGTGGCATCTCAACAGACCGTTGACTGTTCCAATATAATTGGTGATTGGATTCCTTCGGCCACCTATATTGACTGTTCTATATCCATCATGTAATAAAAAAGTGAGGAAAGGTGGTTGGGCTGTAGTCTGTTGATGGGTCAAAGGATGATCATCCCACTAGAGGAGGGAAGTTTCAAGCTTGAGTTGGGTGGATGCAGTACCACATATTTCTAGGCCTGAATACTATAAACAACCCAATACACAGCCCACGCCCCTAGTATTATATCAAGATTATTGACCATCTGGTATCTCAACTCGGATCTCGGATCACGACTTATCACGACACGCAAGGTTGAACGACACGCCCGCGTCATCGCTGTGGCGGCCATGATGTGGCTGGCCGGCTGGGTCACCGGGTGGCGGGGCAAGCTCCAGGCAACCGGTCAACGGACGCGAAAGCTTACCCGACCTTTTCTTTTATAATCAATCAAGCATCTTCTTTCTGCGAGACACATTTGCTTCCCCCCAATCACAGAAGCCACATTGAGCGAATTGTTCACTTTCAAACGTACGTTGCACCGCCACGGAAGATCCAGAGCGGGACCCGCCTGCAACCCAGTGACGACACCGCACTTCAGGGCAGCCCACCTGAGCTTCCCCAAGACAAACAAGAAGCAAAGCTCAAGAAAAGGGGATAACGACGCATTCGAACGACAAGATACATTCCGAGACGAATCCTACCTCTCTTTCCAATTTTGGCGCCGCCGACTCCATGCATCGAGCGTCCGGCGCTTCCAGAACGACCTCGAATCCCTTCCCCGCAATCCTCTTGCTGTGGTAGCGCAGCAGCAGGTCACAGCTGGCGAGGCGCTGAGCTTTATCAGCGGACTCCTGCCCATGACATTGCTTTAATCCTTCGATTCATTCATCCTATACCAAATTCGAACCAATTACGAACAAAGAAAACCTACGCTCGAAACCATGTCGAATAATCCCTGGGCTGATGGAGGGTCTGAAGGTGGATGGGAAGATGTTAGGCCACGCCGCGATGGACAAGCGCCCTCCGCTGATGGACGAGATCCCCAAAACGCCCCCGCAGCGTTGAGACCTGGCGGTGTTTTTGAGAACTTGGAGGCGGAGGAGGAACATGCTTGGGGAGAACCTAGGAGGCAACCCAGCGATGGACAGCGTCTTGAAGGAGCACCCGCCTTTCTAAGACCAGGAGGAGACAGATCCGAGACGAACCCATTTCTACGGAAAAAGGTGCCCCAAAGTCAAAGTCAGGATACGACTCCTTCGGGATCTTTCTCAAAACTCACACTTGACGAGCCCAGCACAAACCCGTGGCAACCAGCAATAGTCGGTCAAAATGCGCCGACACCACCGCCGCCACAACTGGCCCCAAGTTTGTTGGACGAGAACACCAAAGATCCTTGGGCGCCAACACCACAGCCACCTGTCTCTGGATCGCCAGCCCTGGTATCACTGCCCTCGGGCCGAGAATCTCCAGCCTGGGACGAGGATCCTCTAGGAAACAAGGCTAAACCTCCTACCCCGCCCATGAAGCTGACGGAGGAGCTCACTGGAGATACCCATGTTTGGGATGAGATAGGAGATCCGAGCAAGGGAAAAGCCAAGGCTGGCGCTGGATCAGCATCACCCGATGACTGGAACTTGATAGACGCAGAGCCCTCGACAAGCTTTTCCAAAGAATCCGCAGAGGATAAACCGCCACTACCACCTAGACAACCGACAGAGCCGTCCGCTTGGAAACCTTCACGAGAACCGGTAGACGGTAAGACCGAGACATACCAGATCAAGAACATTCGATGGCACGACGCGACCTCATCACAGAACCCTCGAACATCACCTATCCTGATCCAGAACGCAAATGGACCTTGTCCGCTTGTGGCGCTGGTGAACGCCCTCACCATGACAACACCTGCCGATATTGAGGACACGGCCCCTGTCCAAATTCTACGCTCTAGGGAGCAAGTCAGCTTGAATCTGCTTTTGGATGCCGTCTTTGACGAGTTAATGTCACCACGGAGAACCAGCTCTGAAGATGCCCTCCCTGATGTTTCAGACTTGTATGCCTTCCTACAGAGTTTGCATACGGGAATGAATGTCAACCCCCGTTTCATCCCGACAGAGAGTATGGTGAACGCCTACAAGCGCACGTCGCTGACGCATTTACACCCTACCGAACGGGGAGATTTGATACCGGGAACCTTTGAGAACACAGCTGAAATGGCCCTTTACGCTACATTTTCGATTCCTCTTATTCATGGATGGTTACCTCCCAAGTCAGAGCCTGCGTATGAATCACTGGAGCGACAGGCTGCTTCATATGAGGATGCGCAGAACTTGCTATTTCGAGAGGAGGAGCTGGAGGAGAAGCTATCAGACCCCGACGTTGGTCTCACTGAGTCAGAACAGCAGCTCTACCAAGATGTGATGATTATTAAGGAATTTCTGGAGACCTCGGCTACTCAACTTACACACTGGGGCATCGAAGTCATCGGCAAGGCTATCCGACCTGGCACGTTTGCTATCTTGTTTCGAAACGATCATTTCAGCACACTCTACTGTCATCCGCAATCGATGCAGCTTCTCACACTGGTTACAGATGCAGGCTTCAAGACCCACGAGGAAATCGTTTGGGAGACGCTATCTGATGTCAATGGAGAGAGCACCGAGTTTGTGTCTGGAGATTTCCGCGTTGTCAGCCTTAGTGGTGCTGTTCCTGGAACAAGTGCAGGAAACTACAACAGCAACGATGGAGGAGAATGGACAACAGTGCATAACAAGCGTGGCAAAGCCCGACATGAGGATGAGCCCCCGATGAGTCCCAGCACTGAACAGGAGGATCGAGATCTGGCTCTTGCGTTGCAGCTACAAGAGGAAGAAGAAGAGAGACATAGAGCAGAGGAGGCACGGCGACGGAGGGAGAGTATACTCTCGGAGCAGTACATTGAACAACAGGCTCGACAAACAGGGCCTACGAACCGTGGTGGCCGAGGAGGCCATGGTGATCAAGCTGGTCGAGGGGGAGGGGTTCCGAGGGGTGGAGGCGTAACCAGACAAGCCAGTGGTCTCGTGCCGGGCCGAACTAGTTCTTCCAACGCACCGACGACAACCATGGCCAACGCGCAGCCTCGACCTGCTCAGCAAGTCGTCCGCTCCCTCATTCCTCCTCAGCGACAGGGCGTAACACGGCCCGCTGAAGCAGCTGGTGAAGAAGCACCTCCTTCATACGAGCAAGCAGCTCAGGATCAGGTGTATCGGCCACCAGTGGGACATCCAAGCCATGCGGACAGCAGTGCCGACATCTCGAGACAGTCTACAAGGACAGGTTCGGTGTCTATGGGACAACGGCAAGCGGGTCAGTCTGCAGGCAGACGGCCGCCCGTTAACCCCGCGGCGGTGCTTGGGAACAATCAATCGCAGCCCAAGGACAGGGATTGTGTCGTCATGTGATATGTTACAGAAGGGGGTTATTTGGAGTTTTGGCGTGGGAAACACGTATAGCAAGGTGCTGGCATGAATTGACATACGAAGAGTCCAAGTCAACTTATTTGAGGCTCAGGTCATAAGATCTACTTCTATAACGGAGACCGACCCCGTATTCTCCACCTCTCTTATACGGTAACTAATGATTACGAAAGAGAAATGTCGCTTATGGAATGCTTGAGTGATTTGTTTGAAAGGTGGTGGCGTTTTGTAAGAACTAGGTGTGGGAGATCCTGTGAGGACATTATGAGTCCTCCCAGACGGAGTATCTTTAATAAATGGTTTTCTTCATGTTCCCCAACACCTTTTGTCACAATTGATTGTATTTTTATGCATCTTTTCCCGGGTATCCCTCTCAAAAACCATGAGAAAATCTACCTCCTTCGAGTCCGCGTCGCTGGCTTGGGCGCCGGCGCAAACGCATCATCATCCGAGATCTCATCATCACTAATCTCTACAGCCTTGCTCTGCGTGCCACTAGCTTGCGACTGTGAAAAGTTTAGCTTTGTCTGCCGCGTGCCTTTAGCAGCTCCTCTCTTTGCCGTCGTCGTTGTGGTAGCCTTGGTGGCTCTCGTTGCTGCAGCTCGACGAGTTTTTGGCGGTGGTGGAGGAGCGGGTTCTTCTTCTGACTCCATGACTACATCTTCTTCTTCCTCTTCTTCACTATCTTCAAAGGGTTTACGACCACGGCCTCTTGCGGTGGGTTTTCGTGCTGGTGCCGCTTTGGTGGTACGTGTTGCTCGCTTAGCAGGCTTCTTTGGTGGCTCCTCATCCTCATCCATAAGATCGACGTCCTGCTGGACAGCTGCCTTGCCTCGGCCTCTTGCAGTCTTGCGTGCAGGTGCAGGTGCAGCAGACGCACGTGCGGAACTTGTACCCTGGTCGGCGGCAGCATCCTCGTAGGTCCAGGCGTCTGGTTCGTTCTCCCAGCTGCCGTCAAAGTCGCTGTCCCATGTAGCGGGCTTTGGTTTGAGAACCCGCTTGCGTTCCGCTTGGGTCGTCGTGGGGGCCCCGCTCGCTTGCTCCTGCTCGATCCTTGTTCGGTATATCTCCATGGCGCTGTTTAGATCCTCGTCGTCGGATTCTAGGCCTAGCATCTGCCGGACTTGACCTGTGAGATGTTCTGATACGAAGAGCTCCATGGCATGTTTGTCGTCCTTGGTCACGAACTGGGTTACAGCGTCGCCAAAGGGACCTTGTGGGAGAACCTTGAGGGATTGTGCAGAGAGAAAGTCCTGGACGAGACTCTCGACCTTGACTGCGTCACTACCGTCAGCCAGGGCCTCAAGGGCGTCCGGGTTCACCGCTGTTGTCTTGCCTGTAAATCGTTAGTGACTGATCGTTCCAAAGCTAAGAGAACAACTCACGTTGTGATGTCTTTTTGCGGTAAAAGTACACGACATCATTCGTGTTGGCCACCTTGCCCACAAAACGATTCGAGAATCTCTGGGGGTTCTCTATCTCGAATTGGCCACCATCCGTTGCTGTGTACTCCACCTTGAGTCGAATCAAGGGAAGTGGCCGTTCT
The DNA here is from genome assembly GCA_017654865.1 of Fusarium sp. FW16.1. Taxonomy (NCBI): domain Eukaryota; kingdom Fungi; phylum Ascomycota; class Sordariomycetes; order Hypocreales; family Nectriaceae; genus Fusarium; species Fusarium sp. FW16.1. The sequence continues at coordinate 6,099,963 of JADNRB010000004.1, forward strand.
TCCAGAGCCTCCTCATCCGTTTGGATCGCCTCCCAATCGGCGTTGGCCTCCTCAATCATCTCCTCGACCACTTCCATCAGCTTGCGCGTCACTTCTTGGCGGTTCTCCTTCTTCTTGTCAAGTCCTTTGAAGTTCTTATCTTGCGAAAGGACGAGTTCTCGAGTGACAAAGGGTCGCACGCTCTTGAGTGGAAGCTTCTCGACCTTGAAGTCTTTGCCCGTGACGCTGAGGATAGCGACGTGCTTCTGGACGGCTTCACCGGGTACCAATGAAGTGGCAACCGAGGAGCCAGGCTGCATGACATGGAAGCCTGTCTCTGGGTTCTGGGTAGGATCAATCAAGCATTCATGCTCGTGACCCCATACGACAAGGTCCAACCAGTCAGGAAGGACATTCTCGGGGAGATATGAGGTAGCCGTGTGGGCATGGTGATTTTGGTGGACAGCCAAGAGGTTGAACCAGTCTGGGCTCTGGGGACTGGGGTGAAACCACTTAACTTTGTGATCTCGAAAAGTTCGAAACATTCGCTCGTCTCGAACATTGCTCAACCCAAAAAGTGCCAGCCTTGTAAGACCCTTTTGGAGTAGGATGGGCTTCGCTTGGATATTATCCGCCTCGGGAACCCGTCCAAAGTAGTTGAGCAGTCCACTCGCCTGCAAGAGGTCAAGTGAACAAAAGTTGCCCTCGCCAGAGGGATCGTCATGGTTTCCATGGATGGAAAAGACTGGGATGGAAATGTTGATATCGGGGTCTTCGTAGTTGACGTGAGGAAAGGCGCCTTCAAAGACAGACGCGGCATCGGATTGAAATTCGAGGGGGCATGGCTTCATGCCGAGGCAATTCTGTCGAAGGGTTCGCATGACTTGGTAGAGTGACTTTCGGGAGGGCTTGTTGTCGTGGAAGAGATCGCCGGCAAGGAGGACCATATCGACCTAGGCATGTTAGAGGAGGATGATAGTTGAATGGATTTTTGTCTCACATCTTCGGTACGAGCGAGGTTCAAGATCTCGTCGAAAGTACGCCAACTGTCATCCTTACGAATGGGATCTCGTTCTTCGTATCCGACATGATTATCGGTTGCAACGAGGATGCGGATTGTGTCCGCCTCTGCGGCTGTGAGCTAAGGATAGTGGGGGAAGAGTAGATGGACTCATACCGGTGAATTCGGGCATCTTGGAGGTTCCGTCAGAGGCTCCTGGATGTTTACCAAGGCCAATAGAACGCAAAGACGTAGTGGATGTGCTTTACGCGGGTGCCTGAGCAGAAGACGCGAGGAGGTGAGCTAAGGGTGACGCGACCAATTACGAAGTCACGTGACGACCCATCCAATCCACTCCTCCAGCTTAGCTCCCGAGTCCAGCTGGAATGATGTGACGGCTCACCTTTTGGAGCGCCCACGCAGCTTCTGGATTGGACAAGGATGATTCCAGAAGTTGGGACTAAAAAAAGAGGGCGAGCCCATTTAATTTTTCGATTGGGGCGGGCGGCGCGGGATCTTGCAGCGGGAGGAGACACATCATGCTGGGCCCCTTGAGTGCAAAGCTCGCTAAGGCAGGAAATATTGGGGAATGGCATCAGGTCAGCTCTCGTTGACAACTCTCTCGGACCCGTTCCGCAAAAGGGTGACATGTCTTTTTCGTCCCGTCATTGTCTCTGATGGATTGTGACGCAGGGGGATACGCGATGTTACCTTTGCCACGTTGAAGGGTATGGAGAAAGCTGGTTGAGGATGAGCTTATCAATGCAACTTATTATCTGACATTGCTGATCTTCTTGTCTAGTGAGACTTGTACTTGACGACATTCACGGCGGTACAGGCGCTTCTAAAGCCACAATGGATAACAGGAGTCAGCACGTCAACCCCTCTCTTCAACAGAGCCCTGGACCCAAGATGGCAGCCGTCTTGACATTTGACAGGTCAGACAACTCCAAGCCACGTCCCTCGCTAGCCATCAAGAATAAGACCACCACATGGCGGCAAGTGGACCCTTTTTTCAGCACGCCCCTTTGACCATCGCTTCTGTCCCCCTGCTTCTCGTTCCTGACCATCCCGATCCCCCTCGTTCCCAACGGCGCGGCATAATTTTTGTTTTTTTCTTTGCGATGGATGTGTGTCTTGCTTTTACTTTTTTACAATGCAACCAGACTTATATAAACTCTCGGGAGGGCCCGTCGCGTCTTGTGTGGCTCCCCCCAGATGCTGTTTTGCATATCGCGACCCAAAGTCTCGGGAATAGCCCATCATCATCTTGTACTTCACTTCACACTCAAGACCAGGCCGGATCCTGGACAGAAACGTGCTCTCGTGGCGCCAGAACTGAAAGAGGGTCAACCATCTGGCCATGATCCCAGCATCCCAAACTACTAGACTCGCGCTCGGGACCGTCTGTGCCCCCCATCCCGTCATCCATTATCCATCCTTATCCTGCGGCTCCCGGACCTTTTGCCCTCTTGTCCCTGGCTTCCTTGTTGGTTCGAAACCTACCTTCTCTTGGATTTTGATTTAACACTGCATAAACAAACACTCGATTGGTTTGACCAGATTGTTCAGATCCCCTCATCTGACACCCCCATCTCTCTCGCTAACCTGCTTTTGTTACTCTTGCGGCTTGGCTTGCGGTCCCCCTCTTCTTCATTCCCTCAGCCCAAGGTCCGTTCGCGAGCCGCCATCTTACGATACTCGATACTCCCGCGGTCCACTTGCGCAAAGACACATCGACTACTATTTCTCTCGTCCACTTCCGCTGCATCAAGTTCCAGCTTGATTATCTTTTATCTCATCTGACTTTATATAGCCGGTTCCTGCAGCTTTTTTTGCTTCTTCCTCTTCTTCCACTTACAGCTCATATCCAAGTTACCCCGGCTTCACAAGTCGCATCTCTCTTTCACCCCGCGCTTCTCTCTTATAACCCCCGATCCTTGATCACAAAGCCTCAATCACATTCAAATCGTACCACAGGCATGCATCTCGTCGCCAGGATCGACCGGGATTTCCTCCACGGAGGGAATTTCTGGTCACACAAGAACCCAGTCTTTTCTATCGAGATCCCCTTCTTCTGGCGCAGACGCCCGCGCTTGTCTCTGGGAGATCTGCCCGTCGAGATCTTTGCCACCATCTGCCGCAATCTGTGCGCCCACTGCCAGCGCCAGCACGTTGTCGATCTCCCCCCTGACGAGATCGAGTGCGCCCTCGAGGCTCAGCAGGCTCTGTCGCGCCTGAGCCGCACGTGTCGCCGCTTCCGCAACGTTGCCCAACCTATTCTCTTTCACTGCTACCACTCGGGGAGACAGCCTGATCTGTCAACAAGTCCCGACTGGTGGGGTGATACTGAAGCTAGGAGGCGTGAGATTGAGACTCTCGAGACCTTTCTGCGCACACTCCTAGAGAGGCCAGACTTGGCCAAGGAAGTTCGTGCTCTTGCCTTCTTTGCGCTTAGAGAAGTGCAGGCTCGCGAGGTATCACCTGAGACACAAGCTCTCTTCCGACAAGCAGGCGAACGTGCTGGCTTTCGGGCTCTGCCTTCGTATGACCATGTCGAACCCAAGTGGTTACAAGAGGCCGCCATCATGGCTGCGCCCTTCCTTGAGCAACTACTCATCTACCGGTCATCATCAGAGGGTCTGCAGTACTTGAGAGACTCACCCTTCTACCTGCCCAACCTCAAGTATTTGGTGCTGCCTGGCCAGGGCAAATACCCCGACGAGTGCTGTCACATCCAACAAATGCAAGACGTCCTGGCCAAGGCACAGAACCTCGAGGTGTTGGCAGCTAGCGATGCTGACTGTGGAACTGATATCCCCCTCCGTGAGCGCTTCCGCACAGAGCCATGGGATACAGCCCTCTCAAGTCTCCGTCGCCTATCATTACACGGCCTAGATCCCGACAACCTGGCCAAGATCCTCCGCCGTAGTCCTGTCCTAGAAGACCTAGAGTACTTTTGCGACATGGACAAGTACACTGTGCTTCAGCACGATCACCTCAGCCCCGTTCGTCAGTCATTACGACGACTGTGCTACACTAGCACAACATGGGAGCACACAAGCGGCGGTGCCGATGACATGATAGAGCAAATATCAATGTTTCTGCGCTGGGACACGTCTCTCCGCGCTGACTTTAGCTTTGTCGACTTTCCGCGCCTTGAGATTCTCGAGGTTGAGCAGCTCCTCCTCTACGGACCTGTATTTGATGATGAGGAGCGGTGGCAGCGGTTCGATAGCATGAAGGAGATTGGTCCCGAGCTCTTCATGGCTAGTCTGCCCTCGTCATTACGAATCCTCCACATCGGCATGGTACTCGCCTGGCCAGAGCTCCACCGCGATCTACTAGGCATGACAGAGAAGCTATACCGATTCCAAAACCTAAGCGTCGTGGCCGTAGACCCCTACGAAGAGCCTCCCTCCGAACAAGTCAAAGAGCTTGAGGATGCATTCGCGTCAAAGGGCATCGTGTTCAGGATAGGACAGACCACGCAGGTGCCATTTGGGAGGGGCATGCTGGGTGTGAGACCTGGTCACCCAGAGCCTCTCGGGGGCCAGGATCTGCGGTTTCCCCTAGATCATAGGAATCCGGGGCATTGGGACTTTTTGGATTGGTAGATGGGGTGTCTGTAAGAGTAGTGGGTTCATGGTTTAACGGTACATGTAATGGGTAGCGAAAAATGCTTTTGAATTGACATTTGTCTGTTATGCATCATGTATAAGGAGTCTAGTCGAGTATCAGTCACGAGCAAGTGATATAAATGTTGGCGCTGTAGGGCTGTGATGAGCATGGATTTTATGTACATCATTGTTTAAGCCATTTTTCGACAACAGGTTCTTCCGCTCCTAATCCTTGACCCATGTGCGTGATGCTCACTGTCACTCAGCAATGTCGGCTGGCACTATCAGACCAATCATTGACGAGAGCCGAATCCAATTGAAAGTATCAGGCGGCAGTGTGTTCCTAAGTAATACGTTGAATAAAAACTTATTAGGTGAACGGACTAGATCACGTCGGGGCTGGTGATGACTCTGAAGCACTAGGTTGGAGGTGTTGTTAGTATGGCACTTTTTCATACTCATTGAGTATAGCGGGACTATTTAATATATTCCTGGGAGTTTAAAATTGTAGAAGGCCAAGATTGAGCTGCTTGTCGGTCAGTGAATGCTTGTATCATGGCATATAAACCCCCTTGGCAATGCTGCGGATCAAGGCTAGTATCGCTGGGTCACCGGATGTCTCGCACTTTAGCAACGAACCACGGGGTGGCTTTAATCATTGCCACTTCTTATATAGCTATACTTGATCCTCGGTAAAGGTAATGCCCACAGTGACAGGGTTGTTGGTGGATAACTCGGCAAACGTTTCGTAGTTGTATGTCACTGTCACAACTTCACAAGGAACAACTCTCCCTCGAAGGAAAACATCACTCAATTCAACTGCCGCTTCATCATTCCGTAATTCCTTCTTCTTGAGAAATTCTGCGAGGATCAGCTGTTCACGGCCTTATTCACATAGTCTGGCCGAATACGCGGATGGGCAACTAACTAGCCACTGGTTCGCTTGTCGATCTATGCCCACCAAGGTTGTAACTGGGCATTTGTCAACGCAGGTTACCATTTTGTCGGAGAAATAGGTTTATCGGAGAATTACCAAGTCGTATCAAGTTCTTTAGAAGAGTACTCATATGATCATTCTATGTATATAGAGTATGCCTGCGTGAGGTCGTCAGGCGTGAACGTGCTATACTGCGGATGTTAGCTGACGACACTTCGATCATAACAGCCCTATCACGAAACAATCTGAAACATATTTCAGATGCCAACTAAACATACCGACAACTTCAATCTGTATAGACAGCTTGTACAAGTTCCTATGATTCTCCGAAACTCCGAACATGACCTCAACCAACGGAGAATTGCATCGTCAGTTGAGGGGTAAAAACGGCTCACATCATCCGGCACCAGACTCGAAAATCCCATGAACCATCGGTCAAAGCAACCACTTCAAGACTCAATCCGATGCCCCATGGGATCAATTCCGCACCGAACTTCTCCGTCATTGGAGGGGGACGCCCGATTCTGGGGTAAACTGGGTCGGGGGCCCCTCTCCCCGCATCCACTTGTGACAAAGATCGTCGTCTTTCAACACCATCAATGGACATCGTCAACGGCCCAATGCCGGCGTCACTACGTCATGGGTCCCCTTCCACGAGGTCAAGCAGGTGTTTTCTTTCTCCACTTGTTTGTCCCCGCAAGTTGGGTGAGTTTCCGGGGTAGTCTGGGAGCGTGACTTTTTTTTCCCCGCGAGTTCAGGTTTTTTAATGGTTTCGAGTCGGTCCGAAATCATTGGGATGGACTGATGCGGAATATTGCCGTTGTAGTCAACGGCATTGACGTTGCAATTGTACAAGATGGGATATATATCGTCAACGGCGCCGTTGGAGTTGTGGTGCAAGTACAGTGGTGATCCTCCAATGTGCCCATCATGACAGCCTCGGTTACTTTTATGCAGCTCTTTTTGGCGTCTTTGGCTGTTGGCCAGCAAGTCTTCTTGCCTGCTGAAGGCCCAACGAGTCGTCCTCAATGCAAAGCTCGCACCAAGACGAGTGAACCCAAATACACATATACTCCTTTCAGTTACACTCAGACGGACACTGTCAGATATGCTACCTCGGTGCCCTCTCCGACTACGACAACAACATATGCGGCCCCTCCAGAGGCATTGACAACTCTGTTGCCCTCTCTCTCTTTCACAACATGGGGCAAATGGGATCCCAATGCAACGACCAAAGCCTCGGACACGGATGATCCCTATGGGCAGGCAGCATGGACTGCCCTCTGGGAACACGCAAACCCTCCCAACTTTACCGAATCAGCCTTGTACAGCACGACGGTATCTCCCACCCCTATCCCGAGTGATGAGCTCGTGCTGCCGCCGCGAGACTACTTTGGCCCGAGCGACTGCTACAACTTCCCCAAGAACTTCTCCTTTGGGGTCGCCAGCTCGGCTAGTCAGATCGAAGGAGCTACAGCTGAAGAGGGCAAGTCGCCTTCTCTCATGGATATCCTCGTCCGAGACGCCCGGCCCAAGTCGTACGTGACAAACGAGCATTACTATTACTACAAGCAAGACATTGAGAGGGTGGCGGCCATGGGTGCCAAGCACTTCTCATTTAGCATCGCGTGGACTCGAATTCTCCCATTCGCCCTACCGGGAACCCCCGTGAACCAGGAGGGCATTGACCATTACAACGACGTGATCAACTTTATCCTGGAGAAGGGAATGGTGCCCGAGGCGACTCTCCTCCACTTTGACACACCTTTTCAGTTCTTCGGTAGCAACCTCAGCGTGGCCGCCGACCCCCCGCAGATTGGGTACGTCAACGGTGGCTACCAGAATGAGACATTTCAAGACGCTTTTGTGCACTATGCCAAGGTGGCCATGACACACTTTGCTGACCGTGTCCCGGTGTGGTTCACCTTTAACGAGCCGCTCCTGTATTCGTACAATGCCAAGTCGGTCTACAACGTGGTCAAGGCCCACGCGAGGGTGTACCACTGGTACAAGGAGGAGTTGAAGGGGCAGGGCAGAATCTCCATCAAGTTCAACAACAACTTTGGTGTTCCACGAGATCCCAAGAGTGAAGTCGACGTGTACGCCGCGGACCACTTCAACTCGATCCAGCTCGGACCCTTCTGCAATCCGATTTTCCTGGGGCAAGACTACCCTGACTCGTTCAAGCAGACGTTTGAAGACTACGTGCCCCTCAGCAAGGAGGATCTCAACTACATGGGCGGCACGGCCGACTTTCTTGGCATCGACCCGTACACTGCCACGGTGATTGCGCCCCCGGTGCAAGACGACAAGGAGAGCATCCTCGAGTGCGCCGGGAATTCCTCGTCGACGTACAGGCCCTACTGCGTGAATCAGACGACGACGAATGTGTTTGGCTGGGACATTGGCTACCGCTCTCAGACTTACGTTTACATTACCCCTACATACCTCCGCAGCTACCTGAACTATTTACATAATACCTGGAGAACCCCTGTCGCCATCACCGAGTTTGGGTTCCCCGTGTTTGGGGAAGCTGACAAACAGCTCGTGGACCAGCTGTTTGACACGCCGAGGAGCATCTACTACCTGAGCTTCATGTCCGAGGTGCTCAAGGCCATCTGGGAGGATGGGGTTGAGGTGGTCGGAGCGTACAGCTGGAGCTTTGCGGATAACTGGGAGTTTGGAGACTATGACGCTCACTTTGGTATTCAGACGGTGAATCGGACGACGCAGGAGAGGGGATATAAGAAGAGCTTCTTTGACCTGGTTGATTTCATGAAGGCGAGAGGTGTAGAGTAGGGGTGTGTGGAGGAGAGGCCAACCGGGTGCTGGTGGGTCTTGCACGGTCACTTACTTCATCTTCGGGAATGCCTATCAGGGCGGTTCAAGGATGTTTTTGACGATAGTGAATAAAAATTGCGTGAGAGTTGATGATAGCAAAAACAAACTTTGGATAGAAAAAGATAGTATAAAAAACTCTGAATCAGCCTAACTCATGCGATGCGGCAATTTCAATGATTCGTTGTCGGACCGGGTACCTCACTATTTCAACTCGTCCCGTCCGCCGGCCGCGCGTTGGGCGTAACGGACGAAGGAAAACGTGGGTCCCGGAGTCTGGAAGCAATCTTAATCACAAGCCAAGCTTTTGCTCGGAGGTCAGATCCGACCCCGGGATCCCGAGAGTAGGAAATCTCGCACGGGGGCAGGTTCGGGGTCTCCGGGAGGAGAGATACAGAGTCAACTCTCCGCACTCTGAATGCATCTCCATGGGGTTCCAATTGGGGTTTTAGCTAATAATAAGGTAACAGTTATGTTTAAACAGAGGCTTGATGCTAGCGCGCAGAAGCCGGTTTTTGTTTAGAGGTTAGGGGGGGGATTTGTTGGTTGGAGTGAACAAGGGAGACGACTACGACGCGTGATGTGGAGATTCTTCTCTCTGGATAAGAAGGAATGGATGCTCCTGGTTGGATCCCTTGTCCTTGGAGGCAGCACCAAGAGATCCATGGTGCGGAGAAGAAGAAAGATGAATGGACCGTGGCCCGTGCTAGAGATAAAGATCACGAGAACAACATGCAAATTATTGGCAGGGGACGAAGGAAAGCCCAGGGGTGTGCCTCACTGGAACGGAGCCCGAGGAGGAATGAAGAAAGCTTCTTGATCAAATCAGAGCTCGTACAAACCCTGGACCTCGTCTCCCCCAACAGGCAGGTTGGTAAAGAGGCTGGCATCATGCAAGTCTCACGGTCCACTCATCTTCTTACCCCGCAGGACAAGACGGTAGATAGGCATAAGCTGACTGGCAGATAAACAACCCGCCAAGACCGCAGTAAGACCGGGGGTTATCAACGACCCAAGCTTTGTCAAGAAGTGAATAAACAGAAGGATGGATATAGCGCACCATGGGACCAACAGAGAGCCAGAGATTCCATACTGACCTGCCCGAAAGGGAGAAGGGCGGTGCGATAGCGGTGGGTACTGCAGTTACTGTGCTGCCGTGGTAATATCTCTCTCTCTCGTAGTGGAGGAGGGCAGGGCAGGGGGGATCACTCACAGTCAGGGAAAAGCTTATCTCCAAGGTTACACTTGGACAAGAGCCAACGAACCAAAGAAGCCGTTCTAGAACTGCGCTAAGCACCGAGTAGGCATCGTTTTCTTTTCTCAAGAAGCCTTGGCGATCACTTGCCGAAAGCTGCCTTGGCTTCGGGCGAGCAACATGAGACACACACAAAGTAGGCTACTAGAGTTTTTTTTCACTCTAATCTAATCTGCCCTGCGCCCGAGTTTGCTGTGGGAGGAAGATGCTCGTGTGCTGAGACGAGGTAGAATCGCTAGGTTATTTATGCATTGTGGTCGTTGCACACGGCTGAGTAGAGACATGCATGCAGCACATGTAACAACGCTGCTGCCTCTGGCTCACTTCGCGAGGCACACACATCGCCACAGAGTTGCACATTGACCAGGGGATCTGCCCATTCTGCTCTGCTGATCAGTGACAATCCAGGAAAGGTCCTTGACCCCGTCCCCGGTTTACGTTATGGATCGTTTGTCCGCCTAGGGTTCCATCAAGAGAGTGTCTAGAGTGTGTACACTCCCCTTCGATGACGAACGAAGCAGTCTTGGCAGAAAAGACGACTTTTGACACAAGTTGGTTGGTCGTAGGCAGGGCATGGGTGATTGATTCCTTCTTGTCTCTCTTTCACACGCCCCCCGGTTACTTTTCTGAAGGAGAAGCCGATGAAAGGGTAGGCAGTCTGGGGTATTAGGTAATTCTCTGCGACAAAACAAACACAAGAGAGAGATGCTGCGAGTCAAGGTAGGGGAGGGATCTTCGTTCTCTATTTAGACGACAGGTCCCCTCCTTGTTCCCTCGTTTCTTCTCGTCCTCGTTGTGTCACGTCAAGGGTCCTCTCATCTTGAGATCGTCATTTACACTCTTGTCGTTGTTTGACGTTGATTTTCTCATCTGGCCAAGCCCTTGGCTTTTTCTTGTTCCTGTCAAAGAATCTTGGCCTCTTGGCCTCCCCAACCTTGGCGAGCTTGGCTACATCCTTCTCCAACTTGGAGTAAACAGAAACCATGGCTTCCAACGACGTCGAAAAGACGGATCTTGGCTATGATGCCACCGTGCCCACCGAAAAGATCCAGCAGGGCGATCAGGACATGCACATCCGCGGTCTCGAGACGAGCGCCGAGACGTCGCTGCAGCGTGGTCTCAAGGCGAGACACATTACCATGATTGCCATTGGTGGTGCTATTGGTACAGGTCTGATTATCGGTACCGGCAAGGCTCTTGCTCAAGCTGGTCCTGGTTCTGTCTTTATCTGCTACACCATCATTGGTTTCGTCGTCTTCCTCGTCATGGCTGCTCTTGGCGAGATGGCTGCTTGGTTGCCCATGTCTGCTGGTTTCACTGGTTATGCTTCTCGGTTCTGTGATCCTTCGCTTGGTTTTGCGCTCGGCTGGACGTGAGTATCCGAAGCGATTTGATACTTGACAATTATTGACTGGTTCTAGATACTGGTTCAAGTACATCATCGTCACGCCCAACCAACTGACGGCTGCTGCTCTCGTCATCCAATACTGGGTCCCTCGTGAGACGGTCAATCCTGGAGTCTTTATCGCCATCTTCTTGGTCATCATCTGCGTCATCAACTACTTTGGTATTCGATTCTTTGGTGAGCTCGAGTTCTGGCTCTCGTCGTTCAAGGTCATCACCATCATCGGTATTATACTCTTCTCCCTGATCGTCGCCCTCGGCGGCGCCCCCGATGGTGACCGAAGAGGTTTCCGATACTGGAAGGACCCTGGGTAAGTTAACACTGCTCACTTCACTAAACATGACTAACCCGTCTCAGTGCTTTCAAGCCTTATATCATGGAGGGCGACGCTGGCAAGTTCCTCGGCTTCTGGTCGTGCATGGTCAACGCCACCTTTGCCTACCTGGGTACCGAGCTCGTCGGTGTCACTGTCGCCGAGGCCCAGAACCCCCGCAAGACCATCCCCCGCGCCATCAAGCTCACCTTTTACCGAATCCTCTTCTTCTACTGCCTCTCGGTCCTCCTCGTCGGCATGATCGTCCCCTACAACTCCCCCGAGCTCAAGTTCGCCAACGAATCCAAGAAGAACAACGCCTCTGCCTCGCCCTTTGTCGTCGCCGCCAAGATCGCCGGTGTCAGCAGCCTGTCCCACGTCATCAACGCCTGTATCTGCGTCTTTGTCTTTTCCGCGTCCAACTCGGATCTGTACATTGCCAGCCGTACCCTCTACGGTCTCGCCTCTGACGGTTCTGCCCCGGCCATCTTCAAGAAGACTGATAAGCACGGTGTGCCTATCTACGCCCTCGCCATGTCTGCTTGCTTTGCTCTGCTCGCCTTCATGAACGTCTCGGACGACTCTACCAAGGTCTTTGGCTACTTTGTCAACCTCACCACCATCTTTGGTCTCATGTCCTGGATCTCCATCCTGACCACCCACATCTTCTGGTGCCGAGCCCGCAAGGCCCAGGGTCTCGCCAACGAAGCTCTCCCCTACGTGGCTCCCTTCGGTGCCAAGGGCTCTTACGTCGCCCTGTTCATGTGCATCCTCGTTGCCCTGACCAAGAACTACGACGTCTTTGTCGGCGGCGACTTTGGCAAGGAAAAGTACAAGACTTTCATCACTGGCTACCTGGGCATCCCCGTGTACCTGGCCCTCATCTTTGGTCACAAGATCGTCACCAAGTCGCGCGGCATCAAGCCCCACGAGGTCGACTTTTACACTGGCAAGGATATCATCGACCGTGAGGAGGAGGAGTTCCTTGCCCGCAAGGCGGCTCTTCGCGAGTCGGAGGGAGTCAAGCGCGGCAACTGGTTCTACAAGACTTTTGTCTCTTGGTTGTTCTAGACGTCTTTATGTATATAAACATGTGGTCTATGTGTGGTAGAGGTGGATGTGTTACGTATATGAGAGAAGCCTGTGTTTACAGGCGATGAGCATATGTTCATGTAGCGAATCACAACTTGCCGTTTCTCACCCAAACGGCTTCTTAGCGTTGAAGCTTTTGTGTCCGTAACTTGCCCGAGATTGCCTATTTCGGCACACCCCAAGTCGGCGACATCGGCCCCACAAGAGGGCCGAGACCACCCGGAGCACCGACTCCGTCATGGCGTGACGCCGATGTCGCGGGTATGCGGCTACTTGACTTGTCACTAACAGATGGGTGTGCACTCCTTATCGTGGCAGAGGTTGATATTTATTACACTTTATTACGATACAAGTGAGGTCATCCCGTTGACGAACCATCCCCTTGCTGTCCTCCGACATCATCTCAACACCCGGCAAGGTACATGTTCTAATCCTCAGTGATGGTGAAGGTTCTGGTGAACTTTGCGTCTACGCCTTGAACGGAGCTACGCGCTTCGTTGGCCTGTGTTCCACTGAGAGAGTTGATGATGTTGCCGGTGAAATCCTGCCAATGTCAGTCAATGCCTGGTTTGGCGGTATTGGGGACTTTACTTCAAAGGCACGTTTGGTTAGGGCAATGGCGAGGCGGAAGGGAGCGTCGACAAAGGGGATTTCGCCAAAGATGTTGGCTTTGTCGAGGAATGCGTCGAGTAAGTCGCTGAAAGTGTTGGACAGCTTTGGCTATGTGAGCTTCAAGTTATGTGTCATTTGGAAATTACTGACCTTCTTGACAGAAGCAACGATCTGGTCACCATCCTTGCCGTCGAATGTTCCCTTGGCAGCGCCAGAGAGCGATCCGCCGATGTCGGTTGTGATACGGGTCACATCCCTCAAACCAGTAATGACCTCCTACTCCGATTAGAAATGTGTCATGCATGGCTAGATGGAACTTGCAAAGAAAGGACCAGAGCCAAACAGGAGCTGAGGCGCGTTGGAGATGGAAAGCTGGCCAACAGGCTTAATGAGATCCTCAGTTGCATCGACGAGCTTGTCGATGCTGCGGGTGAGTTGGCTGGGGGAGATGAGGGCGTTGGCCACGGAGGCGGCGCCGAGGAGGACGAAGTTGAGAGAGAAGCGCATCTTGAAGTTTGGGGTTGGGTGTTGAGAGATTGACTATGGTGGAGGAGAGTATGGTTGGTGAGTTATATGGTATCGCGGGATCGTGTTGTTATTATACTAATGTTTGAATTCTATCAAACATACTACTTATATTCAATCCATACTAATTAGACAATTAAAAGGGACTCGGGATGTTGTGATTGTTGGAATGCCGTCCCTCTACTCGGACCGACTATATGGATCACAAGTAATCGAGTCCATCCCTTCAGGTCAGTTCCTGCATCTACATCTCGGCGTCTTTATTAGACGGAATAACATTCAAATAATGTTAATATGTAATTACTCCCGTCGTCAGAAGTAGAGTGCTCTCAAAGACGCCAAGACATGGACCTCCTCCCGTATAAGTGCGATGGTCAACACTCACGATCCCCTCAATCTAAAACACGACAACCCATTATAGATCTACAAATCTGTTGGTTCACCCTGTTGGTTCTCACGATGCACGACCTTCCCGACAGATCGGCCCCTCAACCCTGTTTCTCATCAACCACACATTCACCGCAGGGTCATCCCATGTAGCACAGAGCCGCATCGCCAACGTGTTACCACACCAAGAAGCAGGTCTCAGATTGCCGAAATCTTATATCGTCGACATGCCAACTACGTACAATACGATGGGACACTATGGCAAGGATTGACTCAACGGGATTCAGGGTCTACGACAAAGGAACGCATCACATTCTACAGAGGAAGAATGAACAAATTCATCTCTTGTTACTCCTACAGACAAAAAAAGAAAAGCCGTTTCTCATGACCAAACTCCATCAAGGTAAGATAAAACCTCCGATAAAAGAAAAAAGCGATGGTGTTACGCTCCCTCACTGACTATTTTGTTAATTAGTCAAATAACACTCGGGGAGTCTGGGTAAAAACTTACAGCAATGCGAGCGTCAAGTCACCGTGAATACGAGCCTTGAGCTCAATCTCAATCTCAAGGTTCAAGTCAAGATGCAGACTGAGCGCGTCACTCTTTCCACCACCGCCTTGCTGCGGCTGTTGTTGTTGCTGCTGCTGCATCTGCTGCTGCTGCTGTTGCTGTTGCTGTTGCATTTGTTGTTGCTGTTGACGCTGCTGCATGGCTCGTCGGTTGCTTCGTGACATTTGCTTTTCGTCTTCAGAGTCGGATTCTTCTTCGTCGAGCCAGGCTGGACGGCGGCGTTTTATTTCGTCGCTCTTGGTGTTGGCCTTTCTGTTGCCTTTTCTCTTGGGCTCGGGTTGCTGAGGGGGGGTAGCTGGTTCATCCTCCTCAGACTCGGATTCGGATTCGGATTCTTCATCATCTTCCTCTTCCTCATCGTCGTCAGAGGACAAATCTTCGTCGTCGTCTTCCTCTTCTTCGGATTCAGACTCGCTCTCTTCCTCGGGTGGTGGTGCTGGCTTCTTCTTGCGCTTCTCTGGCTTTGGCTGCTCGACCTTGGACTCTTCAGCCTTGGACTCTGCGGCCTTGGATTCTTCAGGCTTAGCCTCCTCAGCTGCAGCCTTGGCCTCTTCAGCCTTGGGCTCCTCAGTCTTGGTCTCTTCGGTCTTGGGCTCCTCGGGCTTCGATTGCTCGGGCTTCGACTGCTCGGGCTTGGTGTCGGGAGTTTGTGGCTTGGCTGTCTCTTCGGTTGAAGCCTCGGGCTTGGACTCTTCCGGCTTGGAGTCTCCAGGCTTAGAGTCTTCCGTCTTGGGAGTCTCTGGCTTGTTTTCGGGCTTGGAATCCTCAGCCTTGGATGGATCAGTCTCAGGCTGACCAGTAGGCTTGTTGGAATCTTGGTTGAAAGGGTTGCTGTCGGTGTTGGGCTTGTCGTCGTTCTGTCCCGACTGCTCTCCTTGAGGACGAGGAGGTCTAGGAGGAGGGGACTGAGAAGAACCTCGCTGCTGCGAGTCCTACACAAAAGGTCAACCCCTATCTACAAAGAAGAACATTCCATTCATCGAATGTCTCACTTACCTGAGGGCCTGGTGCGGACATGTTGGTGGATATTTACAAAGTACTTTTTTTGTTTCGCTGACGAACAAAATAGTTTCGAGAACAAAAAGAGGCGTAATTGTCAAGAGAGAAATTTCTATACTAATGTCTCCCGCGCATGGTTTTTGAGACTGTAAACCCTTGTCGAGAAAACAGGTTCATGAGAATGCGACTGACGCAATAGGCGTCATCAAGATGGCATCTCTGACCGTTTGAGAACCGGTTTCTCCATAGTCAGGTACAAGAGCGAATATTCTCCCGCACACCATCTACATCGATGAGGGTCGAGTCAATATGACGTACGGAATATGTTTGATGTGCAGGCGGATGACGTCCCCCGGGCTGGTGTGATGGGCAGCAGGGGTTCTTTGCAGGGGTGGTGATGTGTGGCTGGTGATCATGACTGGCTCGGGGGGGATACTACAAGATGGACGTCATGCTCTGCACTGGAAAGCGGGCAGGATTTTCTTGTCAAACGATCGAAATATACCGCCAAAATGGTTATTGGGTTACTCGCCATCACTGCTATACCGACTGTCACGGGCGTGGGCAACGCGATAAGTGCCCAGAAGAAGCAGAATGCGAGCCTCAGCAAGGAGCAGGAAAAGTTCCACATGACTTTCATCATGGAACACGAAGGAAAGATGCAAGAGCTTGGCACAGGGGTGGTGAAAGACCAAAAGGTGAGTTGATCAGTCTTTGAAAAAACTCCACTGACTGACTTGACAGTTCTACATCAACCATCCCGACAACCCAGTCGATGGCTACAAGTTTTTGGGTTGGTACTTCAAGTACCCAAGCGAAGAAGGCCATCTGGGGCTGGTGAGCATGGTCTCTGACGACCCCCCGGCTCTCAACTGGATCTATGTGGACAAGGACACGCACGCTCTCACGTACGGGGGGAGAAAGGACACGGTGGGCCACGTCATAGGACCCTGGGGCTGGAGCGAGGATGATCGATTCCTGACGCTCGAGGAGGATCACGATTCGTTTGTGGCAGTGCGCGAGGAGGGCCCTGATGGAGAGCAGAGATGGGCCGTGTATTGGGACCCCGAGGGTGACATTGAGGACGAGGTGGACGACGAGGATAGGTGTCGACCAGTGAGGCTCCGACGGCGACTGCAGTTTGGCATGGAGAGCCGCTATGTCAGAGGCAGTGAAAAATCAGGCTAAAGTGCTTGTTTCGGGGTGAGATGAGAGATGGCTGGGTGGAGTTTGTGGAGAGTGCGAGGTGGAGGTGAGCTGTGTGCTGTGTATGGCCACAATGTGACGATGGCCGAGAACTTCTGCACCCTTGCAGTGAGGCAAGACAAGGCATTGTAAAGTACATACTGTATCTGGATTCGAATCTCGATCATGACCTCATGGCTGTTCCAAATCCTGTTATTCGACCTGGTGGGTTGAACTTATATGGCCTCGGTCCTCTTGGGGGGGGAGAAGGGTAGACATAGACAAACGCCAACAATAAACTCGTACCAATTTAATTCATTACCCGAGCGACTCTTCATTCAAATCAACTACTCTCATCATGTCGGCTACCATGGAAAAGGATCGCGTCTCGGCCGAGTCTGACGACCAGACCTACTCCAGCGAAGAGCAGCCCAAGAAGCAGCGCCGCACCAAGAAGAAGGGCACCAAGTCGTCCCGCCGTAACCAGCAGCAGCAGCAGCAGCAGTCGGGTCCCCTGGACCAACTCCCTGTCGGCGGAGACCTGGGCAACACGGTCGGCGGAGTGACCAACACTCTGGGCGGCGTCACAGGTGGTCTCACCCAGCAGCAAGGCGGCGGCGGCGACGGCGGCAAGGATACTCTCCGTCTAAGACTCGATCTCAACCTCGACATTGAGATTCAACTCAAGGCGAGAATTCATGGTGATTTGGAACTATCGCTACTGTACGTTTTTACCCCCCTTTCTCTTCCCCCTCCCCTCAAGACACATTTTCCCCACGTCTTTTGTTTGGCCATCGTATCTTACTCGGCATTTTCAAATCTCCAGCACCGGGTGAGAGCCGATGGGGCTAATCGCGCTGTCTTGTCTTTGCAGAGGCTAATTCGCTTTTGTTGTTTTGAATTGCAGAAACTAAACGGTGCTTTTTATTTTTGTGGTTTTATGGGTACCCATGTAATGTTAGCAACTGTGGAAAGTATTGGGCGTTTTTTTTGGGAAACATGGGAAATTCTACACACACAAGTCAAATACATTGGCATTCTTTGAGTGAGAGACAGGGGCATGAGTGAGAGAGTGAGATTACTGTACAGTTCAGGCTGAAGCCAAGATGACGATGCCGAGCTCCGGAATAGTCACAGTGCTCACAGTGTCAACCTTACAACTCCCGTTGGACGCCACGTTTATGCCGTGAGCCACGAAAAGCCACGAGAGAACGAGGCCATCCGCATTACATTAGCCTCTTCTTGTCTAACCAAGGAACAAAAAAACCGTTTTCTTCCTCAGAAACGTTTGTTCGTCGTTGACAGGGCCCTTGATCCTGTCTCATCTCCATAGCTCGTAGTCTTGTCCCCTGCTAGCGTCCGTCTAACGATCGCCGTGATATAGGACGATCGCCCTTTTCCGTGTCCATCGGGACAGGGCTTCCTTGTTCTAAAGCAACTCTCTGAAACCACAGGGCCGCGGTTCTTACCGCCCGGGTGGAAGAGACACTCCGCCCGGCGGCAGGGGGGGTTTCGCCCTGTCACTCTCTGACTGGTCCAATCCAACACCTCTTGAGGCTCGATGCATTCTTTTCTTGTCTTTCGTCATGTTCCCCGCAAGAGGCTTGCGCAAAACAGGTCCTACAGTACACTCATCTCGTGTCAGCAAACACTGTTCTTCTCTAACAATCCTTTCAAATTCCCCATAACCAATCTTTTCTCAGCCAACGAAAAATATTTGTTCCGTGAAACCGCGGAACGGAATTCACCATGGCGTCGTCGTCGTCCACCCCTGGCGACGATCCCTCGCACAGCACTTACGAGGTCAACGTCCCCGTGCGCAACGGTCGCGGCGCAGAGCCAGAGGTGTCGAATCCCGAAATCCGCATCCCCGGGATAAAGCCCGTCACAGAGGAGCAGTCACAGAAATCACCAGAAGAGCTAGCAGTTGGGCTCGAGGGAAAGTACGTTGATGAGTTTGGCAACATTCTCGACTGGGACGGTACAGTACTTGGTCGTGTCGAGGGGGATCTGCCGTCCATGGTCGGCAGGCCAGTATCGGCGTCTGGCGAGATCCTGGACACTGATGGCGAGGTGGCGGGACGGGTGTGCGAGAACTACATCAAGCCCAAGCTGGAGCCCTTGTCTAGCGGGCTGCGCGTCGACTCTGAGGGGAACATCTATGATGAGGAGGGGAACGTGGTTGGCAAGCTCAACAACAAGCCCAAGGACGACAACAGCAACCAGACAAAAGAGCAGCAACAACAAGAGCAACCACAACGGCAACAAGACGGAAAAGTCAACATTCCAAAACCACCTGTTGTAGCTCCGAGACCAGATGAACTGTATCTGGATGTCAAGTCAACTTTTGACGGGATCCAACTCATCATCAAGATCCCCACCGTCTTTAACAGGGACAGTAATCAAACCCAGAACCAGAACAGCAACCAGAACAACAACCAAGACGAGAATCAGGGACAGACCAACAACAACCAGAATCAGGGACAGAACCAGAATCGATGATATCTTTTTTTCCTTCTTTTTCCCTTTGGCGCGTTTCAAAAAAAGAAATCACGCCTCGATCGTGTCATGTCATGCATTAGAGTGGTCCTCTCGGGATAATAATCCTCATGGAGAAACCCCTCCCCGTACGCTAGAGTCTACTTTTCTCCTCCTCTTACAAGACGCCGTTGCCTTTTCAAAAGCCGGTTCTTGCATGACATACACGTGAAAAAAGACAAGAAAAGCTCAGGCCAGTCATCATCTCGATCCAGCCCTCCAACCCGTGAGATCTTCTCCACGTTCAACTCGTGAGGGTGTCGTCCTCCCACCCCGCAAAGCCGGTTTTGCCAACCCAAGCAGCTTTGGAAGCTCACAGCTGTAGTCTAGACCAATCCTTCATCCTGGAAGCTCCAAGGAGCCTCCCATGCCCAGACCTGCGCTGATACGTCATCCCCATGCCCTCGCCACACCATCCCGCCCGTTGAGATCTTCATCATGACGTGTGGCTGTTGCTCATGTCGTCCGATAACAGGTGCGGCGCAGTATCATGGCTGATAGTCGTGGTGCTCACACTGACGTTGTGAGTGTAATTGACGTTATACAACAAGGTTGTAAAGAAACTTGTTTTTTTCATTGCTGTAGACGGTATAAAGATGTGAGGGAATGTGGTGGATGGGGTGAGCTTTCAGACAAAAACAGTACCAATTCAATACCATTCAGCCTACAACAACAACAACAACAAAGTAGCCATCTTAGAAACTAACATTGCGATACCCTCAAAAACCCTCTGTTGATTCCCCTTTTACTCTTGTTGACACCAAAAAGATACCCCCCCTCCTATAACCATGTCAAACACAAAGGACCCTACTTCCATCCCCGAAGGCCAGGTCAAAGATTCGACACAAGATACTGCTTCCAAAGAGCAGCAGACTCCTGGTGCGTTCACAATCCTGCAGCCGAGCTTGGCGCTTATCGTCCCTATTGCAGTCAATCTTGAATCAGTGCCCCGGAGCGCCGCCGGCGTCGTGAACGATGCCGGGGATGTCCTAGACGATGCCGGCAACACCGTCGGTCACATCGCAGACACCGACAACCTCAAGAACCTCGTCGGCAACACCGTCAACGCCGCCGGCGATGTTGTCAGCTCTACCGGCGACGTCCTCGGCAAGACCTTGCCGATAGGACAGGGCAAGGAGGAGGAGCACGATTCGCACGACGAGGAACACAGCGAATACACAACTCAGCCCGCTGAGAAGAAGTCGGGTGGCCTGGGTGATACCGTTGGCGGTCTCACCGGTGCTGTCGGAAAGACAGTTGGAGGAGTTACTGAGACAGCGGGTGACACTGTTGGCGGCGTCACTGATACTGGTGGCAAAACTGTCGGCGGTGTCGGTGACACGGCCTCCCAGACCGTCGGTGCCGTCGGCGAGACAGGCAAGTCTGCTGTTGGCGGTGTAACCGGTGGTCTCGGCCTTGGAGGCAAGTCAGAAGGCGAATCTGAAGTTTCCAAGGACATCGAGGCCAAGCAGGAGGAGACTCCCGACGTGAAGAGCGAGAGCCAGAAGGACTCCACCATTGGTCTCGAGGACCGCGACCTGCCCACCGGCGAGAAGGAGGCTTCCGAAACCCAGGAGAAGCTCAAGGAGGTTGCTCCCGAGGAGGCCAAGGAGAAGACCACCGAGGCCGAAGATGTCGTCAAGGAAGCTCAGCCCGAAGAGGAGACTGGCGACTTGACAAAGAAGCCCGAGGAGGTGACAGAAAAGGCCGGAGACGTTGTCAAGGAGGCCCAGCCCGAGGACAAGGAGCCACCAAGCGTCCCCGAAGGTGCTCCTCAGGATGAGGCTCCCACATCCGAGATTCCTGAGGGCAAGGCACCTGGTGAGGGTGAACTCCCCGAGGGTAAGGAGGCTGAGGGTGAGCTCCCTGAAGGCGAGCTACCTGAAGGCCAAGGCCCACCATCCGAACTCCCCAAGTCTGAGGCTCCCGAAATCCCCGGCGACGAGGAGGGTGAGTCAAAGGCTCCCGGCGACGATCTCAAGTCGGTTGCTCCCGGCGAAGAGGCCGCTGGCAAGCTAGGCGAGGAGGTGGAAGGCAAGGTTGCCGAGGGTGAAGAAAAGGCAGCCGAAGGCGAGGAGAAGCTTGCTGAGGGAGAAGAGAAGCTCCCTGAAGGCGAGGTCCCAGAAGACAAGCTCGCCGAGCAAGAGAAGCTCGGTGAGGAGGGCGAAGAGAAGCTCGCCGAGGGCGAGGAGAAGGCTGTCGAAGGGGAAGAGAAGCTCGGCGAAGAAGCTGAGAAGCTTCCCGGAGAAGAAAAGGTTGGTGAGGAGGGTGAGAAACTTGGAGAGGAGGGTGAGGAGAAGCTTGCCGAGGGAGAAGAGAAACTCGCTGAAGGCGAGGAAAAGGCCGGCGAGGTCGAAGGAGAGGTCGAGGAGCCCCTTGACTTCACCATCCTCAAGGGAACCACCGTCGACAAGCAAGGAAACCTCGTCAACGACAAGGGCCACCTCATTGGACGTGTCACCGAGGGTGAGGTCAAGCAACTCATCGGTATGAAGTGCGACGACCAAGGCGTCATCTGGGGTGACTACGGCAAGCAACTCGGCAAGGCTGAACCCCTCCCCGAGTGGGAGCGTGGTGAGCAGAAGGACTTTTCCGTTCTCAAGGGCACCACCGTCGACAAGGATGGCAACCTCGTGAACAACAAGGGTGATATCTTGGGTCGTGTCGTTGAAGGTGAGGTCCGAGAGCTCGTCGGCATGAAGTGTGACGACCAGGGTATCATCTGGGGCGATTTCGGCAAGAAGGCTGGAAAGGCTGAGCCTGTTGGCGAGTGGGAGCGCGGCGAGGAGAAGGACTTTTCTATCCTCAAGGGCACCACTGTCGACAAGGACGGCAACCTCGTCAACGAAAAGGGTCACCTCTTCGGCCGTGTCATTGAAGGTGAGATCAAGCAGCTCATCGGTCTCAAGGCTGATGAGAACGGCAAGATCTGGAGCGATGGCAAGGTCGTCGGCAAGGCTGAGCCTCTCCCTGAGTGGGAGCGCGGTGAGCAAAAGGACTTTTCTGTGCTCAAGAACTGCAAGGTCGACGAGGCCGGAAACCTTCTCAACGACAAGGGAGACACCGTTGGTCGCGTCGTCGAGGGCGAAATTAGACAGCTCAAGGGTCTCAAGTCGGACGAGAACGGCAAGATCTGGAGCGACGGCAAAGTTGTTGGTCGAGCTGAGCCTCTCTCCGAATGGGAGCGTACCCAGAAGAAGGATCTTTCTGTTCTCAAGGGTACCAAGGTCAACAAAGCTGGCAAGCTCGTCGACTCCAACGGCAACGTTGTCGGTAAGGTCGTTGAAGGTGAGCTGAAGGAGCTCATCGGAAAGCGATGCGACGAGAACGGCGACATCTGGAATGATTCCGGTGAGGTGATTGGAAAGGGAGACACGGTTTCCACCGCTGAACGCGAAGATAAGGCGTTCGCTCCTTTCGAGAACTTCCCCGGTGCCACTGTCGAAGCTGATGGCCGAGTCATGTTTGAGGGCCGCCAGGTTGGTGAAGTCGTCGAGGGTGACCTCAAGACTCTCAAGGGCAGCACCGTCGATGAGGATGGTGACATCCTCGACCGCCGCGGCAATGTCGTCGGCAAGGCCAAGGTCTGGGAGGAGCCCGAGCCTGAGGCCGAAGCCGTGGTTGACAAGTCCGCTCTCGCTGGCAAGCGTGTCAACAAGGCCGGCAACGTGGTCAGCCGTGACGGCGAGATCTACGGCCGTGTCGTTGAGGGCAACGTTAACAATCTCGTTGGACGCATGTGCGACAAGGATGGAAACATCCGAAGCGAGTCTGGCGATATCATCGGCAAGGCTGAGCTTGTGACTGAGGGCGAGCGCGAGGGTCTCAAAGAGGGACCTTTCGCCGAGCTCCAGGGCTGCACTGTTGCCAAGGACGGCAAGATCGTGACCCCCGCTGGCGATGTCGTCGGCCGATTGACTTCTGGAGACCCCAAGGTTCTCTTCGGTCGTGGTGTTGACGACGATGGTGAGATCCTCGACAAGAACGGCAATGTCATTGGCAAGGCCGAGCGCTGGGAGGAACCTGAAGTCGAGAAGAAGCAGAACCCTCTGGCTGGCCGAAAGGTGAACCGTGAGGGTAATGTCAACGACCAAGAGGGCAACATCATTGGCAAGCTCACCAGCGGCGACCTCCTCGCCTGCGCTGGCAAGGAGATTGACCAGGACGGCGATGTCATCAACAACAAGGGAGAGACCGTTGGTCATGTCTCCCTGCTTGAGGATATTCCTCCCGAGCCTGAGCCGGAGGTTGAGGAGGAGCCCGGTGAGACTGAAGAGGAGAGGCTCAAGCGTGAGCAGGCTGAGGCCGAGGAGGCCAAGAAGCAGGAGCAGGCTGAGAAGGACAAGAAGCTTGCTGGTTCGCTCGCCTACGCCATCAGCCAGACTCTGGACAAGATCCGGCCCATCTGCAAGCAGATTGACGACAAGATCAGTGCTGCTGAGGCTCAGCCCAAGGAGGAGCGTGATGAGGAGGAGCTTGTTCGACAAGTCCGACCTCTGATTGAGGAGGGTGGCAAGATCTTGACCGAGACCAACGGTACCATTCGAGGTCTTGATCCTGATGGCCGTATCCAGAAGAACGCGAAGCAGAAGGTTGCTGGTGGTGAAGCCACTCCCGAGGAGGCTCATCTCGCCGAGTTGCTCAAGGAGGTGAGTACCATCCGTCCCAGGTCCATGACCACATTACTAACGATAGCAGCTCACTGGAAATATCACTTCGACCATCGACAACGCCAAGCGCAAGCTCGAGGGTATGCCCCATGCCAAGAAGGAACTCAACCCCTTGTGGGCTCTCCTCGCCGAGCCCCTCTTCCAAATCATCGCAGCAGTCGGTCTTCTTCTCAGCGGTGTTCTTGGCCTGGTCGGCAAGATTGTAGGTCCTCTACTAGGTCCAATCGTATGTCCCCTTTTTGCTATGTTGTCTCCCCCTTTGGCGCCTCTTTCTCCTGCGCCCACCCGTGCTCGAATTTTGTGCTAACGGATGACAGCTTGGTGGTCTTGGTCTAGGTGGTCTTCTTGACGGTCTCTTGGGAGGTCTTGGCCTTAACAAGGTGCTCTCAGGTCTTGGTCTTGGAAACGTTGTCGGTCAGCTGACCGGCAAGAAGAAATGATTGACATGATTGAATGCAAGGGCTTTTGAATTGGTTAATTGAATGGTATCTGTACGATAGGAGTTAATTGTTAGTCAACTAATGTTACGATTGGGTTGTTTGGTCTTTGAAAAATGATTCCATCTTGAGTGTAGGGTGCCAGTGGAGAAGCCAAAGTCATGTATACCACATATGCAGCTAACGAACGCTGACTCAGCATCTAATCTCAGCAGCATAAAATTTCGACTTTTCTTCCAGTTCACTTCAACATTCATCAACAAACACCATGCTCAGCTTGCTTCTAGCGTGGCCTCCCTGAGCGACGCGACCATGCGTCTCTTACTCATTCGCCATGGAGAGACAGTCGACAACGTCGCAGGCGTCTACGCCGGCTCCCGAGACTCTTCCTTGACCGCTCACGGCGTCCTCCAGGCTGGACGATTGGCTGCTCACCTTGCTGAGCACGTCGACGTTGACCACATGTTCTCTTCCGACCTCCAACGCGCAGCAATCACCGCTCAGGCTATCCTCGATGCGCAGAAACGCGCCACGGAGGTGCAGCTCGTTGTTGCTCCGGAGCTGAGGGAGAAGGACTTTGGGTCTGGCGAGGGTGTTAAGTTTGGGTTGGCTTTTGAGTTTGAGGACGAAGAGACACCAGAGGCGATGAGGAAGCGATGTGATCGCTTCTTGGGTGAGCATCTTGGCCCCCTGCTGCACGAAGATTCTACAGTCTGCGTCGTCGCACATGGCGTTCTCCTCGGTGTTCTCTACAAAGCACTCTGCGCTAGGCTCTCCTCGGTCACGATAGCTCCCGGCGCTCAGACAAGGCCACGTCCTGCCTCGATACCCTTTCACCCTTCCTGGAGCAACACTGGGTACTTGGAAGCTGTCATCACGGCTCTTCCAGATACCAAGGGTCGCTTCCAGATGCGCGTCGACAAGGTCAACAGCGTCGAACACACCAAGACCCTGAAAAGGACTCGCGGTGGCATTGGCAGTGCCAAGTTCGACGCCAAACAAAAGACGATGGACTCATTCTTCACGCCTGCGCCGAAAAAGCCCAAGTGTGAAGAGAAGGGCATCGTCTCCAAATAAATGGTACGTTTAAATTTTTCTTTCAACCAACCAACCCCCAAGCACATGATGAAAAAGCAAACTCACAGACCTGTACCGAAAGTACACATGTGGAAACAACTTTGTCCAACCGCTGTCTGACAGCTTGGTTCAATTCGTCTCTTGTTATGATTGTCTTTGTCGATAACCTGGCTAACGACGAATTTGCAGATTCATTACTTCGTACTCTTCAGCTAGCGTAGCTCAATATCATAATCTAATCATGTCATCGCGTCTCAATAAATATTATACATCTGTGCTTGTTTCGTCTTGTCCCGTGAATACTTTGTACATGCGTCGACTGACTGCCTGGCCGATTGTGCGATCCGAAAAAGTGCCATCTTTGTTTGCGCTCTTCCTCACGCCCTCTAGACGTGTCGGACCGCCGGCCTCCAGTCCTCGAACCAGCTCGCTGACACTCGTAAACTCTTGCGCCACTCCATACGCAATCGGTGCCGTGATTCTCACGATCTCTTGGAGCATCTTGACGTAGGTGTCTTTCGTATCCTCGCCCGTCTTGACCTGTCCACTCTCCATGCAGAACCCAGCGACAAGCGTTGCCTGATCTCGCTGCTTTCTGTACGGAATCGTCGATACGTGCTGGGTAAAATTGACGATCCACTCTGCCGTCTCGAGGGGAATCGTGGTGTGGTGAATCAGGACGTCGTGCATGACCTGTAGCTGCAAGAGAGCGTCCTCGATGGTCTCCTCGGGTATGTAACTCTCAGCAGGCTTGTGACGGCGGCTGGAGTTGGACGCTGAGGCTTCTTGAGCCCGGACGCGAGAAGTAAATTGCCGGTTGCGAAGGTTGCGGTTCTTGCGCATCCACGGAATTAGACCCTCGAGAAGGTAGAGGATATGGTGGGTGGAAAAGTGCCTTGCCATCTTTTCAACGTGGGAAGATAGTTCATCATCCAAAGCAAGTTTGACGAACTCGTCAGCCGTCATGACAACAAGGGCATGCTTTTCGTCTTGTAGGCGTAGTGGAATAGGCTCCCAAAGACCAAGATCGTCATTGTAGCGACTCTTGACTTTTCTGCGCCACTTGATCACATTCTCGACAGGACTTTCCCAAGTTGTGAACTGCACATCCAGCGGCTCCAACATGGCCGTAAGTTGAGTTGTGACAGTCGGGTTCAGACTTGAAGGGATGTCAACCATCATCTCTGGAGTCGAGACCTTCTTGTCCGTCCGGAGTTTGTTGACCTCAGCCAAAGCAGCATTTCGCTCCTTCTCGCGGGCCTTTGCCTCCTTGGCTTCCTGTTTCTCGCGACGCTTTGTTTCCTTGTCAACCTCTTTTGCTGCGGCTCTCGCTTCCTTCTCGCGAGCCTTGTCTGCTGCTGACTTTTTGCTCGTAGTTGTAGTGGTGGGTTTTGATCGAGATCTGGATTTGGAGGGTATAACATCGCTTTGGGAGCGCTGTAGCTGTGATCGACGCCGAATCTTTGCTATGTCGAAGTTGGAAATGTCTGGCAAATCATCTTCAGAGTCGCCATTGGCATCCGAGTCGTCAATGTCAATAACAACATGACCTTGGTTGCCAGGCGGAGAAGAGTCGAAAGAACAAACTTCCGGTGCTGAGCTGGAAATTGGATCCCAGGTGGCTGTTCGCCTATGTATTGATTTCGAAATTGGTGCCGTGGTACGAATGGGTGATGGTGCTATGGGATCGACGGCTTTCGAGGTATTCGGTAACGGTTGCGAAGAACTTGCAAACGGATCTGAGGATTCGAAAGGTCTTGTAGCTGGCTTGGGCGGCGCGAGATGTACGGGCCGGGAGAAACTGGCGAAAGGGTCGTCATCGTCCTCGAGCTCAGTTGTGGCTCTCGCTGGTTTGGTCGGGCCGTGGAGTGGCCTTCGTCTGGGCGACTGATGGTGTTCTGGTGAACTCGTGACTTCGATAGGGTCGGGGATCGTATAGGTTCGGCCTCCCCCAATATTGCGTATAGGGGGGAGAATTGCTTGCGGCTCTGGTCCTGGGGAAGTACGCTTTAAAGGACGGCAAGGTTGCGCTGGAGAATGACGTCGCTTTTTACCCCCAGTCGTCTCAGTGAGTATGGGCTCGTCTATATCGATAGTGGTATCGAAATCATCTGAAAAGAAGAGAGGTTCTTCTTGGAGGATCGAAGCATGGGTATTTCTTCCATTTGGGGCATCTTTTACTTGCTGTGCGGTGCGCAGCTCGTCATGGCGAACAGTAGCAGCAGCTGGTCGAGGTTGAGAAGGTGGAGGATTTGACGGGCTAGATGAGATGAGATCAATCACCTCGGGCGCCATCGTATCGATCTTTGTGTATGGTAACCATTGACGCCGACTTGATCAATCTCGGGGCATCGCCATTTGCTTTTTCGATGGAGGGGTGGTAGCCTGCGCGATGTGACGCGACGGCTCTGGTCTGGGCTAACACGAAAAACGCCAAAGTCACGTGGTCAACTACAGCTCACGCATTGTTCAGCGGCAAACTGGGAATAACTTGATGAATGTTATGGTCATCATTTAGTGCATGAATGCATAAATCCTCTAGGTGCCACTGCATAAGACTTAGATGAGACTATTCCATGTTCTTGGTGGTTAGCCTGCTGGCAGAGCTCACGGGGCCTATAGGAGAGGAACACGACGAGACTCCATCGCCAAATCCTGTTACTTCTGATCCTTTCCTCATACAAGATTTTACGGCTTTTGTAACATACCTATTCGCTTGCTCAAGCCCAGGCTAAACGATCCAGCCTCTTGGATCACGAGTGTAACCTCAAACTAGGATGCTCTCAGCAGATGAATCGTAGGCTGTGTATGGTGTCGCTCGTGATGGAGAAGCCTGTATTTCGCCAAAGGGAATTTGAAACATTCCCATGAAAACTTCCAGGTGGACTCAGCTTCCCTGCTTGCCGTGAAACGAAACGCTGCAGTAGTTGTGGGCTGAAAGTGCCACTGGCTTTGTAATGGTCCAGCTGGCGTTATTCACCGCTTGGCGTTGTGAGGCTGTCCATCTTTAAGGTTGGCGTGGCATAGTGGATGGCTCACGGGATCGTAGAGTTTTATTGGCATGGATGCATGAATGGTCTGTGTTGGCAACCTCATCTTTGAGTGCCCAGCTTCTAATCGAATGCAGCCGTATACGAATCTCGATCGTCTTGTCCAGTTGGTGTAGTTTCGCCCTGGAGTCTCGACTGACGGCACCATCGAATATTGGCCCGTGATGAGCCAGCACGTAGCTGAATAATGTCACATCGCTCGGTCCAGGCAAAACCTCAATGGGGAAATACCCCGGCACTTAGAGTTCGCCGGCCGATACCAATTTAACGGAAGTGGAAATGGCCTCGTGTTAGTTGAGAGAAGGTTCAGGGTAAGGATGGATGGCGACGATTGACAGCACACCACGAGAGCTTCAAATACGGTGGCGTTCGCCTATGTTGCCCTCTTCGTCCTTGTATCATCAGACATTGATAACGGTACGAGAGCAACTTTACGGTACGGTTGATCTTCCTGGAGGGATGCGCTTCGATCATTGCTTAACAATCAGTATTGAACTCACCATTCCATTGAAATGTCACGACCAGGCCACGAGGCAGGAGACCACTTGCAAGAATGTCTTGAGCCAGCCCCCCTTGCCTCTGCGGGCCGATCAACTGCCGTTACAGAATAGGATTGTGTCTCAGGAACCGGCCTTGCTCACGGAATCCTCACTCGCAAGGTTGCCTAGGCAGTAAAACACGAAAGACTGCCATAGGAACGAGCCAGACACGAAACGACAGTGCTGAATACCAACCTCACTACACTTTACAGGTGGATAACCCAGCCATTGATAGTACGGGCCTTCCGTAATTGCCCCTGAGATTTGATGAAGGGGGATCGAGTGATGGACACCTGACAAAAGATCATCGGTCCTCATTACAGTGCCGCTCGCTTCGAGCGCCGACTCCGGACGCTCGGTATCCAGAGACAAACACCGTTATTGACGGCCGGCCAACCGTGGAGGTGCCGGCACGCCCATCGTTAAGGCTGACGAGTGAAACTGTCTGGCCGCCGTCCGACACCAGCATGAGATCTGGCAGCCTGCCAAGGCGCGTGGCATGGGAAAGCTGGCTTGCGCTCCCTGCTGTGGCACGAACTGTCGACCTTGTCTCTGCATGTCTGAGTGGAGGTCTCCACTGCCGATTCGAGGCTTGCTGAACACTTGGATCTTGTTGCGAAGGAGACGACAATCATGTGTATGGCACAATGCACGCGAAACAGACAATTAACCAAACCTTATCGCCAACCAACGGCCTGCCGCCCCTTGCACGGCTGATTGACGTTGTTGTCTCCATCCAGGTTGGGGAACAAAGAGGACATGAGGGACAAAGTGCAGGGCCAGGCCAGGGTCGGGACGGAATAGAAGTGGGGGCCAGACCTGAAACTTGCCGTGGACGCAATGTGTCTGCCCCCGCGAATTGCTTCTGTTCAAGCAGAGGGCGTTCCAAACAAAATGGCTGCAGCAATGTTTTCTATTGCTTGCTTCTTTTTGCAGGAAAATGGTGCCATTTGATACCGGGCCGCTCCAGGGTTCGGCAAGACCAACAAGCTCCATTCCGATAGTGCAGTGGTTCTGGCGAGAGTTTGGTGCGTGTCGTGTCGGACCAACAAGGGAAGGGTGGAGGTGTGACAGGCTTGATGCCGCGTAGCAGAAGCATCATCTCGTCAGAGACCCTAGGATCAAACAGTAGCCGCCCAATATATTGAACAGACCGACCGACAATCGCAGTTCGGATCCGTGGATTGCCGGTTTGAATGAGTATGAGGCAAACCGACCGGGTATTAATGGCACGCCTTGCATTGCACCGCATCGCATTGCTTCTCTGCACGGCATTGTCTTTGCGTGTCGACGCTGTCCTTGACTATACATGACTTATGGCCCGTTGTACTCTGTACATGCGTGGGATGATGGTCGACTAACGGGAGTGGACGCCCGGCGGTCGGACAGGGCCCTGAGTTCTGTGATGGAAACCATCCATCGCATGAGCAAGGACAGGGAGGTACGAATAGATGGCTGGAATCGCGCCCATCCATCACACGCGAATGGCTGGCTGGGGTGGGAAGCCGTTCAACCGTTGGATATTGAGAGCGTTTTCTTGCAACGGTATCCACGGCTCCAGCTCGAAGGAAGCCTTCGTACCTGCATCGAAGCGCGACTATGTGCCGCTAACGACGGCGCGTCGGGACCTCACCAGCCCCTGAATATCTAGAAAGGAGAGAGAAAAAAAAAAGCGTCGGCCTCGGGATGATGAGGAGGCACTTGAGTTGGTAGGAGAAACTGGTGGGTGGTTGGGTGTGGTGTGCTTCTGCAATCTGGCTGGACGATCTCAAATGAGGGTCGGAGTTGCAAAGCACCATGCTTTGGTAAGCGCGGAGTTTGGTAGACAGAATAATCAGCACACTTCGGGTCTGCAAGGCATGCACCTCCCGCTATCCTTTCTGTCCAGCCACACCTCGAAACAGTTTCAACGCCTTTCCAAGAGCTCTTGCGACACTCTCAGGCTTGGGCTCTTGCAACGGACATGGCCCTTTTGGCCCGATGCTAGGGGACCCGAGCCCGCGGTGGCTAGGAGAAACCAGGGTCCGTGCCGCTAAAAGCCCGCGCGGGCCAGGTACAGCGCCCGGGGCTCCCCCGTAGCACAGCTCTCCAGCCAGTAGGCGTCGTCTCCGCCAGCAGCCTAAAGCGCAGTTAGCGCCCCAGAACAATCCAGGGGTCGAGCCCGGTGCCAGTGTGGACGGGAGGTACCTGGAGTCTAGTCCAGTCCCTGGCGGTCTTGACAGCCCCCCTCCATCCAATCCCAATCCCCTTGGCTGCCGGTCCAGTGAATGGAAGGAACCTGGAAGTCACTGAGGTCTCGCCCCCCCCTTGGCCCTGATTCCACTTCGAGGCTGTCCAGTCCAGGTCCCGTCCCTTTTTTCTTTGCTCTGGTCTCCGACTCCTGAACTGAAGTGTTCAACGTCCAATCCAACGTCCGACGTCTTTACCTACCTAGTATTTCTCCTATCCTGTTGTCGCGTCGAGCATCCTTCATTGCGCGTCGCCCGTGGATTTTCCTCTCCTTCAACCGTCCTGTCCTCGTACCCGACGACGACGCCCCCGCTAGCGACCCGACAATTGTCCCCTCCTGCACTGGAACGAAGAAGCAGTCGTCGGAACTCTTCGCCAGATCGCCTGTCCCTCGCCTGTTTAATTACAAACCCCCACACCCCTAGTCGGGATAAACACTCTCTTTCTCTGCTCGCAGTCACCTGTGAACGCTGCTAGGGACGTATTGCCGCCCGCGAGACTGTCTTGGACACTTGACGACCATCTCTCCGACGACACCGCCCGTTACACAGCAGAACTATCTATGACGCCGTAAAGGACGATTCCTTCTCCCTCGGCGGACCTCAACATCTCAAAGCCCTTCGCGGCCTTTCGAGCTCGTTTGCGACGACTTTTCTTGACCGCCGCTGACGACGTACAACGGCT
Source organism: Fusarium sp. FW16.1 (assembly GCA_017654865.1). Lineage (NCBI taxonomy): Eukaryota > Fungi > Ascomycota > Sordariomycetes > Hypocreales > Nectriaceae > Fusarium > Fusarium sp. FW16.1. The sequence goes on from JADNRB010000004.1 coordinate 6,131,905, forward strand.
GAGACATCGCGAATCTCGACGACAACCCACCAGCAACCGCCATGGCGAGCTCGCCGCCCACCTCCCCAGGAGGGATTCAGCGGCCTCTGAGCGCCGCCATTTCCAGAGCTGCGCCCAGAAGCACCAGCCGGTTAAGCATGACGAGCAAGACGGGAGGTGGTAGTAGAGCCTCTGACGAAGACAGCCGGACGGCGGTCAAAGTCGGTATGTTGTTCGGTGTCGCTGCCCCTCCGAGATGCTAACTTTGGTGATAGCCGTCCGTGTACGACCACCGCTGAAGTCGACCGATCCTGGTTACGATCTTATTCCGCAGCGATTCCAGCGATCTATGGTGCAGACCACTTCGGATACCAGTCTCGCAATCGACTCACCGCAGGGGCGCAAACTTTTCGTCTTTGACCGCGTTTTCAGCTCCGATGTGATGCAAGATGGCATTTGGGACTATCTATCTGACTGCGTGAATGCTTTCACGCAAGGATACAACGTGTCATTGCTAGCATACGGTCAGTCCGGCGCTGGTAAATCGTACACGATGGGTACCTCGGGTCCTGGCGAGCAGCATGACCCTGAGCTCATGGGTTGGTCCAACTTACCTGTGGCGCGTGCGATCCGCTAACCAGTCTTTTAGGTGTCATTCCTCGAGCTGCCACAGCCCTTTTTGAGAAGCTCGATGCACCAACAGGGTCGGCCAAGTCGAACCGCAATTCCATGTCTCACCTTCGAAGCCCTCGAGGATATGCTCAGCAGGATCCGCTTGGCGACCGCAATTGGTCCCTCAAAGCTACATATGTCGAGATTTATAACGAACAGCTTCGTGATCTTCTCGTTCCCGAGTCGACTCCGCTCAATGAGCGTGGAAATGTTGCCATTCGCGAAGATACCAAGGGCAACATTATCTTGACGGGCCTCCGACAGATCGAAGTGAAGTCAGTGGATGATCTCATGAATGCTCTCAACTTTGGATCTTCGATTCGTCAGACCGATGCCACAGCCATCAACGCCAAATCGTCGCGATCTCACGCCGTCTTCTCCCTGAACCTCGTCCAGCGCAAGAGCAAGTATGGTTCTGGTTCCGGCGCCGAGAAGCGCTTCTCCGTACCTCTGGAGGCCATGACAGGCCAGGACGTTACGGTAACTGTCGACAGCAAACTCCATTTCGTTGATTTGGCTGGTAGCGAAAGGCTCAAGAACACTGGTGCGCAAGGTGAGCGTGCCAAGGAGGGTATCTCTATCAACGCCGGTCTTGCTGCTCTTGGCAAAGTCATCAGCCAGCTTTCGTCTCGAAACCCTGGCGCCCACGTTTCGTATCGTGATTCTCGCTTGACCAGACTCCTCCAGGATTCGCTTGGTGGCAATGCCATCACTTACATGATTGCTTGCGTTACACCTGCCGAGTTTCATCTGAGCGAGACCCTCAACACGGTTCAGTACGCCCAGCGCGCCCGAGCTATCCAGTCCAAGCCACGAATCCAGCAGGTTGAGGAGGGTGATAAGCAGGCTGTGATTGACCGCCTGAAGGCCGAAGTTGCTTTCTTGCGCGAGCAGATTCGCAGTGCAGAGCGTAGTGGCAGTAGCCCAAGACGCAATGCCCCTGGCCCCAGTGAGCGATCTGATCGACAGAACGAGCGCGAGGTCGAGCTCCAGAACCAACTTTTGGACACCCAAGAGAACTATACTGCTCTCAGTCAACGCCATGCGCGTCTCATTGCCGAGTTGGCCCGCGCCCGCGAGAACGAGTCAGACGAAAACCACGACGATGCCCTTGGTGACAGTGCTACTGATCGTCTGAACCGATCTAACTCGTTCGCACAGGCAGTTGAACAAGTTGTTCTCGAGTATGAGAAGACGATCCAGTCACTTGAGCAGTCGCTCTCGAGCACTCGCAGCACTCTCTCTAACACCGAGACCAACTTGCTCGAGAAGGAGACAAAGTGCGCCTATGTTGAGACAATCAACAACCAGCTGCAGTCCCGGCTGCAGAAGCTTATGGACCGTGAAGCTAGTACCGAAAACTATCTTCATGATCTCGAGGCCAAGTTGGACGGCCACACTAGCGGCGAGGAGAAGAACGCAACCATCATCATGGAGCTTCGTAAGGAGATTGCTCGTGTGCGGGAGAACGAAGCCTCGTGTGAAGACTACATTTCAACCCTTGAGGAGCGTCTTGCCGAGGCGGACCAAGATTCTGAGCTGATGCAGCGAGAGATTGACCGCCTTGAACAGGTTGTTGAGCGCCAACGAAGCCTCGGCAAGCTTGACTCACTTCTTTATGAGCTTGATCAGATCCAAGATGGCAAGGAAGCTGAAGGAGAAAAGGCACCCGAGTCTGCGCCCGCCGAGCCTACCAACGGTACGGCTTCGCGCCGTGCCATGGCTGACCACTCTCGAAGCATGTCTCATGTGAGCCGCCATAGCCAGATGGAAGAACCCATTCCTGAAGGTGACGAGGAACAGGACACTGCCCAACACAAGATTGGCACCGTCAAGGAAGAAGCTGAAGACGATAAGCAGCACCTTGAGAAGCCTGAAGAAGAGGTCCCACCTCAGAGCCCAGCTCAGTCCAAGTTTGTGGCGGACAAGCTCGAGTCTGTAACCCAAGAGCTTATCGATCTCCGGGTTGAGCACGAGTCAACTCTTCATGACTACGACTCGCTACACCACAAGTATGAGGACGCCATGCGAAAGCTCGCGGAGCTGCAGGATAGTATCGACGAGGCGCGTCATCCACAACGTATTCGCGACTCGGTCATCTCTGTTGCCACCCCGATACACACTCGACCAGAGTCTTTTTTGTCAGACGCGAAGACGAACGATTTGAAGGATGGCCCACGGTCATCCTTTTCGCGATCGCTCTCCTCGGAGCTATCCTCGGCCATGGACTCGCCTGCTACCGCGGCGTCTTCTAACGCCGACACCCTGTCTGAGGATGGAACGGCCACCGCGAAGCCGGAAGCCGTTTCGACGGAGGATCTTCAGCATGCCCAGAGTGTCGAGCTGGCGGCCGAGCTTGACCGGCTCAAGGCCATGGCCCACGAGCGTGAGGCTGCTGAGAAGGAACTGGCTGAGCGGTATGCCCAGCTCGAGTCCAAGCACAGCGAGACTCTCGATATTGTTGAGGAGCTCAAGACGGATCTCACACGGGCGCGCGCCTATGAGGCTACGTCGCCTCGCTCAAGCACTCCTATCATCCGACGCAAGTCAAGCCAGAACCTCCTTGTCGCCGACCGTGCTCATCGTTCGTTTGCATCCCTGCGTAACATCGCTGCTGAGAGCTTCGACAACAACCCGGAGTTAATGCAGAGCTTTGAGCTCAACATTAACGCCGCCATGCACGAGCTTCACACCAGAAGCGAGCGTATTCAGGAACTCGAGGCGGATGTTGCGTCGGCTAAGAAGGAGATGGAGACCAAGATGACGATCATCTCAGGACTGACTCGAGAGCGTTCGAGTCTCAAGTCCAGCCCCATTGAGATGTCCATGGTTGCAAACCTGCGGGATCAGCTTGAGCAGAGTGAGAGGCAGCTTAACGACACGAGGAACGCTCACCTTGCCCGTGAGCAAACACTCACAACTGAACTCGAGTCTCTCCGCCAAGCTTTGGCGTCTAGACCTGATCCTAAGGACGTCGAGGAGTCTGAGCAGAAGCATGAACAGCGCATTGCTGAGCTGCAGTCGGAGTTGGAAACTTGGGAGAACAAGCATAAGGAGGCGCTTGACACGATGGCGAAGACAGAGGCGGCGATGCGCGGTACGATCCAGGAGCTCGAGTCTCAAGTGGCATCCACTAGTGCCCAGCTCACTGATTCTCAATCTCACCAGACCGGCGAGAAGGATGACTCAGTCAGGGAGGCCGAGCAACGGCAACAGAACCTCATCAGTTTCCTGCGTAGCGAGATTGACGAGTACAAGGCTATCATCAACAGCAACGCCGCTAAGGTCGCGGAGCTGGAGCAGTCTCACTCTGCCGCTCGTTCTCAGCTGGATGAACTCAATCAGGCTCATGCCTCAGTCAAGGAGGATAACACCCACCAGCTGGAGCTTGTTGCCAAGCTTGAGGAGCAGATTGCTGCCCATGATGAGGCCACCAAGAGCCACCAGGCAAGCCTCGAGGAACTCAAGGCCAACCATGCCAAGGAGCTGGCCGATATCAAGACTCGTGAGCAGAAGGGCTATGAGGAGCAGGTTGAAGTGCTGCTGTCAGAGCATGCCGACAGCGTTCAGCGCCTAGAGAACGAACTGGGCGAAGCTCGTGATGACCTCATGAAGATTGCTTCTCAGGTCGCCTTTGCTCTGGGACTGGATGTCAGTGTTGAGAAGCTGACAGAGCGAATCAACGATCTCGCTGTTAGTCAGCAGGCTCTCGCAGAGGAGAAGAAGAAGCGTGGTGAGATGGAGTCACATGTCACTGAACTTACGACAATCAATGACAAGATCGTCCAAGATCTCGAAGCCGCTAGAGCCTCGTTGGCTGAGATGCTCGGTGCTGCCGACAAGCCTGCTCCTCTTGCAGAACAACTTACAGCTGCCAAGAACAAGATGGCGGATCTGGACACTCGCAGCAAGAAGAACAGCCGACTGGTGGAGGAGCTGGAGGAGCAACTGCAGAATAACTTTGATGAGGTGCAGATGACCAATAACCGTCTGAGCACGTTGCAGACGGAGCGGAACGTGGCACTGGATGAAGCTAATGCGGCTACTGCACGCCTCCAAGCCGAACTGGAGGTGGCCCGTGAAGATTACGCAGCTCTCCAGGTAAGTTGACTCGTGCATGACGTTGGTTGGATACATCACTAACAGCAGCAGGCCAAGTTTGATGAGTTGAGTGCTGGCGTCCAGCGATCGAACTCTAACTCGACCATCCGCAAGAGCGCGTCGCATGTGTCGCTGCCCTCACCACCACCAGCTATCCCACTTCCACCTCTGCCCAGTGGCGCGGGTTCTCCCGTCAACGGAGTCCCCAGCTCCCCGACCAACGCCCGTCCTGCCAGCAAGGACAACATCAACATTTCTCAGATCACCGAGGACCAGGAAGCACGCATCCGAACCATTGAGAAGCACCTCGATGCCGAGCGCCAGCTCACGCAGACACTTGAGGATGCCCTCACCGATTTGGAGAAGCAGACCAAGCAGGTCAAGTCCGACTGCGATGCTTGGAAGAAGCGTGCTCAAGAGCTCGAGTCGGAGGTGAAGGAGCTCAAGGACCGCCCCCCACCAGAGCCGGTTCAAGACAACCGCTGGAGTGTTCAGGCCGTCGAGGAAGAACGCAAGAAGCGACAAGCAGCCGAGGCGGCGCGTCGCCAGCTCGAAGAGCGGATGAATGCCATCAGCAAGAGCAAGAAGAAGAAGGGAAGCCTGAACTGCTTCTAGGGGGGGCTAAGCTGCGCCTAGAAGGCCTTTTGGCCTAGTTCGGAGCTCGATCGACCCGTGCAGTCGGCATGGGGTTGATTGAGCGAGGGAGGAGAGGTTTTTGCAACGCTTTATGTCCCATGACGTTTTCTGCTTTTGTTGTTGTTGCTGTTGTCGTTGTTCACCATATTCCCCCCCTCGCGTTTACTATCCGGTCTGACAGCTTTTCACGTTGGGCATCCTGACCCAAGATGGCGAGACTTGATTTCCAGCACTGGCCAGGAGTTTGGAAGGGATTTTTCTACTTTTTCTTCTCTTTTTCTTTCCTTTTCTTTCTGATTCTTGGCGAGAGAATACCACCTACACGAGCAGCTCGAGGCATGATGTGATTGGAAATTTTGTTTTTCTCCCACCTGTCATTTGTATCTTTATTTTACCCCCTTTGACAGATGGGATTGGGTGGCCTTCTTCTTTTTTTTACTCTTTTATTCTCTTTCGTTTAAAGAATGAGCGGAAGATGGGATGATTGTATGATGACCCTCGTTTGGGTCGATTTACATATACGGGACGATTTCGTTCCCGCACGATAGTGGTAAATACTAGTTGTTCAAGACCTTCCATGCTACTTCACTCGCTGTGCTCATCGTCGTTTTCCTCGGATGGTAACGTTTCTGGGAACCATCCGTACTCGGAAAAGTCTACGGAGAGCTCTCCCAGTGCGCTTGTTGTTACTTGTACGCCTTCGGCTTCAAGAGCTGTGGCTTGTGTGCGAGCACCTGAAGGTTGAGATCTGGATTGTTAGTGGGTTTCTTGTATGTAAGAGAGTTGGCTAACCTTGGAGAAATCATGCCCTTGGCATTGATGACTCTTTGCCAGGGGACGTTTTCGTGGTTGAACCGCTCATCGGTGTTGGAGGGGAGATGTTTTAGACAGATGCCCACTTGACGAGGACGCTGAGCTGTAAATAGTTAGTTATCGGTTTAAATGTAATTGACTGTAACTGATCCTTACGAGTGCCGACCAGCATGGCAATGTGTCCGTATGTTGTTACTCTACCGTGAGGAATCTCTTGGACGGCCGAGTATACAGCGTGGAAGAAGGCTGCTGCTTCATCTGAGCGGGTCATTCTGGGCGGATTGACCAGTTGAACGGGTACAGGGACGGGTATAGTATAGCGAGACCTCGATATAAGAGATGAATTGAATCTTGGTGGACTATCTATAGTGTTGAACTACTGTTGTGCGAGACTGGATCAAGCAATCATTCACAGGGCGTGTGATGCGATTTGCGGGGTATGGAGCTAGCGAGTTGCTTACTCTACCATGTAAGATTGTTCTCAATTCTTCATCATTCATCTCATCTCATCTCATCTCATCTCATCTCATCTCTAGTCTACATCTAATTCTACATCTTTCATCATCTATCGTCTATTGCTCAGCGTGCTTCTCGTTAACCAGGACATATCGATACCGAGCCTTGCCGGCCTCCATATCCTTGACCGCCTGGTTGGCGTCCTTTAGCGATCGCTTCTCCACCCAAGGCTTGATCTTCTTGTCGACAGCCAGCTGCAGCATCTCTTTGATGTCGCTAGGGGATCCGATAGCGCTACCGCCGACCTTGAAACCGCCCGCGATCAGGGTGAAGGCGTTGATGGGGGGAAGCTCACCGCCATCGGGAGCTCCGACCTGGATAAAGTTGCCGCCGTAGCGGAGGAGGCCAAGGTACTGGGTGAGGGGCATCTTGGGGCTGGAGACGGTGCTGATGATGAGATCGATGGATTGGGCGTGCTTTGTTGCCCAGTCCTCGTCGTCTTCGGTCGCGATGTACTCGTCGGCTCCAAGGGCTAGGACCTCGTCTCTCTTGGATGCCCGGCGAGAGATACCGATGACCTTGTCTGCACCGAGGGCTTTGGCGAAGAGGACACCGAAGTGACCGAGACCACCGACACCGACGATTCCGACTGTCTTGCCGGGCCCGCAGCCGTTGTTACGGAGAGGAGTGTAGACGGTGACACCGCCGCAGAGCATGGGAGCGGCGTCCTCGGATGCAAGACCATCGGGGATCTTTACGACGAAGCGCGAATCTGTGCGGTTATAGTCGGCGTATCCACCATACGACTTGCCCACGTCACCGGGGTAGATGGAACCGTAGGTGTTGACGGTGTTCTTGCAGTAGTTGTAAAGTCCAGTGGAGCAAGCAGGGCAGTCATCTCGAAGACAGCTTCGTGCCTGAGCACCGACGCCGACACGGTCTCCAACGCTGATGTCCTTGACGTTGCTGCCGACACGGACGGCCTTGCCAACAATCTCGTGGCCGACGCAGCAGGCTGGTGTGATGTCAGTGGCGTGTTTGACAGGGGGTTGGTGATGGCTTCACTTACGATAAGGTGTCTCTCCCCATCCGGATCGCAGCATATGGAGATCAGAACCGCAGATGCCGCAGTGGGTGATTTGAATATCGACGTCGTCCTCCTCCCACTTCTTGGGCTCAAAGGGACCCCATTCCCATCTTGCCGTTGACGGCATCGGGGGAGTGGCCAAGCCAGCCCTGGAACTCGTAATCGGTAGACATTTTGGTGAGAAGTTGGTAAGTTGGTAAGATGATGATCTTGATTGATTGTGTTTGTCTAGGAATGGTAACTTGTTCTACGTCTTGGCCTGATCGCCTTTATATATCGTTCGGGGCAAGATTCTTTAGTCTCCACAACGTCATGGAATTTCACACCGATGATGCCATCATCACTGACTACTTGGATCTTAAACTGCCGTTTCGGACTTTATTATCGGACATAGCTGCTGGCACTGAGACGAATTGGGAAGATAGCCCGGTGCCGAGACCTTGGTTTATCGCCCCGAGCAAACCGCCGGAGTTCATGATTCGTGAGTTTCCTGAGCCAAGCGGGTCACTACAAGCTTTGACAACCTGAGACGGGACAAGATGTGGTAAACTCTGATAGAGACTGAAAACGGCGTTAAGAAGATGGAGTAAAGAATCTGATTAAGTCATCATCTTCTAGAAAGTCGGTCTTCTTACGTGCCAAGTCCTTCAACTGCCGGGGTTCTGAAATAAACGTCTGACAGCTGCCTCGTCCCGACCAGGAACCCCAATCAAGCCCCAGCCTCTAGCTTCGGATGGTCGGTGTCAGCAGGTTGCATTAGCGTGCTTCTCTGTCGTTCATGATAGGCTCGAGATGCAGTCGTTGACTCGTAAGTGGCCACTATTCCCAGATAAGAGGGGTGACGTCCACGGTGATAGAATGGAATCTCCGATGTATCGGTCAGCTACCTGCAGACCTTTAAATACGAGTATCACTCCTAGTTCTGGTTATGCTACACGAGTGTTTCCACTTTGTCGATTAATTGATTACTATGGCGGAACATATAAATGCCCCGAAGCGGCTCGGTCGGATGCCGCAACTCACCGACCTGCGAGCACCTGAGGACGACTGGACCGGAGTTACCAAATCGGCCGATAGGAGAAAACGGCAGAACCGACTCAACCAGCGAGCTTACCGTTAGTATACTCGTACAAGTCTATTCTTCCTTTGGCTAACAAAGCCTAGGGAGACGGAAGCTTGAGCAGAATGAGGACAAGAGTGTCGTCACTCAGTCATGGCCTCTGGATGGGTACCTCATGATGGAGGATCCACAGAAGAGAGGTGTTGTGTATGCGTTTATGCAACTGGCTCAGATGCAGTATACGCTCAAGAACCATCGCTTGACGTATCTTCCTTCGCTTATTCGACTCAACGCCGTCAACGCTCTCTCGCACAATGCGCGGACTCTAGGGATCCCACTTGAAGGTCTCTGCAGTGATGAGATGATCTCCCAGTTCAATGCTATCGGCCCAAAGACGTTGGACGGTGTTATTGTGAAGCAGACTTTTCCGGAGAACCTTCAGCCGACGCAGTTGCAGACAACTTTTGCACATCATCCTTGGTCTGATTTGCTTCCTTCTGCTCGACTTCGGGATAATATCCTGCATGGAATCAAGAACGATGTTTTTGATGAGGATGAGTTGTGTTGTGATCTTCTGAGTGTTGTGAGCAGTCGCGAACTGGACGAAGCATTTCTTATCGTCTGGGGAGATCCATCCGATGTTTATGGCTGGGAAGTCAGCGTTGGGTTCTTCAAGAAATGGGGATGGTTACTACGTGGATGTCCGGAGATGATTGAGGCGACGAATCGATGGCGACAACAACGAGGAGAGTCCAAGATTGAGTTTGCAGTCTGATGGTGACTTCACGTTACAAAGACTCTTGGAAACATATTATGATTCTTTGGCATTAAGTACCCTCTGAAAATGAGGGCTTGGTCATCGAACTATGATCAAAGAGTGTGGTGAAGAAGAAAAGACACAAAAAGAATGACTGGACTAGGGCGCAACCAGGCGAACCCCTCGAGAAACATGGACGACAAAACCCGCGAACCACCAACAAAGACCAGTCTGTCTGATGACATTGAGAGGAAGACTCAGTGTTCTCTGGGATCCCAGGAGGGACCGTTTGGACAGACACCGCGATATCCGCGTGCGCCGTTGCACGTCAAGTCACCGTCAAAGTTTTCGATGAAGGAGTCTATCGACTGTTAGCGAAGAAGAACGAGGGGGTGAGGAAAAAACTTGCCGAGGTTGATGGTGGTTCCGCTCATGAGGAGATGGCCCTTCATGGCGCTCCAGCAATGGCACCAAAGGTCCTTTCCGTCTTCGCTCATAATGCATTGAGTACAAGTCTCGTGCCAAAGTCCACTGCTACAGTCAGAAACGCATCACACTTTGGGGGTGGGGGACTTACCCGGGTCCAGGTGCTAGGGCGCCGTTGACGTTGACCATACACTCTCCGAGCTCAAGAGAGCTGCACTTCATCTCCCCCGTGAGATCAGGACATCGAGCAACAAGACGAGGAGACTCATAGTAGCCCGAGTGGATGTACCCTGGGCTCACACGGTTCATGTCCTTGTCGCTGATATAAAACCGGATATCCTTGCATGAACCGAGGTAACCGCCTGCACCGCGGATACGAAGGTTGTGAGTGAGGGTTTCATCTCGGACTTCAATCTTTGTGGTTTCGTTGACGGGAAAGTCGGGAGAAAGAGTGTTGGGAAGGCCTTTGAAGTAGGAAGGCTGAGGGTTTGCATCATGTGGTGTGATGGGGTTGGCGAGGGCGCCTAAAGCGCTGAGAAAGAGTGGAAGGAATGCGAAATACATTGGTTTAATGATTGATGGGGTAATGATTGATTGTAGTTGGGGAATAAATTGCTATGATCAAGACTTGAAACATTCGAGTTGGATATTCATTTATATACATCTCGATAACTTGACTCTGAACATGTCTTGTCTTTGAGAACAACCCATATGGAGTATTTGCTCACACTCGAACTGTTTGTAGTATCCTCCAAAGAAACTGTCTTGATGCAACGTCTGCATTGGCCATGAGTTACTATTTTGGAGTTGAGAGACAAAGAAAGGTTGTCACTCCCGGCCGAGTATCTAGGTCAGATGGATATATCCGGTAACTGGAACTTGGAGTTCTTTGTATCGCCAGAAAAAAGGTCGGTTGCAGTGCATGTCAAACTGTTTCATGAGGACATCTTATTAAGTAGGGCGGATTGGAGTAGGGCGACGTCAGAGCATGCTTGCTGGATGGGTATAACTAATGAACTTGACCTTCCGAATCCGGCCATGTGTCACGAGACAACCTACAAAAGGGGATATGGCTGTTGAAAGACTAGGGTTGCATTTGGACGTGATGGGAATGCCCTTGCATGGTGGATCTACCATCTCTGGAAGTGAAAACAACGTCAAGAACTCTTAATTCATGGCAAAAAGGTCACGGGGAACAGTTCTGACTATAGACTTGCTTTCGGTAGAGAAATGAACCAAGTAATGTCGAGAGCACTGTGGTGGCTCAATGCTACCGGTAGGACAAGCCATGCTCCTATTCCGTCCCCTTTTTGACGTCTCTTTTGGGCCATCTAAAAGATTACCGAGATCCGAGGACCTTGTTAATCAGTTGCGGTTGCACTTTCACGATGGGTTCAGAAATTACTGGTGGATTTTAATCATCACATGGCGCAAAGATGCTTAAATCTAGCCCGAGTCTAGTTAATATCCCCGGAATGGCGGAGGAGGCCTCTGATTAAAACATCCTGGGAGAATAACAACATCGGCTCAGGAGATGTGACACCCGACAAGCGACAGCTGTAATGGAGTAAAGCTGTTGGTCCAAGAACGAGATGATCGGCCTGGAACGAGATCTGCCCATACATAAAGCATGCGTCGTATAAATAAAAAAAAAACTGCCAAGATATTCCTTCAAAAAGGGTCCAACTTCCAAAGTCTTGGTATGGGTCAACAAGCGACCGCCGAGACTTCCGCGTATACGAGATGCGACTCGGTAGTTCTTCCGCGGCATCTCTTGTCCGCTTCTTTTCTTTTTACCCCTTAAAAAGAAGCATTACATGATCGGAAGACCCGGGATTTGTCAGGGATGGGCCCTGAATATCCAGGTCGTGGGTGTCTGGGGAGAAGAAACGTGCAGTGTGTTGCCAGATGGAGGTACTTGGACGCCAGCCATTAACAGTCAACAAGTCAACTGCCTGCTAAGAAGAGCGTCTTCTCTTCTTGCTTAGGTACCTCAAACTATCAATAACTTGCAGTAACAAGTTACAATGTTAGGTACTTGTAAAAGTACAAACCAATACAACACCCCTTTCCCCTGGCCACGCACAGACACGCGTTACCATTGCGAATCTCAGGCCCTGGACCCGCAGTCGAAAGGTGATCCCCATATTATCAGCCATTACCGTTTCCACCACAACCCTTGCCATTCGCCCACTTGTTGGCTGTCGATATCGTATAAGTTCTGTGTCCTATTTTTGGCTTCGATCGGATGTGCTGTGCACTGTATACTTTTTCTATGACCTGAAACGGGGCTGTCGGATGTTATATGGAGAACAAGGGGAAGAAGAGAGGGATCAAATTCTGGAAGGCATCTTTACGAGCTTTCTCTTTCTCTCTATTCTTCCCTTTATCCATTCTTTCGCTCATTTTACTTTGTTTGGGGGGATTTTTTACTAACTATAATGTTTCGACCATCAACACTACGAGCCATACCGTTGCGCGCTCTCTCCATAGCCGCCGTCGTAGGAATCTTCTTATTCCTCCATCTCCTTTTGGCCTCGGGTCCTCAGCTCACCACCTTGAGCCCTCCTCCATCTCTTCCTCCTCGTCCTTCTCCGCCTCCCCTCCCCGTACAGACCCCGACCGAGTTCGTCGCCAGCACTGTTAGCTGGTCCTCGCTGCAGCTGCAGCATCCTCCCGTCGCTGTCAAGCCTCTTCCTCAAGGCGACGCACAGAAGCTTCCACAAGTGCAGGCTGAAAAACACAAGTTTAGTTACAACAAGGATAATGAGGAGAGGAGGGTTGCTGTTCGGGATGAGTTTTTGCGAGGCTGGTCCGCGTATAGACAACATGCGTGGATGAGAGACGAGCTCATGCCCGTGTCGGCGCAGTGGAGGGATAGCTTTGGCGGATGGGCTGCCACCTTGGTTGATTCTTTGGATACGCTTTGGATTATGGATCTTCGTGAGGAGTTTGAAGAGGCTGCCAATGCTGCTGCTACTCTCAACTGGGGCGAGAAGCGCGACGGGGCATTGACGTTTTCAAGTTGACTACGCGCCATCTCGGAGGTTTGCTTGGAGCGTATGAGTTGAGTGGCCAGGAAGCCCTGTTGAAGAAGGCTACTGAGCTTGGAGAGATGCTTTACGTCGCCTTTGATACGCCGAATCGCATTCCTACTTTTGGCTTGACTTTGACGAAGCTGAGAATGGCACCCAAATCGCCGGAAACCACGATCCTTCTGCCGCGGCGGCATCCTTGGCCATGGAGTTTACTCGACTGTCGCAGTTGACTGGTGACTCCAAGTTTTACGACGCCACCGACCGTGTCACCCAGTTCCTCAGCAGAGTGCAAAACTCGACCAAGCTACCCGGCATGTGGCCCATCTACCTCGACTTTGAGCACCAGGTCGCCGAGGACAACACTTTTACGCTCGGAGCGCTGGCCGACTCCATGTACGAGTACCTCCCCAAGATGCACGCCCTGCTTGGTGGTCTTGATCGGAACTATGAGAGGATGTACCGCATGGCTACAAAGGTTGTGGCCGACCAGCTGCTGTATCGACCCAAGGTGCCGAACCAGGACGATGTCTTGCTGGTGGGCGAGGTTCATGTTGAGGGAAGGATTGAATTTATCCCCGAGACTCAACACCTTACCTGCTTCGCCGGAGGTATGTTTGCCCTAGGTGGTAAGCTCCTCGACAACGAAGAGCACGTCAAGCTGGGCGAGAAACTCGCCCTTGGATGCCACTGGGCCTTTAAATCCTTTGCAACAGGAATAATGCCCGAAATCTTCCGTCTCGAATGTTGCCACACCCTCGAACCCTGCGACTACGACGAAGAGGCCTGGGCACCCGAGGGAGAACCCATCCCTCCCGGTTTCCGCCACGTCCGCGATCCTCGATACCTGCTGCGTCCCGAGGCCGTGGAGAGTATTTTCATCATGTACAGACTTACTGGTGACTCCAAGTGGCAGGATATGGCGTGGGAGATGTTTGAGGCTATTAAGCGGTTTACCACTACAGAGCATGGTAATGCTGCTGTTGAGGATATCATTTCTGTCGAGACGAAGCAGACAGACTCTATGGAGGTGAGTAAACTATTTTCGAGTGATGAATGTGATGCTGACAGATATGCAGAGTTTCTGGCTTAGTGAGACGCTCAAGTACTTTTACCTCATCTTTTCGCCTCCTGATTTGGTGAGCCTTGATGAGTACGTGTTGACCACAGGGGCTCATCCTTTCCGACGACCTACAAAATAAATGAAAAGAGTATAAAATAGGAAGGGGATGGTAGGACAAGGTTCTTAGATATGGGGATAGAGGAAACGGAAAGGAATGGAATCACAGAGGACACTGCTAGAACTAGCATAATCTTTAATTAGAAGTTTTGAAATGCAAACTGGATGTGCAAATGAGAACTGACTGAGGTTGTTAATCTGGTTCTGTTGACTGACTGCTCATGACAGCGCTGAAATGTTTGAGCGGCGCGGCTCTCTATCTGGATACAGCGAAATACCTCGTCATCAGTTCTTGCTGAAGATCCTCGGTCGAAAACAAATTGTCAGGTTTTCTATGGAAGGAGTGGCTGGCATTTTGTACGCTGCCTGTAATTCTTGGTCCTTGTAGGATCTCTAAACGCTTGCATACCTCTGATCATCCACCATCAACAACCGTACAACATCAAGGAAAAAAAGAAATTTGCGCACCATGGTTTATAAATCAATTGGGCAGCTCATCGGTTACTTGCGTCTGTTTCGCAAGTTCCAAGATCTTTTCAACCACAGCCTCCACATCATGCGTCTTGATGGGTATTCGATGACCGCCATCCCACTCAACCAGTCTTGTTGTGCCAGTCTGGCAGTACTTGTTCATCAAGACCTGATGCTGTTCCGTTCCTGGGTCTCGTAGGCCATGGACATGCAAAGTTGGAATGCTCAACACATGGTCGCCTTCATTCGTCTCGGGCCAGTTAGTAAACTCGGAGCTTAGAAGTGCCGCGTCAACAATATGAGGCGTCTCTTGAAGACGATGATCCAACATGATCAGAGGGGCCCTTCCAGCCATGAGCACTCCAAACTTGAAATGCGTCAGTGACTCTGCCGCTCCAAACTTTGCCGTCACCTGCTGCTGCGTCCACAACAAGCTGGCAGCAATCTTGGCGCCCTGCGAGAAGCCCAGCACGCCGACCCACTCCCCCATCCCCGGGTCATCCTCCATGGCCCGTTGGCACTGGTAGCGGATCTCCCCGGCTGCGGCCTCGGGTTCAATCTCGGGGTGGTCGGGCTGCCAGCGGAGCCAGCGCCGAAAAGGTCCGTAGTCACCATAGACACTGACGATTTGAGGATGAGGCGCTGAGATGAATGGTGCTTGCATGAAGACGAGGCGGAGGGATGTGCTCAGCCGGGAAATGATGGCTCGGCATTGTAGCTCAAAGACTTCGGCGTTGACACCGCCGCCGTGGAGGCACAGGACGCGGGGGAGGTGAAGGGTATCTTCGGCGTTGAGCCTAGACTGTGTTTGCGTCATTGTTTAATCTTGCTGCTGGTTTATAGAGGAGCATTGATGTTTATGAGTGAAGCCGAGTTTGTAGGTTCTAAGTTTAATATTGTAGGCCGCTTCGGGTATTAAACCCTTCGGCTGACCATGTCTGACTTCGGGATCCGAGACATCGGGCATTGTATCGGGAATGATTATATCAGCACAGAAGCGTTGGACCGTTGTAATAGTATATTACCTATACTCTCTATAAGCAGGTCAATTCATCTGATTATTGGCAGAAACTGCCCTCTCAACAAATCTCGAACAATGGAGACCAAGATTGGCTCCCTCGTACACGAACGCCAAGAATGTGGCTGTGCTGGACCCTGAGCTGCGAATCGTCGCAATCATGCACGTCAGCCACACTGATGACATCAACAGCCAAGCTGTCGCGACTGATCAACGAACCTGTTTCACTTTATCTTTCGCGCCACTTTGTTCTACAGATTACGAGGCCTCTTTCAGAATTGACAGCTATTAAAGGCTTCTAATCTGCATCTTTCTGGTGCTGGTTCTTTCATACTTCTCAAGCACTGCCAACACAGCTCGTACGCCTGTAAGACAGAGCTACCCCGCCATCAGACCACGATCATAACCTCCCTCCTCCATCTCCAACAACAAGAATCGAAAATACCCTCAAATCTAATGTCGAACCCCGAAAAGGCCCCCTTGAATCAGCCTTCGGGCGAGCAGCATGGCTCTGGCCTGCTACCTCTCGCGGACGAGCAGCAACAGTTCCCTCCTCCTCCGCCTGGCCCCCCACCTCATGCCGAGTCTGGTGCTCCTCCAGCTTATGAGCAAGGAGGTGCTCAGCTTCCAAAGGATGAGAAGCCAAAGATTGTCTCCGAGGGACAGAAGACTGAGGGAAGTCGATCTGAGCCTACGCAGCAGCCATACTTTCCACCTCCTCCTGTAGCGGCAGACCAGCAGCAGCAACAGCAATTTCCTCCTCCACCTCAGGCCGCTGGAGGTGAACAGCAGCAATATTTCCCTCCTCCTCCTCCTGGACCTCCTCCTGCACAGCAGCAACAGGGATCAGCACCTCACCCGAACCCCCTCGACGCCAACCCTACCAACCCTCAGCCAGCTCAACAGAACTACAACATCCCGCAGTACAACCCCGCCCAGCCCGCGTTTGCGCCTCCTCCCACCAACGAGCCTGCGCATCAATATCAAGAGGCACCAATCCCGGAACACGAGGTTGGAGCTGGCAACACATCGACCTTTGTGCCTCCTGAGGAGCATCACAAGAAGCATGGTTGGAGTGAGCGCTTTAGCCAGCTTGGCATCAAGGCCGCTGCTCCCATCAACAGCTTGGCGCATAAGCTCGGTAGCCAAAGCTTCCTACCTGAGACACTTGACAAGGAGTGTGACAAGGCAGCTTCAATTCTCAAGTCTTTCTGCAGTAAGTCGTCCACACGAATTCGTAATGATACACGCTCACATCTTTTAGAAAATGGTGTCTATGCCGACCCCGGTGCAAGCCCGGTGCCTACTTCGACCGACCCCAAGGCCACTGAGACCAACGACTCCATCATCGATCCTACCAAGCAGAAGCCCAAGAGCCGTGTCATTGTCACTATCCCACCCAAGGTCATCGCCAAGGCTGTTGGCCTTGCCATCTTTACCACCCTCCGTGCTGGATTCAACTTTTCCGGCGCGACCGGCTCTGGTATCCTGATTGCCCGTCTTCCTGATGGATCTTGGGGTCCACCCTCGGGTATTCAGGTACACTCCGTTGGAGCCGGTTTCTTGGTTGGCCTTGACATTTATGACTGTGTCTGTGTCATCAACAGCCGGGAGGCACTGGCTGCCTTTGCCAACACGCGCGTCGCCCTTGGTAGTGACTTGGCCGTCGTCGCGGGTCCTTACGGAGCTGGAGGCGCTGTTGAATTTGGCACTGCCATGGAAGGCCGTGAAGGACGAAAGTCGAAGGAGGGCAAGGAAGGAGAGTCATCAGCTCAGCCTCCTCCCGAACCAGCCGAGAGCAACCAGAACTTGAAGCCTGAGAAGGATAAGAAGAGCCATCGTCGCAGCCTCAGCGCTAGCGCCTTCAAGCCCGTATTTTCATACGTCAAGTCGCGTGGATTCTACGCTGGTGTCCAGGTTGATGGTACCGTCGTAGTTGAGCGCAAGGACGCCAATGCTGCATTCTTTGGTGAACGAGTGTCTGTCGACAAGATCATCAAGGGCGAGGTGCCCCGTCAGGGACCCAACGGCATGTGGCCTGCGGGAGCACGCAATCTGCTCGAGACTTTGAAGGGGGCCGAGGTTGGTTCTCTCAAGGTCAAGCAGAGCAAGGATGGAGCATCCCCGACCAGCCCGACATTCGGAGCCCCAGGTGCCGATCACTCGGCTCCGGTGGCGTCCGGAGCTCTGGGTACCGAGGCGGCAAGTGGAAGCGGACATCCGCCGGCCTACAAGGATGATGGGACTCACCACCCTGGTGTTGGTGATGTGAAGTACCGCTAAAGTTATGACGAGTATGAGTTATGAGATACCACACTGAAGGAATTGGAGGGTCTGATGCTTTCCTTGAGTACCTAATGAATTGACTCCGAATTCTAGCTACAGAAGCTTCTGAATGTGATTGTAGATACATGCATGTTTTTAGAGCCACTTGAGGCACAGATGATAAACCGGCAAAATTCTTATAAACCAAGGATCCCTTTCTCTGGATTTCACTCTTTTTTGAGGTTGACATGTTGGTTGTAATCAAGTCTGTAGGGTATCTGCTTGGACGACCTCAAAGCTTAGTCATCACGAACGAGCCACACCCCACCTCGTCATTGCCCCTCCAACGTGGCGGCGGCCTCCATGTTTTTGGGCTGAATGAAGTCATCGCAACCTTTACAAGTCGGGTCTGACTTTGGTGAAACTGTTTGAACCAAGCTACTGAGCTCCGAAATCTGTGAGCTCTGGCTTGTGAAGATCAACATGGCGTCGTGAGTAAACAAATTTTCTATTAACCAGCTCTACCTACTTACACCAGCTTAGCAACATCCTTGGGCTCCCCTTTCGCAAGTCGACACACCTTTCCCTCGCTTCGACGATACGGCAGTACATCAACACCAAATATGACCAGCACCCGGACATGTTTAAGCATGACCTCGAGGTCATTGATACGCTTCGTCGAGATGCGGTCAACGTCCGGGAACCGCATCCTAGCGGCATCAAGAAGCTACAGACGTATGCTGCCCAGCTCGTGTGGGTTGGCGGCAAGTTTCCGATAGATGTGAGTATGGCATGATTGCAGGAGGAGGAGGAGGCGACTGACGAGAGTGTAGATTGGAGCGGAATTCTCGTGGTATCCTGCTCTTGGCTACAACACCGAACGTCCCATGGTCCGAAACAACCTCAAGTACGAACTCATGAACATCCTCTACAACCTCGCCTCCCTCTACTCCCAGCTCGCACTCAATACACCCCGCGGAAATACTGAGGGCCTTAAGTCTGCGGCCAACTACTTCTCCATGGCTGCAGGCGTCCTCACCCACATGCAGACCGAGATTCTACCCGAGCTGCGAATGTCCGACCCTCCCGAGGACATGGACCACGACACCCTCGAGTCCCTGATCCAACTGCTGCTCGCGCAGAGTCAGGAGTGTTTCTGGCAGAAAGCTGTTATGGACGGCTACAAGGATGCCTCGATTGCCAAGCTCGCTGCGCGTGTCTCGGATCTATACAACCTATCTGGCGAGGCAGCCATGCAGAGCGAAGCTATTAGCAGTGCTTGGATACACCACATGAGCGCCAAGCACCATCACTTTGCTGCTGCCGCACAGTACCGAGCCGCATGCGATTGTCTCGAGAAGAGAAAATACGGAGAGGAGGTTGCAAGACTGAGGGATGCCGTATCTTGCGTGACAGAAGGCATTAAGGAGGCTAAAAGCGGATTCCTCGGCAAGGTAGTTGTTGATGACCTTAGTGGGCTCAAGCGAAAAGTAGAGGAAGATCTGAAGAGAGCTGAGAAGGACAACGATGTCATCTACCTGAGTAAGTGACCTCTGCAGGCTCGAGTTCTCAGCTAACATGGATAGTCGCCGTCCCTCCCAAGTCGGAGCTTAAGATCCTCGATCGCGCCAACATGGCCGTGGCTCGAGTGCCACCTCAAGTTGCGAATCCGTACGAATACTTTGGCGACCGCGCCGAGTTTGGACCGGCCTTGTTCTCTCGCCTTGTACCCTTTTCCGTACACGTTGCCATTTCGATTTACGAGGAACGACGAGACCGTATGGTCAGCCAGAATATCATCCAGGAGCTCGAGACTCTCACGGAAAAGCTACATGAGTTGCTGGCGTCTCTTGGCCTTCCTGGTTCTTTGCAAGCTCTTGAGAAGCCATTGGGCTTGCCTCCTAGTTTGGTGCAGCATGCGGAGGAGATCAGGCAAGCTGATGCTATTGGTAGAGTACACAAGAGCTTTACCGACATCGATAAACTGCGCTCAGGGGACCTCGCCATATTTGAAGAAGGCAAGAGAGCGTTGGCGTCGGAGGAAGAGGAAGACCAGCGACTTCGAATGAGGTTTGGAACAGACCGTTGGATGCGGCCTGAGAGCAGGCAAGATCCTCAGGGCTCACAGCTGTGGCAACACGCTGTTGAAATCGAGGGTTACTTCGAGACCAGCGGCAGCAGTGATGCAATGGTTAGGGACAAGTTTGCGGCTATCCAGGACTTGTTGGCTATGCTGTCAGGATCTGATCGGGATCTGATGGACTCTGTGCCCTCGAGCCGTCGGGTGGACATTCCAGAGACGTTGAAGCCAGTCATTGGAAGACTCCGCGGAGCGTACAACGATGTCCTTCGTCTCGAGAGCCGGCGCCGCAAAAAGGTCGAGAATCTTCGTGAGAATGCTCGTCGCGACGATATCAAACCCGACATTCTCAAGGAGGCAGCCCGACTGGAGCGATCATATCCCACGACGGCACTCGTCCCAGCTCACTTTGAAGAGTTCTTTGACAAGAGACTCGACAAGCTGTACGAACCCGAGATAGAAGCCATCGACAAGGAAGCACAGGATCAGGAGCGGATCCTCACCGACATCCAGCGCATCAACCGAGAGTTTGAGTCGCAGAAGAGGCAGATGGGAGAGCGTGGCAACCGAGAGCGAGAGATGGCATTACAGAAGTTGGACAATGCCTACTTTAAGTACAAGGAGATTGTAAACAACCTCGAGGTCGGGCGCAAGTTTTACAATGATCTTAACAAGATTGTTGGGCCTGGGTTCCGCGATGTTATCGTGGGGTGGGTTGCGCAGCGGAGGATGGAAGCGAGGGCTTTGGAAGAGTATGTTGTCAAGGAAAAGAGTATTAGATTGGTACTGACTGACGCTCATAGGGAAATCAACATGCCGCCGTTGTCGAGTTTGAACATTTCTCACAAGTCAACCCCGATTCAAAGCCCCATGCCTCCCCATCAGGAACCCGCTCACTACGCTCCTCCACCTCACCAAGAGCCAGTGCACTCATATGCTCCTCCCGAGCCTGCACGCTCATACGCCTCTCCTCCGCCTCCCCAACCTGTGCAGAGTCCTGCCGAGGCAAGCATACAATCATGGGCCGGAGAGACGATGCAGCAGCCCCGACCAGTTCAACCCCAACAAGCTCCAATGGGCGCCATGTGGAATCCGGGAATGGGCATCAAGTTTGGTGGACCTTCTGGAGGCTCTGGACAGCCTCCTGCTCCTGGGACTTGGAACCCCAATTCTGGTATCAAGTTTGGTTGAGGTAGATTGGAATTGTTATAGTAGATACCCCTTGTTAGATAGAGTAGGGTTGCTGCCGTCTTGTACTTGTAGTATGTAACCGGATATTCGGAACTGTGCTGTTGAGGACAAAGAGTACATGTGTTTCGTGTTCTCATTTTATCATGCGATAGTCATGGAAGTGAGGTTCTGCAAACTCGTAATGTGTCTCTGTTCTATGTCGCTCTTGTCTAACCTCGTACTCCTGCAATGCCTCTCATCGTATAGTATACACTCCATGGCTCTCGGCGTGGTATCCCCTCTTTCCAACCTTGGCCGTCAACTCGCTCTTCCAGTCCTTTCCCTCCCGGATCAGCTCGACTACCTTGCTAAAGGTGTACTCGGGCTCCCACTCAAGTTCCTCCACCGCCTTGCTTGAGTCGTACACCCTGTCGATGCGCTTCAGATAGCTCCATTCTTTGTCTTGGAAGACTTGCTCGCAGCCGGGTGCGACGGCCTTGAAAACCTCTTCTGGGTTGTTGTCTAGCTTTTGAAGTGTTTCGGGGTTGTTTGTAAAAGGTGGTGGTGCGCTGATGATGTACTTTTTGAATTGCAGTGACTTTGCCTTGGACATCCCGCAAACTGCGGCTCGGACAATGTCTTCGATGTCGCATCTGCGGTAGGCCAGTTCCAGAACTTTGAGATTGTCGTCGTTGAGTGCTGCTCTGCGATCTTCGTCGTCGTCTTGTTCCGGGAAGAACCGGCTTGTACGCAGGACAAGGACGGGCATGCCGGTTTGTTTCTGAACGAGGAAGCAGAGGTCTTCGGCGGCGACTTTTGTTGCGCCGTATATATTCTTGGGAATGGGGACCACGGTCTCATCGATCCATGCAGCTGCCAGACCGGGCTTGGGACTCAGAGCTGCTCCGAAAGTACTGGTGGTGCTGAAGAAGATGAAACTCTCAATCTGGGAACCAAGCTTGGCGGCCTCCTCAAGGAGCACGAGGGTTCCCGTGATGTTTGTGTCGACAAAGTCCTGCTTGGAGTGGCTCTCCACGTGAGGCTTGTGCAGCGTCGCGGCATGAAGAACATGACGGATAGGATTCTCTGCAAGGATGGACGACACGGCGGATCTGTCGGTGATGGAGACGACGTGGTTGGTGTTTTTTGACGGGAGAATGTCGATGCCGAGAGGTGTGAAGCCCATCGTGGGGAGGGAGAGCATGAGGGCTGTGCCCAGGTGGCCGGATGAGCCCGTTACAAGGACGTTGTAGGCCATGTTTGTGGATAAGTGAAAGTTTGAGGGGGACGGGTTTGTGAGGGGAAGGGGATTGGTTATGTAGGTGGGGTTTTCGGCGTGTGAGTCAATTGAGAGTGAAGGTGAACGTGTGACTAGAGCTTGGCAATTGGGGTGATGTTTTGCGGTTGTGAATTTGTTGTGATAGTGGGACTGTGAGTAACGCACTTTGTTCCGAGGTGCGTTAAGGTTGGGAAACGGTCAGGTGAGGGGATTCACAACTGTGGTGTGTGACGTGATGGATCACTGATGAGGAGAGGTTGATGAACATCACTGGGGGTTGCCAATATATTCATGCACAGGAAGAACTAATATATTGCTTAATATCGTTGTTATATACTCTGAATGATCAAGTCAAGGTATATCCTTGAGGCAACTCGCCTACTGACACCCGTGCAAACTTGCCGATGTCGATGGCGTCGCCTATCCAACCCCTCGTATCACGTCGCAACGTCCCGAGCAAAGCCTCTGCCACACCTGTAGTGACGAACTTCACAAGTCCTAATTCAGCGTTCTGTCCAAGTCTACCTTTGTCCCGGAAACAGCGCAGCATGCTGCCGCGGAGATGCTCACGACCTCCCGGCAACGACCGAAAACTGTCCCCCGGCTCCCGCCCAGCTCAACCTCATCCCCTTTAGGTCTTTACTCCGCACCTCGTGTGCCACATCGACATCGTCGTCCGAACCAAGGCCGAGCTGGCCAGACGAGTTTATACCCGTCGCATACGCCTTTCCCGACTCGTTGACAAAGACTGTGTGGTCTGTACCGCACGCTACGTGGATGACCTTGCCGATGTTGGGGACTTGCGTTGGACGGAGACAGATGCGAGGTTTGTTTCGTTCGTCGTGGCGGATTAGCTCTGGGTCTTGGAGTTGGATGGGTGTGAAGGATATGCCGAGTTGACCGCCGTCTATTCGACCCCATACTAGACATTCGCCTGTTGCCGTTACCGCTGCCGAGTGATGAGCACCACCATCAATCAGAGTAACGCCTCTACCACAAAGATCTCGAATCTTCATGGGATACGGTAAAAGAGCCGAGTCACTCCCAGCACCATCAGCATAACCCGCCTCGCCGAAACTATTGAGTCCCCAAGCCCAGACGTCATCCTTGTAATCGATGGCAAAAGCGTGATACTCTCCCGAGGCGATGTACTTGGCCTTTCCGCGACATACCTCGACGAGTCGTGGTTTTAGATGCTCTGTGTGTCGGCCAAAGAGACGTCTGCCGAGCTGGTTTTGTTCGTGGGAACCCCAGCCCCAGACTTTTCCTGAAGAGTCCAGAGCTAGGATGTGGTTTGCGCCGCAAGTTATTTGGGTGATGTTGGTGATGCCATGGATTTGAGTAGGGGTTTTCTGGCATTTTATGAATTTGTTGTTTGTGTCATAACCGAATTGCTCGTGTCCTGAGCCGTCCTTGAGCGAGTTAGTAAAGCAACTGGTGATGATGGGGATACTCACGCGGAATGTGCCCCAACCCCAGACGTCGCCGTCTTCTGTAAGAGCAAAGCTGCAGCTATCACCAGCAGTGACTTGTGTAAATCGTATCTCAGAAGGAAGAGACACCACTGTGGGAGTCGACTCATAAGGATTCAGCTCTGCCTCATCTTCGCTACCTGAGCTAGCGTCTACATCTTTCAGCACGCCATCCCAGTCAGTGTCTCTTCCCAGCGCGTAGTTGTCGTTTACGCCCCATGTAACAATCTTGCCATCTGATGTCAAGGCGACAGTGTGCATGCCACCACAGGACAACTGGACAACCTCGAATTTTGATGAGGAGTCATCGGGGTCGAGGAAGGGGTTTATCCGAGGACGATGAGTTTCTGTGATTTGAGGTCCTAGACCGAGCTCACCACACTCACCGCTGCCTACCACAAAGACCGAAAGAGGCCGAGAGGGAGGCTGGTTCAAGGCAGTAGACGGTGCTGCTGTCCTGCTCTTTTTCGCGGGGCGTGTGGTGGCTCTGCTTTTCGCGGGCTGCCGTACAGAGTCCTGGGATTGGCCCTTGCGTTTAGTAGAGGCTGCCTGAGCATGGCTGACAGAATCCTTCTTTGTTGTAGGTTTGGAGGCTGAATGTCATTAGAGACAAAGGACTGGAAGCCTTGGTTGAGGTGTGCTTACATGGCGTTTGTGAGGTGTTTGATCGGGCAGCAGGTTGCCGCCTTACCGAGGCCCTCGTGGGCCGCATCCTGACGAAAAGGGGAATAGAATGAGCATGGAATATGACACAAGATGAAATGTGTGCTCTTTATAGCCTTGTATGTTTTTGGGACCCTAGGGTAGTTGTTTGGTGATGCTGCCTTGGTGCCTGTCACCTCCATCTGATGATTGTGGTGGGGTTAGTCAGCTTTGTGCTGCGCCTACGGTCGATGACCAGGATGTCCATGGACAATTATTTCTCCATTTATTCTTCAATAATTATATCCATTGCCTTGATATCCCATTCTGTCATTACTGGGTGGGTATAGATAATCGTCTCTAACTTGGAACGTTGAAGTGGTGATCTCCACTTTCAAGGCTGAATAGCTTCAACCTCGTAGCTTGACACGCACAACTAATCCCCATCCCGTCTTGCCTTCCCATATTCCCATCTCATTCTCTCGTCTAAAAGTAACCTCTTCTGCTTTGACAGTCATCGTGACTGGATCCTCGTCTTCTACCGGCCTTACTGGTGGTGGTGGTGGTTGTGGTGGTTCGGCCTTTTTGAATAAACCCCATCTTGATGCCTTTTTGTCCTGCTTTATTTGTTGCACATTTGCCTTTACTACCTGGCGGTCAACCCGTTCTGGGGATATGTACTTTGCCAAGCGGGAGGCCATGTCGCGGTCGTTCCACCAGAGGATGTTGCGGGGAGTCGTATCCTCGGTTTCATCCTCCCATCGACCCCATTCATCAAAGGCCCTCTCCCCAAGAGGTTTCCGCTCTGGTTTTGGAGGTCTCTTCTCGTCTCCTTGAAGTTTGCGGTCTTCCTGCACGCGAACTACGGTGCGGGATCGATCCTGATCGCTAAACACCCATTCGTGGTTCACGGCCTCTTCTGGGACCATGGTCATCTCCACGACCCGGGGAGGCGGGTCCATCGCCGCGATGGATGACAGCAGGTCTTCGACATGGGGGACGAGAAGAGTCAGAATCTCGCTGTCTCGTTGATCGCGCGCAGAGGTACGAGCTGCTTGGTTTGAGAGGATACGTAGTGGGAGGCTATTGAGATGCGAAGAAAAGATGGATGTGATTGATTGTTGAGATGGTTGAGGTGCTTCTGTTGATGACCCCGCCTCGGTATACGGAGGGGGGAGGTCGTCGTCGAGGAGGTTGGACATGATGGATTCGGGAATATGCCAAGGCGGAAGTAAAGGTAAGAATGCTGCGCTGCGTAGATGCCTGACGCCCGGTGATATAACATTCAGTTGGGTCGTGCTGTAACACTCCGAGTCAGCCCACCACTCGTGACCAGGCTATGGGCTCAGCCTTGCACATTTGGTTGAGGTCTAGAATCAGGCTGTGGGTGCCTGACGAGAACTAGACGACCCAATTGAACGGGAAAGGGTTCATGTGGTTCAATTGATCGATGATTGTTCCTGGTGCATCTCCGGTCAAAGGATCAGAGTTGGGTGGCGCAGCAGCCGTGGATGTCATGCAATTTCCACTTGTTGGAGGCTTGGCGGGTTGGCGTTGTTGGCTGGGCGTTTTTACTCTGGCATTTTTTGAGAGAGGACAGAGTGTTTTCTTCTTTTTCTTTTTAATTGAATATTTCCGTAAACGTACGGAGAGTGAGATTTGAAAACAACTATAATTATTCTACAGCGTTTGTTCGTTCAGCTGAATCAATAGTATATGTGGTCCAAGGTTGACAGGTTCAAAAAGTGGCCTGTGAATTATATGTCTCACACAAGCCGGGCGTCACGGCCCCCCCACACCACATGACCTCGCTCTGTAACCCAACCTTGCATGTAATAGATGAACCTTGAGTCTATGTCTTTGATGGACGGAGAAATCGGATATCGGCATGGACGATCCCCAAGGCATCATGAGATTCGCGATGCGGGATTCGTTCAACTTGTCAGGTGTGGGGTCATTGGGGGATGGGATTGGACGGGAAGCACAAGGCTGTGTTTGGGCCGCATTTCGAGACGATATGTGATTGATTAATGTTTCGGTGAATACGGAATTAGGACATATGAGAGACATTGCATCGGCGTATGAACGAGTATGAATGAACACATGCTTGGCTTGTACGCATTCGGTCACCGTCGTTAAGCTGGTGATCTGACTTACACGAATTGGATCCATTCATTGAGGGCCCTGGAGATCTGCCGCCTCCGCTGGAGCATTTCCAGCCGCAGCGGAGTGTTACAGCGGGGACAAGCGCTAAGGTCACTCCACTAAACATCCGGAATCCGCCCTGCCAATTCCAGCCGACAATCCTTCCATCATCCTCAATTGCTTCGCCATCAACTAACATGTCGGGCAAATAGCTTCATGCTCTGAGTGGCAACATCACAAGAGACGGCTAATCTCCGTGCTAATGCCACAATCACAGGTCATGGGACCTCCACCGCCTTCCCAGGGAGGAAACCTTCCAGAAGCCCTACTCAGCCTCCAATCCCGTCCCTCCCCTCCCTCAACAGACCACCGGGAGCTCCGCCACCGTAGAAGACGCCAAGCATCAAGGCACACAACGTGTAGCAGGGAAAGTAAATAACCCCTGCAGGCAGTGCTCCATTAGCCTGGGGACAAAGCTCTAGGTTGACCTCGTCTGGGGCATGCAAGGCGTTTAGGCAATCATATGACTCCCTTCTCGTTCCTGCGTCGAAACATATAAGGCGTCCGTTGTTCGCATTCCATTCAGTCGTTTGCTATACACATCAAAACTTGTCTAGGTCATTCACTTGTTCCTAGATATCTGCAAACGAACTCTTTTAATTGACTTGATACCCGTTGCCTCAAGGGTCAACACCAACAACAACCACCTTTCCTTACCACGATCGCTCATCTACACTTACACCTTACCTTGACAAGCAGTCACACAACACCGTCAAGATGGCTTACAGAATTTCTGCCCCCGATGAGTACCTTGCCATCACTGGCATGGGTGTCAAGACCGTCAAGATCACAAAGGCGGCTTGGGTCTGGCCCCTCCAGCGATGCACACGCTTCAGGTGAGTTTGTACGAGCTTGCGACTGACTGTACGGGTGACTAACAAGATGGCAGTGTTCAACCTCACGACTATGCCATGGATCTCCAGGCCATGACAAAGGAGAAACTTCAGTTTTCGCTTCCTGTAGTCTTTACCGTTGGTCCCGATGTTAACCAGCGGGGGGCCAACACCCGTGAGCCCGCTGAAGATGATGAGCATGATTACAGACGTGAGGATCGCGGTGACTCGCTCATGAAGTACGCCATGCTCCTGGCCACCTCCGAGGCCGGCAACAACGCACACGTCCAGGAGAGCCAGCACGTTGCCAACATCGTCAAGGGCATCATCGAGGGTGAGACCCGTGTCCTCGTGTCCAGCATGACCATGGAGGAGATCTTTACCGAGCGAGAGGTCTTCAAGAAGCGCATCTTCCGCAACATCCAGAGCGAACTCGACCAGTTTGGTCTCAAGATCTACAACGCCAACGTCAAGGAACTCAAGGATGCCCCCGACTCTGTCTACTTTGCTTCTCTGTCCCGCAAGGCTCATGAGGGTGCTACCAACCAGGCCCGAATTGACGTTGCTGAGGCCCAGCTGCGCGGTAACGTCGGTGAGGCCAAGCGCAAGGGTGAGCAGGAGCGAGAGATTGCCAAGATCAACGCCGAGACGGCTGTTCAGAAGACGGAGCGTGACATTGAGCGCGCTCAGGCTGAGGCTCACCTCGATACCAAGCGAACCGGTCTCACCCGTGATGTCGACATTGCTCGTGTCACTGCTCAGCGTACCCTCGAGTCCAAGGATGAGGATCTCAAGAAGGAGGTCGAGATCAAGCGTGCTGGCGCTGAGATGGAGCGTCTGCGTGCCACTGATGTCGTCAAGGCTACCATCGCCCGTGAGAGCAAGCAGCAGGCTGCCGATGCCGCTGCATACGAGGTCGAGGCTGAGGCTCGCGCCAACCAGGAGGCCAGCCAGCGCAAGGCTGATGCCACTGCCTACCAGACCAAGATTGCCGCCGACGCTGAGGCCCAGGCTGACTTTGCCAAGGTCACCAAGAACACTGATGCCGAGGTCTACAAGACTCGCAACGACGCCGAGGCTTACAACTATGCTGCTCAGCAGCGTGCAGAGGCCGAGCTCGTGAAGAAGCTCCGCGAGGCAGAGGGCATCGCCGCAATGGCTGATGCCTACGGCAAGATGTCGCAGGCCTTTGGTGGTCCCGCTGGTCTGCTGCAGTACATGATGATCGAGAAGGGCACTTACGTCGAGCTGGCCAAGGCCAACGCTACCGCTATTCGTGGTCTCGAGCCCAAGATCAGCGTGTGGAACACTGGCAGCAACGGTCAGGGAGGCGGCCAGGGCTCCGACGCCACCGAGACGATGCGCAATGTTTATCAGATGCTTCCCCCTCTCATGTCGACCATCAACGAGCAGACCGGTATTACTCTCCCCGAGTGGCAGTTTGGTCGTCTCAACGCTGGTGTCAACGCTGTTGACCAGGAGAAGGTGAACGGCAAGGGCCGTATCAACTAGTAAGGGGCACGTTTTCGCAGGATGGAATTTGGGCGAGGGTTTCTGCTTATTGATGACAAACTGATACCTGGGTTTCTACCCATACGCGTGCTTTCGTTCTTCTTTTCCTTTGTAATGATAGAATGGGGAGTCTTATACCAATTTGTTAGTTTTTGAGATAATGATTCTTTTTTACTCAACTTTTTCCTTCTTGCTCGTCAGATTGTGGAGTGTTGGGGGTTTATTCCCTTGGAGATGTTGAGATGGGCTCAAAACTGGTGATGGTACAAGTCTTGGTGTTGAAGAATGGTAATGGATTTGTTAGGTAATTATGTATTTGGGCAGCTGCTACTCAGGTACCTTCCATAATGATGTCAGAGATTCAACTCGTCTTTTTTGCAATAACGCGGTGCGTTTGGGGCAGCTGCACCTTCCCGTTTGCCAGTGCTCAACTGCATCAAAATCACCCGCCCCCGCTCCTGCCTGCGAGAAACCTCACCTCAACAGCATCTTTGACCCGGCAACTTTTCCACCATCTTGACCGCTTCTCGATGGTCGTTTCCTTTCACAGCCGCAGAGCTTGATCGCCAAAATGCCCCCTCGAAAGCGTACCAAGCGCACCAAGCGCGATACCGATCCGCTAGTGGAGGTACCTGCGCAGGTACTGGTGGAGGAGCAGGAGCCCTTCCCTCTTCTCATGCTTCCCCAGCTGGTCCTTCACCTCGTCTTCTCTTGTCTTCAGCCTTCTGAAATGAGTGGAATCTCTCGGTCCTCGACACTTCTCCGGTCGCTCCTCTTGCCATACATCTTTTACGCGGTCCGCTTCGCCGGCAGAGCTAGGGACGTCTCCCTCATGCTCGAGGCTTTCCTCTACCACAGAAGACAAAGATTCATGAAACCGCTTTAGGAATCGGTTAGGTAAGTAGCCATTCCTCATCAATAAGAAGAAGTTTGCCCTGACAAATATTTGCAGATGCTTTACCGTCTCTCTCCGCCGCACTGACGGACGCAAAGACTTGGAGGACGAAGTTATGAACAAACTTCCAGTTCGTATTCTTGAGAGCCTATGGCGAACAATTCGGGTTGGAACCGTTGATTTCGATTTTGCCGCCGTCCAATATAGATTACAACAGCGATTCGTCAAGTTCCTAGAAACCTCTCGGCGCTGGCCCGACATAACCAACCTGAACATCACTGGGTTCGGCAATGTCATAGCAGGCATCTTCAACTACTGGCTTCCAGAGGGCACCAAGAAAGATGGTGAGATAACCTGGTACAGCGGCTTGGAATGCAGAGCGATGAGCAACCGAGCTGGGCAGTTAGTCAAGCTATACCTCGGACATTACCAGTTCGTTATTCAGACAAGGAACAGCCTCTCCGACCTCCTGGCGCCCTGGATCGGGGGAAAGGCATTCGAGACCTTAGAGTGGTTTGTAGTGAGGGACCATACCCTGTGGTACGTACCAAGCTACAGGCGTCGTTACTTCAACTCAATGCCGGATTCTGTGCAGATGGTATGAACCCTGGACTATCCTTGGCGCATTATAGACGGAGACTAATAATAAAGTAGGCCGAGGGCACTGAAAGCCTAATAAAGACGCTGGCGAGGATGCCTCGGCTTCGCCGACTCAACTTCTGGGTTGACCGGGGAGTACTAGGGCCCTGCCTCGTGCGTCAGGACTGGACGCCAAACGACAATCCGCTCACATTGCGCGAGATGGATGATTGGTACACGAATCTGGTTCACAAGATTGCGAGATCACTGCCCAAGCTGGAGCAGCTTGCCATCATGGATAATCATGATGTGGTTTACAAGGGCACTAGGACCTCGGAAGGGCATGACATGACAGTCTGCCAGGAGATGTTGGAGGCGGACAGTCGGAGGTTCCCGCAAGGAATTGATGACTAGCATCTCTCCACACTTTCGTTTGCAACGTCTTTGTCGCATTGCCTGCTCCAAGCAGGCAACATGACCTCGGTGCTGGTTAGCACTGGAACTACAAAGCGGACACGGTGGTTGAGGAGGCCGGTGATACGTGGGAAACTAGTGTCGGTATGCTGAAGAAAACGGTGTTGGTAACATTTTGAGGTCAATGTAGATCTGAGTCATGATCTCAAGGTATTCACGATGAAAAGACTTCATTGATAAGCTATCGTGCTTATGCCATCACATGATCCCTTTGCATCTGGTTTATTGTCCCATGAATATAATCCTCCATCTCTCGTAGTCTGTCATCTCTGAAGCTCCGCTAGATGCTCACTCACGTATAACACAAGTGCAAGAGACTCGAGCCCCAGCAACTGTATCGCACTCAAGGATGCTCATCGTCATCCTCTAGGCCCCAGGGCAATGTGGAACATTCAATTCCGGGTTGAACCGTGTCGAGAAGTACTCGCATGCTTGCGCTATCCTCGACCTTTGTGCCATGGTATATAATACGATCGCGAAAAAACAGACAGATCTCGAGCATTTGGGGGACGGCGTCTGCAACACGCTATATCTGCGTGGTGTACCATTCCAATGTCTGATCGTCTGTCAGGACTTCGTTGTCATTCTCATCTACCCCCAGTCGATCTCGGATATCAGGGGGACTGGAACTTGTACATATAGACTGTAGGGCCTCTGTCATAATTTCAAGGAAGTTGACACCAAAGAGTATATATGGATATATATATATGGCTTCGCAATTGGAGAAATCCACCTCTGCGAGAACACGTGGCTACGTGCTTGAGGGCATTCGTAGAGAGCTTGTGTCAATGAGAAAGAGTATACGCATCAACGCACCGGGTTTCTGAACAAATTATCCTCGATTCAATGCTGGAACCAGCTAATCATGGCGGAGGTCAAAGAGGAAGAAGCAACTCAAAGAAAAAGAGACGGAAGATAAAGGGACCAAGAGAATTAGGCCGGCTTTGTATAACTGAAGGGACACGATAAACTCGTTCAAATCATGTTATTTTTAAGTGCGAGACAACTTAAGAACCTAAAGCTTGTGTCTTACTCACGGATACTTATCGTCGTCAAGCCCCCAGGGGAATGTCAAGCATTCTACCCCCGGCTGGACCGCGTCCAGGAGCACGCGCATAGTCTTGCCATCCTTGACCTTGGTACCACGGTATATTCCAGAAATGTCTACGCCCATATACGTACCAAAGTCCCCAAAGATGCAGACTTCTTGAAGGTGTGGTGCGGCGTCTGCGACGCGTTGGACCTGCGCCGCGTACCACCACACCACTTCGTTGTCGGTCAGTGGCTCGTTGCCATTCTCGTCCAAGCCCAATCTGTCGCGGATGGTATCAGGTTGAAAGCGATTTATATGAATCGTAAAGGCAAACAGCACCAGACAGGGCATTTGCCGAAGGGCCTCTGTCATCTGCTCAAGGGATTGCTCCTGCATCTTTCTGTTAGCAATAGTCTTTGACTTTTTGTGGTGCTCTGTACTTACGAATGCGTCAATGTTGCCTTCTCGACCATGGTTCTTCTCAACAAGAGACAACCACTTGAGGTCCGGGAACTTGTCCCACATGCCGTACACATGTTGCATCGATGGGAAACAGGCCGTGGTGAAGGGGGGAAAGGGATGCTCGGCTCGCAGACATTCGAGTTTCTTGCAGTGTCTTTGGGCGTCCACAGACAAAAGAAAGGCGTGAATCCCGCTCATATCAACAGACTTGAGCTTGTTGGGGGAGGAGTTGTGAATCAGGGCAGCCGCGAAACGACGGTTTTCCCCGAGGCCAGTGAGTCGCAAGCTCTCCAAGTGCTCCCATCTTGGGGCACTGGGATGAGCGGCTTGGAATGTCTCTATGTGTCTGTCTCCGAAACGTTCCAAGTCGATGGTCAGATGCCTGACTTGGGCAAGCAGTCTGACGGCTTGTAAAACCTGGAATCGGAGCGCATCTTGGGACAACGGCAGCATCTCTTCCAAGTCGAAGTCGGATATCGAGTGTGGGAAAGGGAATAGGAAAGATGCACGGCTATCCGATCAGATCAGTGGGTGTTATTTTTGCTTGGGGGAAGAGAGGGATGGTACTTACCGAACCGCTGTCCAGATTTCGGTCATCTTTTCAGGCGTCTGGTCGTCGATGAAACGACGGAGACGGCCTCTGACGTCTGGCTGCAGGTGGTCAAATCTGACGGTAGAGAAGAGTGACCGGAGGAACAAAGCCCGTAGGCGTTTGGAGGATCGTGTTACGCCATCCAACTCCCTCCCGGTGAGGTTGGACCCGATCTCGGGATAGATCTCAGGTGGGAACTGGTCTAATATACTCGTACCTGTCTGCGGTACAGCCATGGTACTCTGAGTGCGGTTGAATGAGGGTGGGAGAGGTATGCTTTTATAGACGGTGGAAAATGCATTGAGTAAGAAGAAGAAGAGGAAGAGAAAGAAATGCAGAGAGAAAAACTGTTTGGCGATATTTGGTGGATGCGAGCGGTGGCGGGCACTGCTTGTCACTGGCAACCAGACAATGCAAATGAACGTTTGATTGTCGCCAAAAGTTTTTACTTGAAAATAAATCCCCAAATTGTTATGTGTGGGTCAATAGCAAAGAGCTGATAAAACAAGAAATATGTGTGTGGGCAAGATGATGTGCAACAGCCTCAACACCAACCCTCCTCGTCACTCAACTTGCATCCATAACGCTTCGATCCTCTCAGCCTCAGCCTGTAGCATCTGCGTCCTTGGGTCAAACTGAAACATTTGAGAGGAAGAACCAAAACTCGGAGTCAACCCCGGAGCCAGGGCCTGCTCCCTTAGCCGGTCTGCTGCTTGAAGATCGAGAACGCCCTGCAACGAAGTCTCGTTTCTGTACCATCCCATCTGAGAATTCCCCACCACATACCCGTTACAACCTTGAACGTCTCCTCTGAACTTTGTCATGTTGGCAATCAGAGCATCGGTGTGTGACTTGTTTAGCATGGCCATCCTGTTTGAGTGATCTTGGTGCATCATCCGCTCCTTTTGCATGAGCATCTGTTTCTGTCTTATGTTGTCCTGGGCGTATGCTGATTTGAGCATTTCGAGTGTTTGATTCATTTGCATAAAGATTTGCTTGCGTTCCGCTGCTTGGTAGAGGAAGCTTTGGAGATCACCCGACTGACAGGCGTCGCTGTACAAGTTTCGCATCCGGGAAGAGTAGAGATCGCAGATACCTTGGGTACTGCGTGCTTCGCGGATGGTATATCTGTCCTCAAACTTCATGTCCTTTGCAAAGGTCATGTAGCATTCTTCGCAGATTTGGGCATTTTGCCATCCCCAGTATCGTCTGGGATATCCATTGGGCTCGCTCCTAGGGCAGGGCTCAACGCTGGCAAACAAGGCGGCGAGATCCCCCAGAGCTTTCCAAGTTCCTCTGAGGATACACTCACTAAATGCGTTCATGTTCTTGTTGAAGCGTGGATGCCCGACGTTGAAGCCGCACACGCGCTTGTCTGACTTGAAGAAGCTCGACGACTTGGGGACGAACCAGTTCGCCCCGCCCCATACGTTTACCATTGTAGAGTAGCATGCACCGCAGATGATGATCTCCTTGGATTTGTTGGGGAGGGTGAACCATTTTGCGCCTGATGTTTCGTAAGGGCTGCAGAAGGGGTGTTTGCTGAATTCGTCCAGGGCTCTCCAGAAGATGTTGAGATCTTTTGAGTCAAAGGCCCTGTTGGATACAGAGTACATGTTTATGTTTCCACAGAGACACATTGTTTCTTTTCCACTAGGTGTTACCTGTCTCCAGTATTGTTGGTCTGGCGTGTTGTGAAAGTTGTCGCAGTAGCAAGCACCGCAAAGAACTGTGCCCCTGGGTCCTCGTGTGCTCTCGTACCAGGAATGTCCGTTTGTGGGCATGGGCAAGCCTTTTCGCACTTTGGTATTTGTATACGGGCTTGCACCTGTTGGCAAAAAGGCAGACCAGTTGTTGCTTGGTGCGAAAATGTCGAACACGCGTCGGACGTAGAAGGTGCTTGCATCGCAGAAAGCCTCTAGGCCTGTAGAGAGGGTGAAGTTTGAGGCAAATGACGATGTCATGAGTATGTCTTCGTAACAGGCCGCGCAAAAGGTTGCGTGTGGGATGCTTGGTGATGTGTACCATGATGCACCGGGCCTGATCTCGGCATCAGTACAGTGAGGAATCCTCTGTCGCTTTTGCATGAATTCGACGGCGCTGCTCAGACTGGATGAAGACACTGCCTCCGGCCAGAGCGTATCCTTCATACGCTTGGTGCCGAAAAGGCATTTCCGCTGCTGTCCGGCCCCAAGATGTACAATTCTGAATGAGGACTGGAATTGTGTGTCGTAGATGTGGTCGACGTAGCATCTAGAGCAGATGAGGAATTCAGGTGCTGAGGGGTGGATGAACCAGTCGAGCTCCATGTCCATAAGACCATCGTGGCAGACTGATATAGGGACGATGCCACAGGGATGCATCTCTGGGGGGTGAATAGGGTTGAGTGTTGGAGCGACTTGAGGGTTCCATTGCTGCTGGGTTGGATATTGAGGTTGGGCTTGGGCTTGAGCTTGCGGGTACTGCTGCTGGCCTCCATACGACATCGGAGTTGCGGCCTGTGATGACTGAGGCTGTTGATACTGCTGCTGTTGCTGCGGCGGCGGAGCGGACGAGGGAGTGTTGACAGAACTAGCATGCCTCGACGACTCAGACTGTATTCTTAAACCTTTTAGCTGTCTTTCTGCCTCTTTGAGTCTTTCCTCCTGCTCTTTCTTCAAGCGTTCTAGTTCACGTTCTGCTTCGGCGATCTCGCGGTTATACTCGTCCTGGAACTGTGCGGCGAGCTTCTCGGCGGCTTGACGGTCGCTGTCGACCTGGCTTTGGGCCTGTTGAGGGGGAGAAGGAGAAGGATAATGTTGAGGTTGAGGGGATTGGGGATACTGTTGTTGCTGAGAGGGCGGAGGCGGGCATTGTTGCTGTTGAGCGGGAGGAGGAGCATACTGCTGATACTGTTGCGGAGTTCCGGGCTGCTCTCGCTGTGATGGACCTGCTTGTTGTTGATATGCGCCGTACTGTTGTGCGTAATATGTTTGTTGCTGTTGCTGCTGTAACTGCTGTGCCATCTGATAGTTGGCATTTTCCTTGGCTTTGAGATATTCTTCCCCCACCGCAGTCGCAAGATCAGTCGCCTTGGATATTATCTTGAATAGTTTCCCCATGGTGTCCTACCAACGCTGTCGGGCTTCAAGGACAAGTGAGGAAGCATGAGGCTCTTGTCGAAAGCAAGCCACCATCTTTAAAACCCCCCTTCACCCGCATTCCTTTGGGATTAGTCCCGTTGGCTGAAGGTCAGCTCAGGACGCCTTGCAAGGATCCATGCAGTAGCTTCTGCAGGAGTGGGACTGTGGTGATGGTGGCGCGCCTGAAGGAAGCGACTAGCAGCCTCATAAGGCGTTTCCCGACTGCAGTATGAAGCAAGTTATGAGCCTACAGGGCCGCGGGTTACTTAGTTATTTGTTTTCTTTCACGTGAGGTTCTAGTCGGAAGAGACAAGTGATGGAGTGATGTCCTCAGCTGAGACACAAGGCGGACTCGCACGCACCAACATGTCAGGGGTGATGATCACCACGAAGGATCCGATCCATCTTTTGTTGCCCGGCAATTCCGGGGCCCAGCAATAACCTCCTCACTAGGCAAGGTGTCTCGTCTCCGCTGAGGCTGACAGGTTGATGTACCTTAACACGTTGCGATCGACGGGGGAGGAAAGCAGCTGCCGAAGCGAATGTTTCAGGGTTCCAGGATATGGCGGGAATAATCTGACGGGGAACCTTTGTTTTACGGTTATTTTAGTCTGGATGAATCCTTTATGTTTAGCTTCCTTTGGCACAAGGGTCAAGCCCTTCCTGTTGGGTCACACCAGCTATCAAGTTCATGATCAGGCTCGCACATTTGCGGGAGAGCTGTGGCCCTCGGAGTTGAGTTACTGCAAAAGGTCTCTCAAAAAGGCTTTCCGACATGAATTATAGCACGTTGAAGGGTCCGGAGACGCCATGAGCAGATAGATAGACCTATCCTTGACATTCGACGGAGATACCATGAGCGTATCTCCGAGATCTAATACCGTTGGAGGGCTGTGAAGGAAAGGTCTCCTTGACTGCTGGTTGATTCAGTACAATGTGTCCTCAGAGCTATAAGAGCTCACCGCCACTCCTTGGGCTCTTTTCATCACTCCCAATTCTCCTTCAGGTATCAGGGTGTAACAGAAGACGCTCAATGACCAAGGAGGAAGCGAATCAACAGTCGTAACTAGAAACACATTTGTTGGCCAAAAGTTCGGGTCCCAGAGAATCTCTGGATTGTTTATTAATTACTAATACGAATATTCATGAGGGTAGTGGCGGCAAGGAATATCCTTAAGTCATCATGTCAATCACCAGCACGGGTACTAAGCAACAGATCTAGACCAATTATGATCAGTCTCTGCTTATACTCACTAGAATTAAGTTGAATAATTAACCTGTTCTTATATTATTTCTACAGAGTCTTACATACTACCTTGATAGTGGGGATGAGTATGCTCTAGCAGTCCCCGCGCAAGCAAGAAGATAGGAGATTAACTTCAAGTCAAAGGTGCGTTGGAGATCATGCGGAGGTAATTACACTGAATAAAGTATGACGTGATTAAAATGCTCTTTTAATATCTCTGGGGGTTCACAGACAACAATGGAGTGACTACATGGCTGCAGAAATTGAGACAGCGGCCTAACAGAAACATGATGGGATGACTTCACGTAAAGCACCAGGGGACCTGAATAGAGCTACAGGAGGCTCTTTGAAGATACAAAGAAGTTGGAAGAAGCCCCCATTTCATGTTATCGGCGCCTGTAACGTTGATGCCGCCTTCAGTGGCTCGCGTATTTTGAGCGCTCCCTCAGACAGTGTCCTTAGACTTTTGAGACTTGCCCATGACCCTTGCAGCCGTTCCGTTCCATGTCCAAAGTTCTTTCTTATCAAGATAAGGAAGCTGCTGCAATGCCCAGAGGCCGTATTGGATACATCGGGGATTCAACCCCTGGGACTGAATGTACATGTTGACCCTTGCCTTGTATTACGGAACAAGAGACGAGGGATATTGCTCAGAAAAACAAAATCGAACATGCATCGTCCAAGGTAGATCAGTTGTTAGAGGCAAGTTTAATGATCAGCATGAACAAAGCGACATTCATGTGGGTCAAGACACTCCCCTTATTCCTCTCCCCTTTGTGGCCATGTCGTATCCAGTCTCTTTTTATATACGTAACCTCTATAGTTTTCACCTTGGGAATTTACTTCAAAAAATCCTCCTTCCCTTGCTCTTTTAGCACCTCGTGCACAACCTCGAGAACCCGTCCGTGAAGGTCAGCCGGCGCCGCAACGAACCCGAAATTGTCGCTCATCTTTCTCCCGGCCGTCAAGTCAATCTTCTTTCCATGTACATCGGTGATTTTTCCACCGGCCTCCTCGAATAGCAACATAGCTCCCGCGTGATCCCACGCCTTGGCGTAGCGGTCTCGGCGCTTGTACACCCAGACTGTCGTGTTGCCGAGGCCCATTGCGAGGACTGCCCAGCGGAGGACCCAGGGTACGAGATCGCAGCCCGGGAAGGGGGCGTTGAGGCGAGAGGCAACGACTTCGTGCACGCCGTCGAGGGCAGAGTCGACGATGTTGGCGCATGTGACGAAGCGGACGTCTTGGTCTGCAGCGTGGGAAGCAAGTCTTCGAGGCACATCTGCCGACAGGGGACGAACAAAGGCACCGTGCCCCTTGACAGCAAAGAATATGCAGCCTTGACCCGCAGTATCGATGTTCTCATTTCGTAGAGGTGCCTTTGCATCGATGGATAGGTTGGGCGCTCCGACGATACCGGCAACTTGCTCTCCATCCAGTAGAAGGGCGATGTTAATAGCGTAGAGCTCACCCCGAAGATACGTCTTGGTTCCATCAATCGGGTCAAAAATCCAAGTTCGACCAGACGCTCCTGGGCTACTGGCACCGCATTCATCGATCAGATCGCACATCTGCTCTCGAGTTGTGGGAAGCTGGCAGAGCGACGGAGTGTCATGGTCACTTGCGATCCGGCTCAGCAGCTCCCACACCCGCTCCATCAGAACAGGGTTCTTGCGAAGATCAGAGGCATCTTCCTCCCCGACGACATGATCTTTGGGAAAGGCATGCTTGATGGTTGCTGTGAGAAGGGCCTGGACAGCAAAGTCGGCGACTGTCACAGGGCTCAGATCTTCCTTTTCAATAGCGCCCTTGTCTTGGCTGGAGACGATGGACTGGCTGAGCTTTGCCGCCTTTTTCAAAGCGCCAATGGCGACTGTAAGCTCATGTGCATACGGACTGTCCATCTTCGAGGTAGTACAACTGCTGGATGTAAAGGTGTTGAGACGTCTGTGGTACATGAGACCCCGCTTGAGGGAATTATGGATACATGCATATTTGCACCCGTTCATGATGATCCAACGCCGCCTTTGATTCACGGCGTCATCCTAGAAATGCACCAAATGGACCATCATCGCACATGCCTAACGAATCGGTGACGCTCGATCCGCCGCCATTACCTATTCGGCTGGACCTTTCGAGTTGGTCCCCGTAATTCGAGACATTCTTCGCACGCGCTATTGCGTCCCTGGGTCTATTTTCCTCGTCGAAGGTCTTGAACGAGTCTCGGTGTCGCGTTCTGGACGATGGCAGGCTGTGACTCGGATGGAGCTATCTGCGTCCAGGCTCTTTTAGGAGCAAATATGCATCGGTTTGTTCAGACGGGAGAAGTTGCTTTGGGATCGTATATTCGGTGCGAAGCCTTCCATGCCAAGTGGCAAAATGTCGAAGATCGCACCATGGTAACGCTCGTCGTCGAGGATATTGTCACTGTCGGATGGAATGAATCGTACCGAGTTCTTGGACAGGATCAAGAACCTACAACGCAACCGTACCCAGCGACATCCGAACAGCCTCAAGAGTCGAAGGACGTGCAACCAGAGGAGCGAAAAGCTAAGGCCAAGCCCAGTCCAGTACACGCTGAGGACTTTGACTTTGAGGATGATGAGGAAGCCGCTGAGGAAGCCTTCGAGGCCTTTGAGACTCTTGCGCTACCGACCAGGCCAAAACCCCAGCAGAAGCCACAGCAGCCCATTGCTATGCCCCGCGACTGGCATGACCCCCAAACTCCGCTGAAGCTCACGACGCTACGATCCATCCCGCATCTCCCATACAAGCAGAATTGGTCTTGCAACGTGCTTGCCATAGTAGCCTCGCTGTCGGACGTGGAGCCATCCAACCTCCCTCCACACAGGCAGAGGACTGCGCGACTCGTCGACCCCTCCACATCTAAACAAGTACATCTGACGGTGTTTCTCGACCCGGAAGAGTTTAACCCTCGCGTTGGAAGCGCTGTATTACTTGTTGGAGTTAAGAACCATCGGTTTGATGGAGGGAGCTTGAAGAAGTACGAGAGCGATCGCAAGAATGGGCAGTGGTGGTTTGAGAACCCGTCGGAGCTGGGATGGTGCGATGTGGAGGGAATCAAGGCATGGTGGTCTGGAGCAGCTGAAGCTACATAAATGAAGGCTCCAATAAGTAAAAATGAATTCTCTGATCATTTCTGGTATCTTTGAGACTTCAACTTTGGTCTTGCTTCTGGTCACATGACCGTTCCTGCACATGTGCTGTAG
Organism: Fusarium sp. FW16.1; assembly: GCA_017654865.1. Taxonomy (NCBI): domain Eukaryota; kingdom Fungi; phylum Ascomycota; class Sordariomycetes; order Hypocreales; family Nectriaceae; genus Fusarium; species Fusarium sp. FW16.1. The sequence goes on from JADNRB010000004.1 coordinate 6,172,687, forward strand.
GCATCCAAGCGTGAAACCACTTGCGATGTTCAACTCTACCCAGCCACGCCATCAGCACGATGCAGATCACTACCGACGAACCTATCCAAAGGCCGCCAACTTCGCCAGCCCAAGACCGCACGAAGAAGCAGGCCATCGACGAGTTCCTAGCGGATCTGTCGCCTTGGGATATCCTGTACCTGCGGGGCCAAATCCGTGACGCAACCATTGTGCTTTCAGGTCTCCAAGATCTACCCCCAGAGCTCATATGCCTTATTCTTTCGTATCTAAGTGTTAAAGAATTTCGGGCTTGCAGATTAGTCTGTAGAGCATGGGCGACGGCGTGGGCACAGGATTCGGTCTTGGCGCGAGCATGCCGCAACTTCTTCCCTGGCCTCTTGGAGACGTATCCGACAACGCCTGGCAGGCAGCTCTTTTCCATGGCGGTGAAGAAGCGCAAGAAGTGGCAGCGTCCCTTTTCCAAGTATACTTGGATGCGGTGGAATCAGGGAGTCAGTGGTATTTTTCGCGAGTCGACTCCGCCGCAGCAGCTTGGCCCGGTACCTGTCGATTCATGGTATCCTTCGCTTTATGCGAAAGAGAAGCTGGCTTGGCAGCCTAGGTTGGACAGAGTTATTGTCGATGATTTGCGGACGAGAGAAAGGCATAGGTTTCTTCCTCCTGGTGGTGCCATGGCAGGCATTCAATTCCGGCTTGTGTGCATCAGTGATCAACTTCTTGTGATGAGAGAAGCCAACCAGCCCAACCGAAAGATGTTAGTGCTGGGCCACCTGGACTATATCTGTTTGCTGCTAACATGGATAGATTTATTGCCAACCTAACTGCGAAAGAGTGGAAGACCATTTCATTGCCAGGGCCATTTGCTACAGCGCATACAGAGGGGAAGACTGTCGGCATCGGGACATCAACTGGACAGATCGTGGCCTTTACTTGGGGCGGAAAGACAACGCAGCTCGATCTCACAAAGGTTCAGACTTGCCCGCCCGGGTCGGAGCGCTTATTTGGAGGCGTAGCCAATGTCTTGCCGCATCCGACACAAGACAATGTGGTGTTTGGGGTTTGGGCATGCTCCCGCAAGATCTCGAGTGAGTATCCACTACCCCCTCCCTCGTCTGCAAGCAGACACTGAATGAAGCAGGCTTCAAACAGATCAGCTTTGTCGTGGTCAAATTCGAAGACGGGCAGCCGGTGTGGTGGGCGACAGAAGACATTCCAAACCCCAGACGACACGCCAACAAAGACTGCAATCAAGAGAGTTATCTCGGATTGTCGTTTGCGTGCAGAAAGTCAGACAACTGCGGATCTTTTGCTTTGGGCATCTATCGAAGCCAAAATCAGGTTCAAACATTGCCTAGCATCTGCTATAGATGCTTGCCGGCGACAAGAGTTGGTGACTGGGGTGCCGTCTCTTTCAACGTCTTGACGCAGACGTTTAAACACTACGAATACAGATCCTCACGGCCGGACCTTCTCTGGATCGGAAGCCCCCAGCCTCATTTGACTACGGGAAGGGAATTGTTATTTGTGGATGCACACCTCTGGAATGAAGATTTGCTGCTGGCAGCATCCACAGCTGACGGAAACATGCGCATCGATCTCCACCTGCAAACGATACATGCTGTCGGAAGCGGCTTTTCGGGTGAACCACGCTGGGCGCCGATTCGACTTCGAGATTCGGTGCATGCCGCGAGGACGAGGATATTTCAGGATGACGACTTTGTGGTTGTACCCACCATCGGAGGCGTTGTCATGTTTGAACCGTCTGACTCGCCGTCGGAGGGGAGACCAGTAGACAATTTAGTTGACGCATTGGATACACCTCAGCCGCTGGACCGTTGGAAGTCGGAGACGTTGATCTTGATAAAGGATGATCCTGCGCGCCTGAGTCCATCCGCGAGGGCGTCTCTGTTGCGACTTGGGACGGACACGGGGCCGATAAAGTTCGGAACATTAATGGAAGAATTCTTTTTGAGTGACACTTGGAATGATTCATACCTGTAGAACCCTTTGTGATAGAGTTTAAACGGCCGCCCGGCATCGGAGGTCAAACCCAAGTGGGGGCTCCATCAAAGACCCCCATGACGTTGGATCGCGATGGAGCACCTCCAACTGACGTGATTCATCAATCACGGGCAGTGAAACGTCTCACGGGGGGTTCTTTAGCCTTGTCACCTGCTCTTTCTTTCTTCTCCGACATGATCATCGCTAACTGAGAGAATTCTCCTACACTCCAAGATGCCTCCTCCAGCTTCGGAAGACGTCGCGCCCCCTCGCGATAGCGACCAGATATCGACGCGCAGCTCTAGTTATGCCTCTGATACGGAATCGGATGATGGGCGCGGCCATCGGACACGGATGCGCAAGGCGAAGCAGGCTATTCGTTTGATTTCCTTCATCTCGGCCAACATTTGCGCTCTCTGTAGCGGTTCCATCGTCGTCTTTTCGCTGTATGCGCCGCTCTTGCAGTCACGATTACACTACACCCAGTTTCAGGTCAATGCCGTCGCCATCGCCGGTTCCCTCGCCCTTTACCTCCCCATCTCGATCGTCGGATACATATGCGACCGTGTCGGTCTCGCTCCTTTAGCCCTTACGGGAGGCATCCTCTTTGGTGGATACGGCATCGCTGCGGGCGTGTACAGGAAGCTGGATCTTCAGTACCACGGCCATGGTGGGCCTCGGCCGGATGGGGACTGGTCGCTTCCCCTCATGATGTTTGCATTTGTCTGCATCGGCATCGCGACCTGCGCGCTGTATATGGCCGCTGTATCGTCTTGCGCAAAAAAACTTTGGAAAGGGTCGATATAGAGGTTTGGCGCTCGCCACGCCCATTACTTGCTTTGGGTTAAGTCCCATGTGGCTGAGTCAAGCGGGGAGTCGTCTGTTCACTGAGACGCGACCAGATGGCTCCAAGGGAGACTTGGATGTGTTCCGGTTCTTCCTTTTCCTCGCGGTTCTGTTGTTTGTTATGGGTATCATGGGGACGTTTACGCTGCGGGTGGTGGACGAGGAGGATTTGATCGATGAGGCTATCGAGGAGCTGGAGCAGAGCGGTCTGCTTGACGGGAGCTCGCTGCTTGGCAGGGCCAGCAGCTATGGCGGCGTGAGTGTACAGGGCGATGATCTGGAGAACTCGTCGTTGCTGGATCCAACCAAGGACGACAAGAAGTGGAAGAAGAACTGGGTTCTCAACGCCGAGACGCGACAATTCCTCGCTGACAGGACGATGTGGCCCTTTGCTTTGGCATTCCTGTTGATGGTAGGTCCGGGTGAGGCCTTCATCAACAATCTGGGTACCATCATTGGTACGCTGACGCCACCAATGTCGGAAGGGCTTGGACACCACACGTCGGCGGCCACGCATGTATCCATCTTTGGTGTTACAAACACACTTTCGAGGATCTTCATCGGTACTCTGACGGATCTGTTGGCGCCTTCGCCTCAGACTCAGCATGTTCAGGTCAGACACGCTCGTTCGGCTGTCAGCGATCGCTTCGCCATCTCCCGCGTCGCGTTCATGGCATTCTTCGCCACTCTCTTGTCGCTTGGCCTGCTCGTCCTGGCGTCGGGATTCGTTCAGAACCACTCTGAGCGTTTCTGGCTTGTCTCTGGCATGGTCGGTGCTGGCTACGGTGCCATCTTCAGTCTCACGCCCTTGATCGTCACCATCATCTGGGGCGTCGAGAACTTTGCCACCAACTTTGGCATCATCGGCATGCTACCCGCCCTTGGCTCGACTTTCTGGGGTCTTGTGTACTCGGCCGTGTATCAGAATGGTGCCAACCATCCTGGGGATGAGCCCGGGGATGGAGATGACCTCTTTTGCTACGGACAGCGATGTTATGCTGGGACCTACTGGGCAGAGACTGTTACAGTCTGGATTGGTATTGGACTGCTTCTTTGGGCGTGGAAGGGAAGACAGGGTTGGGTACAGCGCGGTATTGTTATTTGAGCATCCCCACGGCGTTTTTGGATAGAAGAGCATACGAGTTGTTTCATTGTTAATTGGGTAGGGGTTTTGTTAGTACAGCATTCGCTTTCATCATGGCATCTCATCATGAGCATATTTAGTCTTTTTCATATACGAAGTCACATCCTCCGAAATTCGGTCTTGAAGCTTGCACGAACGAAAGGGGCTTGCATGTCGACCACGAGCCTTACCCCGGATTCTCAACGTTTGCCGTTGAAGCTGCTGTGCGACCGCATCTACCATGAACCTCATTCGCCGAGACCGTTCTATTTCCCAGCCACCGCTCAAGAAAATTGTTAAGGAGGTACATGTCGGTCCTTGATCTTGACTCCGAGCGGTGGAGAGAACACCGCCCGGGCACAGATCAACCCCCGGGAGTTGAGACTCTTCCCCTGTTCACGGTCCACTCGAATCATACGAATGGCCACGGGGAAACGATAGGAAGCTCCCGGGCATCATGCCAAACAGACGGGAACCCGCTTTGTCGGGGCTCACGATGGCGCCTGGAGGCTCTTATCTTGGGTTGATGGGTCTGGGGATTAGTGAGCGGAGGTTGATCGTCATTGCCGGTGGGATGGCTGGGTCCGTGTCAGAGAGGATCTTGAATGAAGAGGAAACTTGGATCTATGACTGGAAACTTGGTTGATGATGGGTAAGCCTCTGAGGTCTTTGTGGATGTTGCCGATACGAAACTTTCAACGGGTGAACGGGTTCAGCCATTGAGTTTGTATCTGTATCTGCGAGTCATGAATCGATTGAGGCGTTTCTGCATGACTGTGACCGAGTTATGACCTATCTGTTGGGTGCCAACTAGTTACGCAATCTGGAAATCACTTTCCCTGTCTTGATGCCGTTCCTTGGGCAGATTCGAAGGAGAAAGGCAATAGCTTGTAGATAGTCTCGCTCAGTAGAAGACCACATCTTGGATAAGAACTAGGATCGACATGCCATTGTGGCAACGTTCGATTGCTGTCAGAAGATGATAGCAGCGGTGATATTGGACTTGCAGTTACATTCAACTCCAGAAGCTATGGTCTCGTAAGGCCTAGACCCGGGTTTACCACGACGCAAGATGCCATCTTACTAGATCAACCAGCTGTCAAAGTCAAGGTTGGACCCAGTATCCGCTCCGCTGAGCCGGTAGTTTGCATCGTCTGTTGGTCCCATCCATCCTTGCGATGTGGATTTGTTACCCCGGACTCAGCTAACCGTGTTTAACGAGACCATGATTTCTTTTACGTAAATGTTTTGCTAGGAAAAGGTTTCCCCAGGTTTGTTCGCTAAATGTTGCCAGCGGAGTAACCAACAAGTCGGCATGGATTGCTAATGCGAGGAGTAGCATCACGAGGGGAAACGAAATGATGTGACATGTGGTCAATTGGTATCTAGTAGTTGACAAGTGTCTCTAGTCTTCTAATGGAATGCATCTAATAAGCGTATCGGAAGTTGGGGTTCTCAAAGTCTGTGAGATCCTGGAGAGCAGCATTCTCATCCTCAATGACAGGACCCTGGGCATCACGGAGCTTGTTCCTTCGGATGAGCACGTAGCGGAGGACGAGGGCGATGAGGACTTGGCCAGCGACGCAGCCGATGATGAGCTTGCAGCCGGTTTGGTAGATGGGGGCTTCGGAGCCGAGGAAGCCGTGAGGGCCGATGATGTTGCCGATACAATAGGCCTTGACTTGTTAGCTTCTGAAGAATGTGTTCTTGGGGGTCTGGGGACTTACAAGGAAGACAAAGGCTGTGGCGGTGGTTCGCTTGGTGTAACCACCGACGTTGGAGGCGGGCATTTGAAGGGCAACGACAAGAGCACCAACGAAAGAAGCGCACTAATCACGTTAGAGAGTGTGTATTGCAAGATCAATGAGGTAACTCACAATATAGTAGCCAGCAAGAAGACCTCCCTTGTTGGTTCGGGGAAGCTGCCAGAACAAAGTCACGGCGACAAGAGTGGGCATCAACCACACAATCATGACAATGGTTCGGACATTCTTGAAGCGCGAGGCAAGGTAGGGACCAGTAAAGTCAAAGACAACCATGCAGGCACCATAAGGAATACCGTACGCGGTGGTCAGAAGAGGGTCCTTGGTGAAACCCTTGACGATGAGCTTGGAAAAGTTGGCGATACCACCGTTGATGACCTCGTTGAGAAGAGTAAAGAAGAAGAGCAGCCAGATCTGAGAGTCACAGAAAACTTCCTTAATCTGGTTCCACTTGATCTTGCGGTTAAAGACACCAGTACGGTTACGCGCGCTTTGGGCGATGAGCATGGCTCGCTCTTCGACCGTGAACCTCTTGGCTGTGAGGATGTTGTTGGGGAGGAAAAAGAAGAGGAGGATACCCCAGCAGATGGTCAGACCACCGCAGAGAACGTAGATGATGCGCCACACGTCCCAGCCCTTGGCTTGACCGACTCCGTAGAAGAGGATGCCGCCAAACATGCTGCCCACGCCGTTGAAGCAGTAGAAGAGACCGGCTCGCGAGGGCTGAGATTCGCCGCGGAACCATTGGGAGACGATGAGCATGAAGGCTGGGGTGATGACGGCTTCAAAGGTACCGAGGAGGAAACGGCAGACTGCGAGGCCGGCAAAGTTCTGACAGGCTGCTGTGAGGCAGAGGATGGTGCCCCAGGTGATGACGAAGGAGCTGACCACCGTGCCGGTGGGGAGACGCTGAGCGAGGTATGAAGCTGGCCATTCTGCGACGAGGTAGGCAAAGTAAAAGATCGAAGCCATCCAGCTGTACTGATCGCTGGTCATGCCAGTAGAAGTGAAAAGGTCAAAAACGGCAGAGTAGCCAAGAGCCTGCTTGTCGATGTACTGGAGTAGGTAGGTGCCGCAGAGCAGAGGCATCAAGGTCCAGTCGACCTTTCGGCGGAGCTTCTTGAGGGCGCTTTCATCTGACATGAGCTCGTGAAGGCGCGAGTGGGCGATTCCATGGTCTCGGAGGAAGATTTCTGCTTCGTCGAGATCCGAGATGGTGCCGGCTTTGAGATCTGCCTCGACATCATCGTTGTCAATGATGGCGGGCTTCTTGTCGACCTCGATGTCTTGCATCTTTGTGTCGGCCATGGCTAAAGTTGTTTGCTCAAGAGGTTGATGTGTTTGAAGAGGAGGAGTTGCCTGTCTTGTCAATGGCAAAGAGATGGCGAGGAGCCGCCCTTTTTGTGCTCGACGGGGCCCATGATGAGAGGGGGCGACGAGTTCAAACCCCAGAAACGAGGCTTAATCCGGGGAAAGGCATGGATGAACGAGGTCCCACTGATAGCAGCCGGGCAGTGGAGTTTGAAGAGATACCGCTAAGTTGGGATAAGACGAGGGGGTGAGATAGCGGGGGAGTAAGTACCGTCGTATCTTGGGAGTTTGTAGAGGAGCAGGGGTGTGGGCTTGGCTACGGTAGAGTGCTAAAGTCCCGGACTCTAGATCAAGGTGCGAAGATGAGATATGGAGATGGGAATAAGACGTATCTAGAACGGTGATAAAGGGTCGAACTAGGAGATGTTCTAGCAAATGATGCTCGTGAATAGGCTATCTGTGTATCAGATGATGTTGAGTATGGCGTTTCTTGGCAGCTGATCGGATGTTGAGGTAGATTCCGAAGTTGATGATGAGGCTGATGATGGTTGATGAGGATGGATTAACACGGCTTGAGATGGATATACTCGGGAATCACTTGGGATACAGACGGGCATCGTTTGGGATAGTTTTGTGTTCCCCCTTGAATTTAGGGATATTGCTAATCTTCGTCAACCCCAACCAAACACCTCGCTTCAACTCGACTCTATGCTCACAAACTCCTCTATACTTTCGAACTCCAGACCTTCTTTCCTCCGAACCAAGTCTCCTTGATCTCAGCCTTGAGCAACTGAGTTGCCTCCCACTGCATGTCCACCACGATAATGTCGGCGATCTTACCAACCTCAAGGCTTCCTACACGATCATCCTGGAATACACTCTTTGCCGCTCCCGCTGAACCAGCCACCACCGCCTCACAGACTCCTAGACGGAAGTTCTCGTTGACTACCTCCTCACACTCGGGTTCCCTCGCCGATCGACGGGTTGTGGCGACGTAGATGTTGTGAAGGGGGTTCCAAGGTGCTGTTGGGCTGTCGCTGCCCAGGGCAAGGAGAGCTCCAGAGTCTGCGAACTCGCGGTATGCAAAAGCTCGCTTGCAACGGTCTCCGATGAGACGAGGCCAGGCGCGGAGGATGGCTGGATCAGCATGGACAGGTTGGATGGACGCTGTGAGGCCGAGCTTGCCGAGACGCTTTGCGTCTTCAGGGGATGCCACCTCAAGATGCTCAATCCTATGTCTACCGCCTGCCTTGCCGTATTTTTCGAGCATGTCTACTGCCATGGTGATGGCAGCGTCTCCGATGGCGTGCAAGGCGATCTGAAGACCTGCGTCTGAAGCCTTCTTCACCACGGGCTCGAGGTCCTCACGGGTCCAGATGGGAGGTGGTGATGGGGCTGTGGCATATGGCTCTGAGAGGAAGGATGTACAGGCGTCGATGATGCCGTCGCAGATGACCTTGATGCCTGCGATGCGCAGGTCAGGAGACTTCTCCTTGTTGTACTTGGCTGCTAGCTCGATGGCTCGGTCGACTTGGCGAGCTCGCTCCTCTGCTGTGTCGGCTGGCTTGATGATCCAGTACGCTGTGATGCGCATCGAGACTTCTGGGTGACGGATCTTGAGCTCGGTGAGGGATTCCCACGCTGCCTCGTCCATGGCCATCTCGATGAGACCTGTGTATCCAGAAGAGTTGTAGGCTTCAAAAGCTGCGAGCATGCACTCGATGCGGTCCTGGTTTGTGGCCACTGAAGCTTGGTGAGGCCATACGATGGATAGCACTGAGCCTTCGCTCAAGACTCCTGATGGTCTGCCCTGCTCGTCTCTCTCGATGATGCCGCCTGGGGGATCCGCCATGTCGGCCACCTTCATCTCTTCCAAACCCGCCGAGTTGCACCACGTCGAGTGCATATCCTTTGTGTCGACATAAATAGGCCGCGAGTCAATCTCATCGAGCAGCTTGGCCGTGACGCCGTCGGGAGTCATGGAGTGCATCCACCCCTTGGCCATGATCCTAGGCACATCCGGGTTTGACTTGGCATAGTCTCGCAAAGTGTTGAGGATGTCGTCGAGGTTCTTGCAGTGCTCGAGTCCAACCTTGCGCAGAGACTGGCCCAGAAGCAGCAGGTGCATGTGGCCGTCAATGAAGCCTGGGAGGATGGTCCTCCCCGCGAGGTCCTGGACTGCCACGTCGGGGCCGCTGAACTTGGCTGACAGCTCCTCTTTTGTGCCGATGGCTTGGATGATGCCGTCTTTTACAAACATGCTCTCGGCAAACGTCGGCAGGTCGGCGAGGCCGGCCTCGGACCTAGTGAGGATACTACCATTGATGAAGAGGGACGCCATGGTGAAGGTGCTACTGGATGTGAGATTACGATAGCTCAAGTGACAGCAGAGCTTCAGCTACTTGTACTCGGGATCGTATGTTTGCTGTTTGGCCTCTCCGGCAGCGGCCCGGGTTGGTTTGCGCCATGCAGGAGAGCCCCTCAAGGGTGGGTAGAGCCATCACACGTGCCTATCATTGCTGTGACGGCCGTGGTGGTGTGGAGGCCTTCGCGCGGGGAGCTACCGAGGGAGAAGGTCGAAAAGGGCAGTGAGGTGCGGCGCCGAGGGACGACGTGGTTTGAGGCCTGACAAAGAGGAGTTGGTGGTGAGATAACCTGCGTGGTGTTTACAGGCTGACCTTTGTTTAAAGAGTGCCTCGTATCATGTCTCGAAAACCAACTTCAATAATCACCCTCTATTCCCGTGTTTTCTCCTCATCTTTGACTGCCAAGCCAACAAAAAAAGCAAGCCGTGACCGAGGCCGTGGGATGCCAACGACTCCACACAACCAAGATCCAAGTTCACCGGGTGTGGGGGTCTAACGGAGGATTTTGTGGAATTGGTAAATGCCGGGACCGGACTCGAACTCGTGGGACCCCTTAAAAAGCCTGAACTTTGTTACACAGACGCTGTTTGAGAGAGTCGATTGGATGGGTGTTAGTAAAAAGATGGGGGCTGGGAAAATTCGCTCACGAGAGATGATCTTATCAGATGCAAATCAAAACGTCATCATGCGAGCCGTGAGGATCCAGTCTTCCAAGGGTCAAGAGCCCTACTCTGCGAGGAATCCGGCGCCTTCATCTGCGCTGGTGCTTGAACGAGATGTCCCCGTTCCTGAGCTAAAGCCTGGGCAGGTCCTCGTTCGCGTTCACGCTACGACCGTGACTCGCGACGAGTTGACTTGGCCTGAGTCATATCATCATGAGCTTCGGATTCCAGGGTACGATTTCTCCGGTGTTGTTGAAAAGGTTTGTGAGGAGGGGAGGTTTAAACCTGGGGATGAGGTGTATGCTATGGTTAGCACCAAGAGAGGGTCGACTTGGGCTGAGTATGCGATGGCGGAAGAAGATGAGTTGGCTTTGAAGCCAAAGAATTTGTCTTGGGCTGAGAGCGTCACGGTTCCTCTCAGTGCGTTGACGGCGTGGCAGGCTTTGTTTGTCCAAGCTGGCGTTCCGGAGCCGGACTTTGACGCGTCTGCGAAGGTATCGACTGGACGGACTCTACTCGTGACGGGATCGTCGGGCGCAGTTGGTTCATACATTGTCCAGCTTGCCGTCTATGCTGGTCTACAAGTTGTCGCCGCGTCGAGCTCTACGGAGCGAAACGACACGTTTCTTCGATCGCTAGGAGCACACGAAGTTGTCGAATACGAAGAATTGAGCATCGTGAAGCGCTCTTTCGACATTGTCATCGACACCGTCGGCGGGAAACCACTGGCTCAAGCTTGGGATCTTGTGACAGACGCTGGGAGTCTCATCTCGGTAGACTCGAGCAGCTTCAATTTTGCTAAGACGCCGCCACCTGGAAAGGAGCACATCAAGGCCGTGTTTTTCATCGTTGAGCCTTCTGGGCAGCAATTAGGCAAGCTTGCAAAGGCGTTGGAATTGGGTTATGTGAGACCTTTTTTGGCAGAGACTTTTCCTCTTGATGAAGCGAGGAAGGCGTATGAGAGGGCTAGTGGGAGGATGGATAAGAGGGGAAAGGTGGTGTTGAAGTTGTGAGGGTGGAGATGAAGCTATCGTGATGGGATGACAAAGGTTTTACTGGAGTCTTACTTAAATTGCATAATATTCTAATTATAATAGTACATGCCTTATGAATCCATGCCATTTGAGACATTTCCTGTCGTCGAGAAGTGGTCTAGATGCTGTGTTGCTTTGGAAGTTGTTGTGTGTTGCTTTAGAAGTCGAGGCTACCCTGTAGTCTCACATTGAGTCGACGGCGAAGATGGTTCTAAGTGAATAGCTACCACGAGCTGCCGCAATATTCTGAAGTAGTATATACTCGTCAATGGATTCTTTCTTCAAGTGCTCACTAATTCATGTTCCTGTTATCGTAATATTGTAACCTGCCATGGATACCGAGCACACCGAGCACCGAGCATCGAGTACCCCGAGTCAGTGATGTACCATCCAACCCGGCATCGGCATGATACTAAGCAAAGCGAAGGAATACTTGGTATCAGTCTATCTTCTGTAAGAGCTAAACTAGTATTGAACTTGAGGTCAAGGTGTTGCAATTTGAGAGGGGCTGAGGATCTGCCTAAGCAAAGCTCAATGGCGCAGCGCTCGACACCAATTCACGGTGTGAGTGAATGCCCGCTTACAACGTCTTGATCGACGAGTAAAGAGCCCCATGGCGATGTATCGTAGGCTCGTAAGGCTGACGTCCACCTCGTCGTAAGCATTCATTCACAAAGACCATGCATTGCCAATCATGTTCAAACTTATAAGTTCAATTACTAGGGGTATTTGCTCCGAGACTCGGTATAAACGCGTAAGCCAACAAAAAATGTCCAACCATTCCTAAAAATTCACGCTTCCACCACCACACTTTTGATCCTTCATAGGAGTGCTACTGGATAGAATTAGCTTTCTAATCCACAAGAGTTTGCTAGTGATTACTGACCTGCTCGAGCTTCCCATGACTTGTAGGGATCGGCGGGCTTCTTTGTGGGATCTACGGACCCTTCGAGCTTCATCTTGAGCTTTTCCTTGAGACTTCGCTTTGGGGCTGGCTTCTCGAGGTCTTTTGTGTTGTTAGAGACGTGATAGAGATGAGGATGCTATGGGGACTGACTTGGCTTGGAACTTGTTGTGGGCTTGGTTGTGTCAACGAGTGTTGTCTCGGAGACGTTGGCCGTGGTGTAAGACTCGGAGGAGAGTTGATGCGACATGGTGAATGTGTATGTAGGATATTTGTACTCTGTAGAGTGTAGAGGATATTGTATTGATGTCTTGGACTTGAATCTCTGGCATCTGGTGAGGCATCCACGTCTATTTGTACTTTCAGCCCTACCTCACATTTGTAATCCTGCAGAGCCCCATTGACTCACTCGACGACGTGCGCGCCCTTCTCATGATCCCATCCCCCATCACATCTTGTCAGCTCGGCTTCGACTGCAGAAGCTAACGGCGCCCGGTGTGACGCACCCTGGCCTTTGGCGAGGCTCACAGAGGTTAATTGCTGCGAACCCCCCTGTAAGCCGAGCTACCAAGTGGGGTTATAGGGTGCGCTCTAAGTGCTTGACCGAAGCCGAGATGGATCCAAGCCGAAGCCGAAGCCGATTTTACTCAAGCCGAGTTTGTTCACTCCGAGAGAAAGTCAAGCCGAGACCGAGATTTATCATCAACATTTCGGCTTGAAATGGAGGATACGCCATTGCTTCGTCGTCTCAATGGACGCCCTCAAGCTTGTGACCCTTGTCGCGCACGCAAAGTTGCGTGCGATCACGATCAGCCCACCTGCTCGCGATGCAGGAAGAGGAAAGAAACATGCGTCTACACCGTAACCGAGCCAAGGGCAGCAAAGAGGCAGCGCCTCCGACCTCCTTCAAGCTCTTCAACAACACCGTCGCCGTCTGCGCCTGGGTATCTCGGATTCACCAGTCACAATGCCGTTTTTGAGGAGACGCGTAATAGTCTGAGTCTTGTCCATGGACCGCCTGTTGAGGTTGAGACTGGGGTTAGGAGGGCGCCGAGGGTGAGGGCTTGTTTGATTGAGATGCCGTTTCCTTTGAAGGAGATGTGTCTCAATGTTCTCAGGAATCTTCCCAAGCCGAGTGATGACGTCTTGGCTCATCGGCTGCATTGTCGGGCTGATGACTGGATCATTACTTGCGTCAAGAGGACGATTGAGGCGATTCACGCGTGCTGGGGCGAGCATCTCGAAAGTCGAGATGACTTGCGACTCGAAGAGATGGGTCTCGCCATCTGCAACAACACGGCTCGGCCTGTCCACGATGAACACATTGGTAGCGCGGAGTGGATGGATCAGTTCTCAGGTTCGAATGTTCGCTGGGAGTCGCTCGGGCTGATCTGGACCTACTGGGATGGGTCTCCTGGGTCGAATCCGCAGAATATCGTTTCGTGTTTGGGATACTGCATTGAACTTACGAGGCATTTTACTACGGGTAATGATGTGTTACTTTACCTTTGTTATCGGAGAGCAACGATCGAGTCTTTGATCACAGGAGATGCAGGTATGTTTACTTGACGGAGTACCTGTGGTAATGCTAACTTCGACAGGTCTGTTGTGTTGGCGATACCACGCAGATACCGTCTCCCTGATGACGTTCCTGGGACTGCATGCAGGATTTGACAACCCGAATTACGTTCCGACTTTGAGCACAGAGAATAAACGCCGAATAGCTGCCCGCGTCTTTACAATCGACAAGGTCATGGTGTCCTTCACAGGACGTCCGCCTCTCGTCGGCCGTCGCTACTTTTCGACTCCTCTCCCCCTGGATATAAGCGATGGCGAGTTGCTAGGTGATCAAGAAACTTTGGCGCGCGCGGTGCAGGCGTTGGATGAACACGGATGGAATAGGAATGGCGAGTTGCATTCTGCTACTCTTACACGGGCTCGTCTGCAAATTGCCGTTATCAAGGATGAGATGTTGGAGATTGCGCTTGAGAATAGCTCCAAGGTGTCTATCAACAGTCTCCTGTAAGTTTTCAACCTTGCATACATGAACTTGCTGACCCAGATAGCGAGGTGAAAGCCCGAGCTGAGAGAACTGTAGACCAGTTCCCCCAATCCCTCATCTACCGCACCGAGGACTTGAGTGATCCTGATGCTGATATAGAGATCATTTACGCGCGGATTCTTGTTCGGCTGGAACATCTTCAGAATCTCTTTTTTGCGGAACGATTGCTGCTGCGTCTTGGGCGTGTGGATGAGGGCAGGTTGCTTGTCATCAGCTTCGAGATGGTGACGCTTACGCTTGTGTTTTGGACGCATCAGGATCGGTTTGCTGGAGTCAGACGGGACTTTGAGTGGCTGGTAAGTCATGCCATTGTTATATACGGAACTAAATTGACTGTCTGATAGTTGATGGCCTACGCTGCTCCCGGAGGAGGCATCCTCTGCCTCGAGCTCCTCCGTCCGACATTCCATGGCACACATCCAGACTGCCCCAAACTGAGTCGGTCAGCGATTATACAGAAACTCAGCCTTCTCATTGGATTCCTCGACTGGGTCCGACCACCAGCTCCCAACGCTGATCTCTGTGCCGACTGCAAGGCCGTCATCCAGGGCGTGCTCGATCATAATCTCAATGCTCCCATCGCGGGTGGAGGAGCTCTGGAGACGCTTGATTGGGAATTTCCGATGCAGCTTGACTTCAACTTTGATCTCCTGGACACTTTCGATTGGCTACGAGCTGAATAGCCTATTCCACCTCTAGGAACTGTTGGATGGCTGCGTTGGTCTCGTCTGGTCGCTCGATGTGTATCCAGTGACCAGCATCCAACTTGACAGTCTGCAGCTTGGGAGCCCAAGATGCGAGCATCTGCTGCTGCTGGAGCATGGATTGCTCAGGCTCTTGAGCGACTACAAAGAGCGCAGGCTGGGAGATCTGGAAGTCGTCAAAGCCTTTCTCGTCTGGCGCGAAGAGATTGTCCATCCACATGCGATACCACCTCGATGCGCCCTTGTATCCATCCTGAACACCAAAGGCTTTCAGATGCTCTTTTTGAAGATCGTCTGTGTACCATGGCCCAATTGGGAGCCTGCGGTCTTCGCTGACGAATTGCTTCATCTTGTCGAGAGGATGGAACCACTCGTCCCATGCCTTTCGGTTGCGACAGAAGATGAGGCTCATTGCAGCTTCAGCATGCCTTTCCAAGGTTGAGGGTGTGGTCGGGTCGGCTATCCATGGGATATATCCAAGCATCTCAAACCCCAGGAGTTCCCTGGTCATCTTGTTAATCATGTCGACGTCAAATGGCGTCCCCAGCTTGGGAGGTCCAACAGCGAGAAAAACGAGGGATGTCCAACGGTCGGGATGATATGCTGCCATGCGTGACAGGAGCGTGGCTCCAAAGTCATGACCGATGCCGATGACCTTTTGCAGGTTCAGATGATCGAGCAGCTCAATCGACTCATCTCCCATTGCCTTCAAACGGTATTGGTGGGCATCGGTGGGTTTGCTGCTGGAGCCGTATCCAAGCAAGTCGGGAGCCAAGATTCCATATCCTTCTGATGAGAAATGTCGAACTTGATAGACCCAGTCGCTGAGAGTAGATGGGAAGCCATGCAGTAGGAGGAGCGTGGTGTCTCGAGATGTCGGCTGGATGTGGACGTACGAGTACGAGTTGCCGCTACGTGCTGCGAATGATTCGCGTCGAGGTAATTCGGGAGCCATTTTGGATTACGAGGTTCAAGATGATGCTTGAGCGAACTTGAACGCTGAGTCTTGTTTCGGAGCATTTATAGTTGGGCGGACAGTTTTCGGGCACATTTTGTTGTCTGCGGAGGCTTATATGGACGCTCCCACTGGATGGATGACGACAGTGATCATCTTGAGACACTTGAGCTTCAACGGCGATTGTTGCATCATGCCAAGGGTTGAGCTGAGATGAACTTGTTCAACCAACGTGTCGAATGCGAATAACTCGACAGCAATGCATGTTGGAGATGGCACTACGAGTCAGTAACATACTTGTCGTAAACCTCGGCATAGAACTTGCGCCCATTCTCACGATGACTTCGTATCTTGGTCCTCAGCTGCGTCTCGCCCCAAGTATCATACTTGCCCGTGACAAACGGCGCGTCAATCGACCGACCCTCTCCCGACTCATCACCAGCTCCAAATTTCGAGAAATGCTCCGCCAGCGAGTTCAACGCCTCGTCTCTCGTGAGACTACGGCGTACGCCTTGGAAAAAGGGCACGCTGAAGCGCTCACTGGAACTTGAGAGGACGCGGTGTGTTGTCGCTTTGCAGACGCCGTTGGTTACGACTTCGAATGCTTGGCCGATGTTTACTACGAATGTTCCTGGGATTGCGGGTGCTTCGATCCAATCGCCGGCTTTGTTGAGGACTTGAAGGCCTTTGACTTCTGGTGATGCTTGGAGGAGGAATGTCCACCATCCAGATGAATCTTTGTGGGGACCGACACCTTGAGTGTTTTGTCCGTCGGAGGCTGGATAGTGGACGAGTTTGAGGCGGTGTTGATCTGAGAGATAGGAGAAGAATATCTCATCTGGGAGATCAAGGGCTTTTGCGACTAGCCGCAAGAACCTCTCGCCTAGCTTGGTCAATTCCTCAATGTAGCGCTCTACCACTGGTCGCAGCTCTGGCAAATCGGACGGCCACTATCTAATCAGTGCTTGAATCATTGGATACGATTGACGCGACCAACTTGGTTCGGACCACGCAATCCGTCGTACAAAGGGGAACCCTCAGGAGCTTTGGTGAGCTCTGTAGCCAGCTCAACCTGCTCCCGCTGATCGCATCTGCCGGCCGTCGTCTCGGTCCCAGCAGCGCTGTAACCGAGGAAATGAGGCGAATTCTCAAGTGCGATTTCTCGTTTAGCGTGCTCCGGGAGGGCAAACAGTTTGGGGAGGACGTGTACGAGATTGTCAATGACGGATTGGGGCACTCCGTGGTTGGACACGTAGAGGAAGCCGACGTCGGTCAGGGCGACGCGGAGGCTTGTCAGGAGGGCATCTTCGTTTTCGCTTAGGGAGAGGTTGATGATTGGGAGCGAGGTGAAGTCGCGACGAGGCATTTCACGGATATTGTGTCTGTATGGAGCAGAGATGAGTTTGTTGATTTCACTCAAGCGGGGTTGATGGTATTCAGAGCACGCAATAATTGGACGCCATGTTGCATTCGATAATGACTTGTTCATCAATGAATAGCTTCATTCGCGATACAATCGAGATGATTTGAGACAGGCTTCACCAAATGACACAAGACAAAGACGGAATATCCCATGCCACTATCCGTACCCTACCCGATATTGAGCCTCGGCCTACTGCACACAAACCGTCGCAATCTTGACTCGCCGACAAGGGTTGACATGAGGTAATTGGACGTGGGGGGAGGATGGACGCTATGACGCAGGACACCACACCCTCTAAAAACAAGGAAATCTTCAGTGTCGAAAGGCAATCTCTGGTGGCGTCCATCCATTTCCTGTTTGCTCTTCTCAAAGAAGAAATGATGGCGAGGGGATAAACGCCATGGGATGGGAATGGCACCACTCAGAGGCATCAAAATGCGCGCATGTCACCTTGGAGCATGCGCCAGGAAGCTTAGCTTTGTGCTAGACACGGACGGATGGCCAAGACCACTGAGAGGCACGGTGCAGGTACCAAGAGATTTGATGGAATGGCGCGGCAGCATGGTTCGACAGGCGACCTGACCAGTTAGCTGGGCTCGATGGAGATGATGGACACAGTAGAGCATCATATCTAGATTTAGAATAGAAAACCCCTATGTACGTAACCTGTTAGACATTTCGGCTCTGCGCAAGTCATGTAACCGCCGAGATTCAGTTGAGATCTGTTGGGACTTGGGTCACACACCCCCTATTCTGGAAAATCTGGAACACGCGTACAGCACTTGTTTTGACATGGAAGGCCAATCCAGCAAGCTCGGTGACCGCTGGGGTACGCGCACCCACGCTAAGAGGCTCCTCCCCCCGGGGACCAGACTTGGAAGCTCCGAGCAAGGGGGTTCCAGTGGCTCCGCTGCGTCGTCCCCAGGGGGCGCAGTCTTGGTTAGTCCGACGGATTTTCGTACTCTTCTCGCAAATCTCGCATTTCGCATTCACACACCAAATTTGCTTTGCCTACGGGCTACGGGGGAAGCTTATTATACACGGATAATGCACGTACGCGTATGCAGGGCCTTCGCCGTCAGCTTCGGCTCGGGTGAGTGAGCTTCGCCGCTTAGTGAGACTAGACTCTTGATCCACAGCTAAAACGCCCATGACGCTGAGAAAAGAAAGGCACAGTGACAGACAGAGGACACACACAAACAGAGTCATGTCGCTTTAAGCTCTTCTTCTAGAAACCCCCCTTCCAATGCGCCGTCTGGGGACAGTCTTGGCTGCTACCACCAGCCAACGACGCCCGTCGGATGGGTAGCCCTAGCTCGCCGTCTTGTCGATAGACTCGCAGCCAGCCCACAAGCCACTGCCGGTCTAGACCTGCTCGAGGCAATCCACCCGCAGTCTCGTTTCAGGGTCCTGTCTGCCCTTCTCCACGTGGAGCCAATTCTCTTCTGTCCCTCTGCCAATTGAGTGTGGTCTGGGCGTAGCCTGGTCTGCCTGCCCGGCTTGTCTCTAAACGAGGGTCCGTCGGTCTTTTTTGCTAGCTATACGCCCTCATGCTCCTTCTCCTTCAGGAAAGGGGCGAAAAGGCGGGAGGGACACGACGATGCTCATCTCCCTGAAAGAGATTTACACCCCGGTGGGCAAAGGCGAGACGTGACGCGCCATCGTTCGAGGCGTAGAGTCGATTGGCTTGGGAGTTCGACTTGGTTGCGAGCTGCGCCGTTCTTGAGCCATGGCACACTAGCCCACCCCTGGACGGGGGGCAAATGGCTCAGAGAAGGAGGAGTACATATCGTGGGACGGCCAGCTACTTTGGTGGTCATGTTCTGGTGAGCTCTGTCCCAATCTGTGCTCAGCTTTGTGTGACCTAGACAAGACACTCCTTTTGTCCCCTTCTTTTCGACTTCGACCTTTTTTTCCCGATCTACATTACAATCGAATTCATTCCTTCGGTCGAAAATTACTTGCGAAACGAGTCGAACTGCGATATTGTCTGCGAAAATGGGTCGCGACCAGATCTTGACCGCCCGAAAGGTGGAGGGCATGATTGCCGACAGACACACTATTGTCATATACGAGGATATGGTCTTGAAGCTTGACGGCTGGATGGACAAGCACCCTGGAGGAAGACTGGCTATTCTTCACATGGTGGGAAGAGATGCCACGGACGAGATCAAAGCGTACGTTGTATAAACCTGGTGTGGTGTTGTGAGGCTCAAGTTGAGGTCGAAACGTACAACACCTGATTGGACTGTTGCAATCGTTTCCGAAAACCTGGGACAAAAACACGTTATTTTTTATTTCCCTATGCGGGGATACATTCTATTCTAAGATTCCTAACGATTTCCGGAATAGTTATCACTCGGAAGCGACTCTAAGGTCCATGAGACCCTATCGGATCGGCCGGAAGCAAGGGTCTTGGGTCAACCGCACACCACCAATAAGAGGCGGCATCTTTCGCAAAGAGGCAGACCTGCTGCTGTCAGACTCGAGCGTTGCGTCATGCAGCGGTCTCTCGGACACAGACGAGAGCGTGGATGATAGTGTCAGCTCAGCCTCGTCGATTTGCAGCTGTGGTGATGATGCCGTGCACAAGGACTGTGGACTTCACCACCGGATGGCCCGGAAGCCCTCGGCCAAGGCTATTAAGCACTCTGCGACGCTGAGGGTGGCCAATGCTGCTATTTCCCGCGAGATTGAGCGGGATTCTGCTACGTATCCTTCTGTTAACCCTGAGGTTCAGAGGGATATCGCTCGCAAGTATCAACGCCTTCACCAGAGGATCCACGATGAGGGGCTCTACGACTGCCCTTACATTGAGTATGGCAAGGAGATGCTTCGGTACACGACCTTGTTTACCCTGTTTGCCGTGACCTTTTATCACCAGTGGTATATCACGTCGGCCGTATTTCTTGGTTTGTTTTGGGTATGTGGTCGCCGTCTCGACTTTGGTCTGACTTACTAACTGTTGCAGCATCAAATCATGTTTACTGCCCACGACGCTGGCCATCTGGCTATTACTTCCAACTTTGTGACGGACACTCTGATTGGCATGTTTATTGCCGACTTTTGCTGTGGTCTTTCCATCGGATGGTGGAAGAGCAGCCACAATGTTCACCACCTTGTCACCAACCAGCCTGTAAGTCAACATCACCATTGAAGCTTGACTTGTACTGACATGGACAGGAACACGATCCCGATATCCAAAACGTCCCTCTCTTTGCTACTTGCCCATCCTTCTTCAAGTCTCTTCGTTCGACTTACTACAACTTTACCTTTGTCTGGGATGCCGCCGCCGATTTCCTTGTTCCCTACCAACGTTTCACTTACTACCCCGTCATGGGCATCGCCCGCTTCAACCTGTACCTCCTCTCTTGGCTGCACGTCCTGTCGGAAAAGTCATCTTCCCTCGGAAAGAGCAGGGCCTGGTGGATTCGACCTACCGAGATTACTTTCATGGCGTGCTACTGGTTCTTGTTCGGATACTGTCTTCTCTGGCGAGCGCTTCCTGACTGGACCACCCGCGTCATCTTTGTTCTCGTCTCGCACATTGTCACCATGCCGCTACATGTGCAAATCACCCTCTCTCACTGGGGTATGTCGACGATCGACCTCGGCGAGAGCGAGTCATTCGCCCAGCGTCAACTCCGAACAACCATGGACGTCGACTGCCCAGCCTGGCTCGACTTTATCCACGGCGGTCTCCAGTTCCAAGCCGTGCACCACCTCTTCCCCCGCGTGCCTCGACACAACCTCCGCAAGGTGCAGTTCATGATCCGTGAGTTCTGCGACGACACGGGTGTTCCGTACTCGATCCTCAGCTTCACCGATGGCAACCAAAAGGTCCTGGGCCGGCTCCAGGACGTGAGCGATCAGCTCAATATTATGCTCAAGTGTCAGAAGCACATGGCTGAGACTGGAGAGAGCGGATTGCATTGAGAGTTTTGAGGGTATAGACTACTAGACCTAGATGCATAGATTTGTTTTGTTAGAATTGAAGCGTGTTTTCCTTTCGAGATCTTTGATGTATCACTTGTAATAGTGTAGTGATGCTTAGGTAGACTACTTGTTTCAGCCACTTTGACTAGTCGTATAAGAAGTGTTCACTATTCTTCACGCTGCCCCGCATCATGCCTCCTTCACAAACATCACCAACGTGAATCACCGTGAATCGCTTCAGACAAATATCAACATCACCATGGACCTCGACCAACAATTGGCAGCCGTCTCGAGAACAGTCGAAAAGACCACTCTCGAATCTGGAGATGAAGGCCGCATCATCACCATCAGCCAGACTTTCGACATTAATGCGCCGACTTTGTGGGAAACATGCACAAAGCCAGACAAGATTAAGCAGCTCTTCTCTCCCGTCTCAGGTGATCTTTCCGTCAACGGTCGCTTCCAGGTCGAGAACAACGCCAGCGGTATCATCGAGAAGTGTGTTCCTCCTTCCAACTTCCGTGTGTCTTGGGAGTTTGGCGGCAGCACCAGCTGGGTCGAGGTCCGCATCAGCGAAGTCAGCGAGACCCAGTCTCGCCTCGAGCTATCGCATACGGCACCCGTCAACAAACATTGGGAAGAGTATGGTGCTGGAGCAGGCGGTGTTGGTTGGGAAATGTCGTTTGCTGGATTGGCGTATCATCTCAAAGGCATCACGGTCGGGCCGGAGTGGTTCGGTCAGGACAAGACAAAGACCTACTTGGCCAAGTGTAGCGAGGCTTGGGGAGGGGCTGCCGTGCTCGGAGGCGAGGATCCAGAGGTTGTAAAGGAGAGGGTTGAGCGAACTACTGGTTTTTATGTGCCTGGTTGAGGTGGATGTTCGTTCACACATCAGCACTTTGGAGCTTAACCCAAGTTCAATTTGTAAATGGTGGCCTACACTTTGATAGGTTTGGTCGAAGAGTTAGGATGCCTGGGTATTAACCAGGTATATATAAAAGCTGGTAAAGAGGTTTTCTGCCAATTACTGAGGCGTGCTGTCTCCAAGGCGAGAGTGCCAGACACCCCATCAAGGAGCTTAGTTCCTAACATAACGGCGGCATCATGGCTCGGATGGGGAATGAAGCTGAAGTTGAGTTTGATAGGATAATGACACAATCTTACTAGGAGAACACAAATCCCCCCCTTCCTTGCTTTCTTCGTCAGTCCTCTGTCTCGAGCATTCACCCAGGTATGTCAAAATGAGTCCGTTCACGACTCAGATCATAGGTAGACTGCAGACAGCGCGAGAAGGTAGAACAAACTTATAAAGGCCACTTGAATGAAAGAAAAAAGATATCGCAAAGCAGCCCAATACTCCCTCGCTAGTCATTTCCAATGCCTAGGCAGTCCAACAATCCCTTGCCTGCTCCTTCACCAGCCGCCGTCTCAAACTTCAAAATGCCGAGAAGCTTGCACTGACCAATCTAGGGGCCGGAATTGCCTCCAATTTGCCACATATGCTCAAAACTTTCTCCCGTTTGCTGCCAAGGACCAGCACCGATTTCCATCGACTTGACTGCTGGAACGACCCCGTGTCGATTTACGACTGGGTTCCAAGTCAAAAACTTAGAAACCGCTCACTCAAACTTTCATCATCGGTTAGGGTAAGGTTTTCCGAGGTTTCGAAACCGCCTGGTGTTGAGTTGTAGAGGAGCATGTTCAACAGCTCTGGGAGAGGCCTTGACTTGTCGAACATGACTGTGAAGGTGTCCTTCCCGGTACGGATTGCTTCGATAAGCATGGACTCGCAAACCTGGAACTCAGGGCCTCTGTTGTGGGAAACCGGGTATAGTGTATCTCTCCTAGACCGGATTGCCATGAGAACGAGTTCCGTGGCGCTAGTTCTTGCCACAGCTAAGAGATAATTCAGAGAGCTTCTCCTTATCCCAATAGCTTCGTAGAGAAGGCCGACAGCAATAGGAAGCGGGGCGTCCAACGTTGTCAGAAGATATGCCAATGACGACCTTCCTAGACTAATACTGGCGAGCTCTTGGACCCTTTCAGCCCACCTGGCATGCCCTTGGCAATGCAATGAGCGCTCAAGATCATTGGTTGACTCACATAGGGCCAACACTCTTTTTACAGTTGCCAACGATACGAGATGAAGCGTTTGCTGTAGCTTCACAATGCTATGAATGTCCGATAAGTCGACATGCGCTTTCTCGCCAAAGAGGTGGTTACACACGTCCTGTAGGACTTGAGTTTCGCTTTTGCTGTAGTCGGGCTTAATCGATTCCTCTCCCATATGCGATGTAATGCCAAGCAGAGCGTAAACTCGATCTCTGGCATCCGTAGCATGGCAATTTCGGAATCTCCAGAGCAAAGCCTATAGGGTTCGTTCCTCACTCCACCACGATGATTGCCTTGATGGGCCCGGCATGATATCTAGGACGGCCTGAGGCTGCTGTGGAACATCGACCCCTACAAGCCATGGTGCGAGGGCAAAGAGCTTTGCGTCCACGATTCCGGCGGTGCAATGTATCTGTGCCCGTCTTGCTTTCGCCACTTCTTGCAAGATCCACACTCTGGAGAACCAACAGTTCGTTGTTAGTTCCTTGAGTCCAATGACGATCCGGCTTCGAGATATCCTATTAGAAAACCGCTAGCCCTGAACCTTCTCCCACACGTCCTTCCAGTCGACATCTGTGCGTCTTGATGCCCGGAAAGTCTGCGAAGAGATTTGGTGTTCAAGCCTATTGAGAGCGGATATGAGTAAACCGGCATACTTACCGGCTGAGCCCAGCCAGATGATGACATTGATTGCCCTCTCATAGATGCTGCCCATGGACGTGACCTGATGACCGCGTTCTGCGATGTTACTCTGGTCAATATATATAGCGTCCACCTAGAGTATCCTGTCCACATCCTCCAATCGCAGATGCTGAAGCGCCGTTTGAAGGTTCTCGGTGATTAGCAGGACTCGCCCCTCGACAATGATAGCTTCGGATTTATCATTGTTTCCCTAGGCGTATGAAAGTGCGTCGTAGTCATTCTCCTCACTTCCAGCACTCATTAGGTCGTGCTGAAGATACGAATATGTGCTGCGTTTTTCTTGCTCTAAACATTCTTCTGATTCACGTTTTTGCTAGGCCACCATTCAGCCGCGTGCAAGCCAGCTCAGCTGGGTTAAGGGATGACAAGGCTGCGGCGCAGGATGTGTGCTGAAGACCCGACCCCGAAGCCGAGTGCATTTCGTGAAAATATTCCTAAAATATCTCCCAGAGTGAGGACTAAATAATTGCATCTTGAATTAGTCTTCACTCGGATTTTAGACGGCAGACAACAAATTGGCCATCTCTTTTCCCAGTACCAGTGAACACTATGTGATGCCTCCTTCTCCTTATAACCATACCGACTCACGCTCACTCGACCCTGGTCAGTCGGCTACCGACCCAACATCGGGGCTGGACTCTTAGCCGACCCATAGCTGCATGCGTCACTTGCGCCAATACTTTATTAAGCTGTAGCCGCCAGCCTGATTTCTGGGCAACTCGAATTTTCTCTGCTCTACAACATCCTCGATCACGGCCTCTCTGCAGCTTCAGGACAATGCGCATGAGCGAGCCAGCTTCCCGGGTCTTTGTGGCCGTCCGGGGGATGTATGGGCGCTTCATCCAGAAGTATACGACGCTGATCCGTTCGGTCGGATTGGGTGTTGCGACAGTAACCAAGGATAGAGAACAGGCTAAGGTGCTGATTGTCGATTCTTGGAAGGTCGCTCTATCACGCTGTGGTGCTCATCTTCTTCCGGCAACTGTTTCGATCGTCTTGATAACATTTAACCTCCTGGGCTATTTTATCGGCTCTGAGCTCCAGGGACCCAACGGCCAGGATTCTGCCAAGCTAGGAGCGCTCCAAGTCTGCGCCAAGGCGCAAGAGCTTCTGGTTGTCGGGAGCCTGTCAATGGTTGTTTTCCATGTTGTTCGAAACGAGCTCGTTTTTGGTGCTGGGCTACCTCTTGGCCTCGTCGGTGCTGGGTTCTCATTCACTTCTCTGAGGTTTGTTTGGATGCGTCTCTTTCACCCCTTCCTGTCTGACATGAAATCGCCTCTAGTTTCTTTTGGTCATCAGACTTTTGGGGAGCGATTTCCTATAAACATCCTTGCCCGAGTCGCAAGTTCTTCATCCTGCTGCTTTTAGCGGTCTCTGGTGTCATAGCCGTGCTGGCGGGTCCGACGAGTGCCATCTTGATGATTCCCAGAGAAATGGACTGGCCCTCAGGAGGGGCCATCTTCTGGTTGAACGGTATGAATACTCTGCTTAGTACTATTGACTGACATAGTGGCTGATACATCTCCTTTGTGCAGGGACAAGGGACCAAATGTGGCCCAGCGTACTCGACGAGACCCAGCTTCAAGCCCACGATTGCAGCGACTCAAAGTGGCTCGACGATCCCAGCTGTATAGCCAATGGATACCAAGCCATATATCACAACTTTGAGAACTGGAAAATAGGTTCTCAGAATGGAATCACGTCTTTTGAGCTCCAAGATCAACATACACGCAAGATCATACACGCCAGAGGTCGGCCGTCAAAGAATCTGCTAGTCGAGACGTGGGTGTTTACCACTCATGCTCCAGTCGGTATCATGCAGAGTGTCATGTATTCAGTATGGAACAATGCATTGGGATTTCTCACCCATCCTGGGCCGCAACCACACCCAGCAACCGATCTCCTCGGCTTGGGAGGAATCGCAAGCATATCTGTTGAGACAGCACTCCCTGCTTATTTCAACCACACTAGGTTGCGAACACACCCAGCAACTGATCTCCTCGGGTGGGGAGGAACTCGAACAGTATCTGTCGAGACAGAACTCCCTGCTGTAAGGGTCGTCTGCAGTGATGAGATACAAACGATAAATGACACATCCAGCATTAGTCTTTACTTCCCTACGCTTCCCGAGTACCAGAATCGATGGACATTTGCGCCTGATGGGCCAAGGCAGTACTTCCAGGAAATCGATGTTACACAAGCCGTTCAAGCGAAGATCATGGCCAAGGTCGGTATGGCGGGGTTTCATGGCAGATACATCATGGCGGCCCCCGTTGCCTTGAGTCCTGATGCCAACCAGACCTGCACGGTCGGAGTTGTCCTCATCAGCCCTGTGAACACCACTACTACCTCATGGGCGATGCAGCCTTGCTCCATTGATACCCGCTGGGCCAAAGGGACCTCTGTTCTACAAGAGGACCCTCGCGCCATTGCGTATGACTTTACCGCAGACCAGGGACGCTACCTTGTCGAAAGTGAAGTGCACGCGGAGGGATTCGACTGGGGCTGGTTTGTCCCTCCTACGGACGGAACTTGGCGGCGAATCCACGTGTCAGACAGCTGGTTCAGAAGCCTTGCGCCAATGCTGCCAGCCTCGGCCGTTGGGACATTGCAATCTAGTGTTGCGAATGAAACCACTATTGATAGCATCCTCACGAAAGTGGCAACCGATAGCCTCGGGAACGCTGACGTGACGAACCGAATGGAGCTTGCTCTAGCGACGATCACCGTGGACGGCCTTTCTCGATCAACCAGTTATAGAACATCCAACTATACGACCATGGCTCAAGAAGCGGCGCTTGGTCCAGTGTCGGGGTCGTTGAACAGCTCTTTTGCACGAAGTTTTGTGCGGAAAGGTGGACCAAAAGAGGTGTTTCGTCATCAAATACCGACCAGTTATCCAGGATGAAGATGCAAGTTGATGTCCACGGCTATGTTATGGCGGCTACGGGCTGGTTTGACTATCTGTGTATCGCGGTGCTGCTTCTTCATATCTTCATTGCCCTCGGTCATACTTGTTTGGATCGTTTTCTGGTCGCATAAGACAAGTGACGCCTGGGATAGCCTACCTGAGTTGCTAGCATTGGGGCTCAATTCGGAGCAGCCGCTGGCCACTGGGAAGATGCAATGATAAACGCGTCAACCGGTATACGGACTTGGGATCCGCTGAGGCAGGTTGGCTGGGTGGAAGCAATGGAGAGTACCAACACAGCACAAGCAACAGGCATGAATTCCGGGATGAAGCAATTGCATCTGAGGTTTGGTAGGAGCCGTCATACGGACAAGGGAGAGAAAGACGCCAACGTTACTATAACGGTTGGGACTGAGTACGGTGTGGACAATGCGGCGGCGGCGCTTCCGTAGCGCACCAGATGAATATGTCATTCAAATTGATGACACCTCAAGAACTTGAACTATTAAACTAATGCTTTGATTTCTTTTTACCAATATCAAATTGCAACCAAATGCGCATTGTGGAGACTGGTACCTACCGATAATAAGTGGGCAGCAATGAGCCTCGTGGCGGCCAATCTCACCAAAAGTTCACAGTAGGTCTTTTAATGGCAGAATCCCGAGGGATATCGGAAAAGAGATGCCTAGAAAATCGTCAACTGTAGTATTGAGGCTTACGAACGCGCAACGTGTGCGTAGTCGTGGATTGTGGGTGTACATGGTGAGGTGAAGCTTTGAACTTAGACTGGAGCACTAACGACTCAGCCCACGGATTAGACCCTCGCTAGTCTCTAGAGGAGCTCTGGGCACTAGTGGCTATTAGGGATAGGGAGTAAAAGACGATTGGGAGTTGGTGGTCAAGGAAGAATTAATAAAACTAGAGGGATATTGAGGAAGGCAAGAAGTGAAGGTGATAACTGTTGGCTGCTGAGGAGAGGAGACATGCTGGTATTTAACCCCCTTGGAGTATACGACCATTTAAACACCAAATTGTGACTGAGGGCGAGAAAGCCTGCATTGAGCTACCAACAAAAAACATAATCTAGAGTGTTCTGGTCCCCGTTAGTTCCAAAAACCAGAGCCATGCGCTAGGCAACTCAGCAAGAGAACAAAGGCAGACACAGATCCCATCCCTGGCAAGGCGAAATTTTCTGCCCGTCGGTGAGAGCTGACAATCTGAGAGATGATAGAATCTAATGCGTTTGGCCAGAAAAAAAGTGCACAGTGGTCTAAGGTATTAAGTTCTGAAACTGTCATATATCGATAACTGCGTTCCTGGTTAAGTGGCTGATGGAGACGCCATCCATAACGAGAACAAAGAACGCAGGGAGTAGGTAATTTGCCGTGCCTGTTGGTTCAAGTTGGCCAGCGGTGAGACCATGAGGATGGGGGCGATGTATTTGGCTCTAGACCGATAAAACGAAGTTCATGGTATAGTATCTGACTGGGTAGGACCCTCAAAACAAGGCAACGGATCCCAGTTTGGTGGTGGGTTCATGCACAACGTCGCCTCATCAATGATGACACTCAATACCGGGCGCAGGCTGCAGGGATTGCGTCAATTAATGTTAAAAACTACCTACTGTGTGAGTTATGACAGGCGTTTGTCACTGGCGATTTGGCTGACGTAGCTAAGGAGGAAGAGGACCGGATGCCTCCTGCTGGACAAGACGCACGGTTAGGTGGCTTATCTTAGGCGGTTTGCCAATGGGAAAGTGAACAAGGGATGATGGAGTAAAAATAAAGCACAACTTGTTTAATCTATTGAACTGGTACCTAGGTCTGTCGGAATGGGCCCAGGGGGTAGTTTTAAAACTTTGGATTAGGCGCTCAGGCTAGTGACAAGATCTTTGAGGAAGGGCCAGGTGAAAGACGAGACAAGGCTCAATCTCGAGCCCGTGCCAGACGAGATGGGCAGACCGCCGGTACGGTTCGTAAGGATATATATCGGGCTGGTGGACCTCTCGTTGATATAAGACGGGCCTCTAGGCACCTTTTGCATCTGGGGTTCTGACATCGAAGACAAGTGAGCGAGCTGCTAGCATGCTACTCTCATATTGATATCCTTCCAGTTCGGGAAGTCGCTTCTTTGTATCGACGACTTTATTTTTGATGAGCCATTTCCGGGCCTCTTCTTGCCCAGACCAATTGGCCCAGTCGAGGGCTTGGCAGAATTTGAAGCAGCTGCCAGGATCTCCCCTGCCTCGGCAGTGGCCTATATATGCCCAACGGTGATCAAGGGGCGCCCCGGCCTTTTTACACCTTTCGAGGGTATCAATGTTACCTTCGCTGGCGCCGAAGAGTAGAGGGAGCCAATCGAGCTGCCTGCCAGCCTTCTTATAAAGCTGCACGATGAGTTTCTTGTAGAGCCCCTTGGACGTGGAAATGAACGCTAGGCCTCTCCAACCGGGCAGAGATATGAAAGGATCTCAAAGAGAGTTTCGCAAGGCAAAGTAGAGAGCATATCTTCCTTTGAGAGGCTTTCGGTCGACATGGTGATTTTGAGCTCGTACTGATTTCGTGTTATAACCCTTGGCTGTAGTGGTTGTCTTGAGTTATTGATAGATGGCGATTGAATAGCAGTGTTCGGACATATGTCTCTTTTCTATCTTATTTGGACCTCTCCAAAATCAATCAGGTTGACTGAAGAAAGCACACCTCGGAGTATTGGTTGCTTTGTTCTTGGTTCTTTTGCAATAAGCAGGGCTACCGCCACGGAGAAGTCGGCGAGCCTCTTTGTTATCGGGAGAAGGATGTGTTCGTATAGGTGCCTCGAACAAAACATGAAACAGAGACTGATGAACGTACTCTTTCTTCTTGCTCGAAGGTCTTTGTCTAGAGGGGACTTGTAGCTACACCGATATTGCGAACACAATCTTGTTTATTCTGGGATTGCCCGAGAATTTGATCAAGAGAACATTGCACAGTAAAGATCGTTTGCCCTATTTTTAGGCTCTAGCGCTCGAGTGTTTAGACGCACCGTGCTTTTGCGGGACTCTGGCTTGGTTCTTGGTGTTAGAAAACGGATTTTGGTTGAATGATGTTGAAGGAACAGGCGAAGGGAACAATTTCTTCGTCAAGTTCGTGATAGAGGAATGTTGCAAGAAGGGAGGGGGGCTCCAGAGGATAAGAGAATGGGTGCTATGTATTTCTGGTATACAGCTGTATACAGCCAGTCAGATGTGGAATAGGGCAGTAGAAGGAGTAATCCCATATTAATCTGAGACGAAACTCAAGCGTACTACAATTCATTTTCGTATCTAGGGCTGAGATCTCGCTGCTTTAAGATGAGCTGCCGCTGTGGTTATGCTGAAGACGACAGAGCTTGGACTGAGCTCAGGCTGAGGATCGGAGGTGGTCCACATTCTGGATCACATCACGGCCCTCGTGGAGACCTAGATCTAGGACAATAGCCCAGATTTTGGGCTCCGGCTAGGCTTTCCGGCGTCGATGATCCAGTCTGCGGTTTGGTTCTAACGAGCCTCCATGCCTGACGCCATCACTAACTCCACAATCTTTCATCACTTGCTTTTGGTTGCTTAATACTATTTGCCTGACCATATGGAGATGGAAATTATAAGGTCGAACTCTGCTGCACATTTTGTCCAACCATATATCCACTATCAAGTTATGAGCATCAAGTAAGTGGCAGGGACTGATCAGGTGTGATGGAAGCTCTTCTTCCTTCCCAATGGCATCTAAGTCGTCCACTAGGTCAAAGGACATACTCGGAAACACATAGCTGCTTTAAAGTCAAAGGCTATAAAACACCGTAACTACCTATGGTCCGATCTTGACATCCTTAAGTTAGCCCTTATTTAGAGTTATCACGAAGTACCTTGGAGCCTTTAACGTGCAACTCAACCATAACAGAAGCCCTACAGACAACAGCCGAGACAAAAAATCGAACTGCAATACGTACTGCATCAGACGGGCTGATAAAGAGAGCACTAGACAGTAGCACCATTCCTGAAATAATATGCAACATTGTGAAGAATGAGGCTAGCCAAGAAAAGAAGAGATATCTCTTAGACTCGTCAGTGTAACCCAGCTCGGCCTTTGCGTGTTGCTTGAATCTCCATTCACTCATTAAAGTATGTTGAACGATTCAGGAGGCTCAACATGTACTCTAAACCTGACTGCAATGGCTCCACACAAAGGCGGTACAATCGCGAAGCTATACCAACTGTTCGAGACGCCATGTTAACAACAGACCATGCAAAGAACGGCACAATACGTAACCTTTCCTCGTAATGGGGAGGGACGACCTACAATCCCAGCGGCCATGGGGTGCTCGCGGAGAAGGCGCAGACAGAATACCAGCAAAGTTGATAAATGACGTGAATCATGTTGCCAACAGCCATCAGTGTACACACGTACTCCAGTAGCAGGAATCGTCGCCGCCGGACCACATCCGTCGGTATGCTCCCTTCTTTTGGCTGCAATACTTCAATGGGGTCTCGATACTCAAAAGATCGGATAGGCGAGACGACAGGCGATCCAAAGGACAGGAGGAATGCGAGAATTGGCCTTCTGAGTGCCAAAAGCCCAATCTCACTTGTGCTGGATCCGACCATGCCGAGGATCGTCGGGAGCAAACCTAGCAAAACCGACGATGCGGCCAGCTGGGCTTTCCCGCTCTCGTCGAAATGGTCCAGTAGACACGACACAACATTGTTGGCGTGGTAGTTTGCCCAAGGATCAGGCTGTGTCAGGTGAGCTTGGTACTCGGCTGTGCAGTTGTCGCGTAGTATTCGAGAGAAGTATGGGGCGAACTGTGGGAAAAATGGCCCAAAGTTTCGGGGCATTGTAGTGAACAGATTCTGAAGACTGTGCGAGAGCCTTGTGGTGTTTAGAGAGTAGAATTTTCAGCGCAGCCCACACACCGAGAGAATTTAATTTGTAACACCTTCAACGCTCAGCCTGACACGTGACTTTGGTTACGTCTCACGAAGTAGGCTGTGAAAAAATGTTAATAGAGGCCACAGGACGAGTGTTACGTGCGTAGCCGGATATGTGCTGATCACGTAGTCTTATTTGCATAGCTGGTTGTGCACGTATTAGTTACCGGGCCACAGTCCACAATAACTAAGCTTAGGATACTGGCAATTTTAAACTCGCAGCTAGGGTCTAAGAAATAATGGACCAGAGTCTGTGGCCTTAGCAGACGCAAGAGGTCTGCCTTGCGCGCTAATTTTCCAAAGAAAGAACAAAGATAGACGCTGATACCATGAGAGATGACAGGCTGATCTGTTGGACAACATAAATAAAGGCCGCAAAGGAAGCTTTTTATTATCCCTCTGGGTGCCAGTAGACCGGCCATATTAACAGCCTCCTGGTAGTTAGCCCTTTAAAGGCTAGGCTTCAATTATTACAAAGAATACATCAGAAGAACTACGACTTGAATCAAGGAGCAACTTTGAACGAAGACGTGAGCTGGCTGGCTGCCGACATATTCCGAGATTGCATAGAGGGCTGCTAATACTAGTTTCGTACATGGAGCGTCCCTTCAAGGGGGCGATGGGAAATGCCGGTGCAAGTTGTAAACCACGTTGGCAGTTAGTAGATTCAAATGGTAAGAGGGGCGAGTGACAACGTTTGAAGGATGATAGCTCTTTGATGTTGCTTTGTTCTGGGCCCCGGAGGGGATGAGGGAGAGGGTGCCGGTTCCTATACTCGGCAGCGATGAGGCCGTGTGACCGATTGATAGTTGTTCTTGTAGGCATCGGGTTCAAAGCCATGGTGTTGAGAGATTGCAGCTTGAGAAGATGAAGAGGTAGACAATTCTCTTGTTTCTCGTACGGAGGTCAGAGCAGTTAAAATACCCGTGAGAGGTTAGACTTTCATGATGATGCAGCTAGGTATGACTCTTCTGCTGCTGCAGAGGTCTAACTAGGCCACTGTGTTAACATCGGGTTATGATGTTATATTGTGTTTGAGATCTGTTCTTTATTATAGTTGCAGCCTGGCCCTTGATGGGTTAACTGAAGGCTAGTGAGTGTATGGCTCGTAAAGGTTAAGTGCACAAATATATTAATTATTTCTTTTCTATTCTTCGAAGCTTTCTAGACTTGTTACACCTCTCTTAGGGTCTCGTTTACCTCGCACCGCCCCTGTTTCTCTCGGCTGTACCAGGGATATCTCGCATCGTATGCTCATCATAGCCCTGCTAATGACACAAAGGTAATTTGCCGTCTGTTTGAGGGCACAAGCCAGCTGTGCCCTTGCATCTCTCACGGCAGACTCAGCCCTAGAGAGCCGAGAGGCAATCCACCAGCAATAATTTAAAGCTTTCCATCCCGGATCGCCTGAAGTATTGGCAGAACGGCTCGAGAAACTGGGGGCAGGCCTCGTACTCTGATTTTTTTTCCTTCGAGAATCAAATTGACCACGGATGTCAAAGGCGTTTGCCACATAAGACAGGCTGACCCCAGAGTCGTGCGCCCTAAGCACCATCTTGGTCAAGTTGGCCTTCCAATCACTCCGACTTTGGAGGGTTTTATGGATGTTTTTAAGAACATCACGGCGATGTTCGTATGTACTTTTGCAACACATTTGATCAGGGCGTCAGTGAGTATTGGATAGAGGAAGAAGTAGGCGCGAGATATGGAGTCAGTTTCAGCACCTGAGTTGAGGAGATGGCTGAAGGCTTCTGGGGCCCTGAGTGAGACGTGCTTGGGCTGGGGCCTCGCAGCAACCCAACGGAAACAAGACCAGTTCAACCACCCGGGTTGAAAAAAGGATGATAGACACGGGAGGCAACGAGAGTTGCATGGGGCGACAGAAAAGAGTTGGGAGTAAAATGGGCAAATAAACTATAGCGTAAATTAATCATGTTCCATAGGCTTTATCGATGATCACAATTTAATAATCTTAAGCCTTAAAAAAGGTTAGAGTATTGGGGGAGGCATGCCCTTTTTTTCATGGATCATGAGACAACCTACAAATCTCAACTCATGCCATGAACTGCTTGAAAGTTTGGGACAATCTTAATCCGGTTTTAGAATGAAACAGCAGGTCCCATCAACGAGGGTCTGAATCCTTGTAGCATGGCCCTAGCGCGCTCCCTTCAACTCGATACGAACAGTTGCAACCGGAAAATACTACGACATAGCTTCTGTGGATTAACCCACTAATCAGACGCGTCCCTAATCACCAGAGATTAATGACAATGGCCAATCACTTTTAGATCCTGGTTACTTCAACTTGCCCCTGAGCCGCATAGCCGGATCATTTCTGAAACATCTGGCAAATAAAACTGAGGGATCCCAAGGTGAATTACCGAGCCAAGACCTTTGTTCACTATCTTTCGTTTCTCACTAAATACATTCGTTTTATTCTCTGTACATTGTTCCCTTGATACCCAGGTGGCAAAAGGAATCACTCAACATGCGCTCTTCAGTCACTTCCGCTCTTCTACTCTCTGCTGCCACTGGGGGTGCCCATGCCGCTGGTTGGCAGGGCCAGTACAAGTTTGGAAACATGTTCTACACTGGACCTACCAAGAACGGTGTCACCATCACCAAGGCGACATACTCGCTGGTTCCGCCATCCGTTCCTTGCGGCTACGCTACTACTGGCGGCAACGAGGAGCTCGCCTTTTGGATCGGCATTCAGGATGACCCTACCGGCAAGGACGTCGCTCAGGAGAGCTTTGTTCAGCCGTTGCTGAACTGGGCGCCGGATCAGCGAGCGACTGGCTGCGAGACGGACAACAACAAGTGGTGCGTTGCTGCGAGCACCTACACGCCCTCTGGCCAGATCGGACAGCCTTATCTCCCCATTGAGAACGGTATCCAGCTCGACTTTGAGCTCGTGGCTGGTTCCGAAGTCAAGCAGACCATCTCCTCTGGCGGCAAGGTCATTCCGACTCAGACCAACGCCGCTGGCATGAAGCCCGCCGTCTTTTACGGAGCCAACGAATGCTATCTGCAGTCTTGTGGTACCCTTGGAGGGTACACTTGGGAGAACATCACCGTGCACCTGTCTGCGGCTGACCCCAACTACGGCAACACCCTCTCACTCACCGGTGCTACGAGTGAAGGTTTTGAGACTGCTGATGGTGGAAAGACTTGGACCAATGCTGGAATCACGATCCAGAAGGACTATTTGTACTCAGATGATCAGAACCACGAGTGCAACTAGGTGTCTCAGGAATTTTGAGAGGGCAGTGGAGTTGAGGAAATGGCAGCAAATAGACGACTGGAGAGTTCCACGTAATACCATCCCGTGCTAAGTGATAACGATTCAGTTCCAGTCAATTTTCTTGGACTTAAGCCTCTTGGGTTAGATCACATACAGTCAATATTATGTTCTACATGGGCGCCGTATTGAGACTGAACCAGATGTAAGCCTAGACAAGAGACCGAAGGCCCTAGAAGCATTGTCAATCGCAGAAAATCGCGCTCACTAATGTATTTACTAACCTCGAGGCAACTAAGGCTGTCACCTGGTCCTTGTTCGCCTTTTGGGACTAACAAAACCTCCTCTAACTTCTTCTTTGACTTTTGGACATCCAAAACTCGCTAATGATTGAAGTAATTGTCAGAACTTCTGGCAATTCTCCAAAGGCAGCTGACGGGGAAGCGACTTCGGACTCACCTCTTCAAATGTATCCTTTACGAAAAATCGAATCGTGGTAACTTCCTTCTGTTGGCCAAGTCTGTGAACTCTGGCCAGCGCCTGCTCCTCAAGAGTTGGGTTCCTAATGATGATAGGGGTTATTAACGGGTCATAAAATAGACATGTAGAAGTAAAAGAAACATCTGAGTAGGGACCTGAGGTGTTTAGAAAGGGTAGAGATACCAGTGTGGCTCGATGAGAAAGGCTCGAGATGCTTCGGTGAGTGTCAATCTGTGAGGACAGACGTTAGTTGGATGACGCTTGATATAAGGGGCAAAAACTCACCCAACTGCACCACAGGAAAGGGTCAAGAGAAACACTGTGACCGACGGGTCTTTCTTGAATTTTTCGATCACAGAGGACCTCTGCTTTTGAGGAACGTTTCCATCAAACCGCACGTAGCGTATGCGCGCTTGATCTAACCCAATGGCGACAAGATCCAGAGTCATTCTCCAGCTTGTGAAGACCACGCTAGATGCCGTTAGCCATTATTCTGTGCGTGCCTCTTTTTTCCTTTTGCTAACCTTTTCACACCTGCAGGCAGGCTTCCAAGTTGCGAAACTAAAGCCGTGACTTTGCTTGAAAGCTGGGTTGAGGGGGCTGCGGTAGCACCACCCTTGCCACTCGACCGGAGGCTCTCTTCCAAAGCTGTCCAATTTAAGTTGACTGGTGCGATGGGGTGAGATGAGCCGTGCGGACATGTGATGGGTTTATTCAGTCTCTTCCACCTCTGAACGCAATCGCTGCACAGGAATGATAGGCAGCTTGCGAAGTATGGCTGGACCACTGTGTCCGTGTCGAGGGTCGTAGCCATCATGTCACACGAAGCGTGGCAGTTTGAGCATTGAACCGAGTCCATCTCTCGCTGAAAGTCAAAAGTTTGTTGTGCGTTGGTAGACCAATCCCTGGAGTGGTTGGCGGACTCTTCCTTGGTTGCTAGGTCGTGTCTAGAGTCATAGTGTAGACCCAAGTTGCATACCATGCGCAGGGCATTGATCTTCTGGATGACTGTAATGTATGAATCTGATGCTGATCCACCGTCCCTTTCGCTGAAGGCTTCCTCCATTCTGGCAATGGCCTGATGCCTCAACTTGTCGTAGAACTTCCTTTCGTCAGGACTGAAATCCACTCGAAATTTCAGATCCTTCCTTGGGGGAAGATCAATAACTGTCTTTGGGCGCCGGAGAATCAAGCCGCTTGAAAGATCCTTAAGTCTTCTGGCCGCCTCATTGATATCCCCGGTCTTCCACATCTGTCCAATATCCGACTCAAAGCGCTTGGCTTCGTCGTAGGGATGCGCTCGGATAAACTTTAGGAGAGCTGCAAGGTCCTCGATGCGATTTTGGATTGGCGTGCCGGTGACCGCCCACCTCGTCCCAGCATCGAGGGCGCATACAGCCTTGGACATTTGGGATTGTGTGTTTCGGATCACATGGGCTGGTCTGGTCAGTGTATCTGTGGCACATCATTCCCAAGCATTGCGGTACTTGCTAAAACAAAAAAGGATTAAAAAGAATAACCGCCACATACCTTCATCCAGGATAATCCGCTTCCACGTAGTAGAGAAGAAACTGCTGCTCCTGGCTCTTTGTCCGCCCCCCCAGTCTGCAGTCACAGTATGATACGTTGATAGGGTAATATCCCACTGTGTCAAGTCGTCCGTTTCGCTGAGCCGTTCCTTTCCATAGTGGCGTCGCCACATAATTTCGCCTCGTCTAACATGCCTTGAGTTCAGGTTAACGGCTAGCACAAAGACTAAGATGTCCGATATGAAGCTTACTGGGATAACTGCTCCTCCCAAGTGTCGAGAACTATGAAAGAGTCGGTTAACTTTCAAGCATCCTCTTGATTGGCTGAGGAAGATATCGCTACTCACGGGGTGGCGGGACGAGAATCAGTGATGGCATGGATCTCAAAGTAGAAATAGGCGAGATTTGGTTGTGGACAACTTGACCTTTGTCCGTTGCTATCAAGGAAATCATGGTCAAGGTTTTGCCCAAACCCATGGGATCAGCAACGATGCCGCCGCGAAACTCGGCAGGTTCATTAGAATGGCATGACTCAGAAATCCTGTTGATGAAGCTGGGATATGGGTGAGATTAATAAGTAAAGTTCATGCTTTCGATTGGTGCCATACCATATTGCTTGACTAGTTTGTCTTAGGTCCCAGAAGTCGGCTGATCGAGGGTCAAAGTTCCAGCCAGCTTCCCGTTGCAGAAGAAAGGTCAATGCCTGTTTTTGGTGCCTAGAAATATTGTTAGCAGCTCGAAGATTTGACTAGATATAGGAAGAATACTTCTTAAGGCAAGAGAGAATCGCTTGTGGTTGAGGTGTTTCAGCCAAGTTTTGGCTTGAGTCAAAGATGTCCAGGAGGCCAGTCTCACGAGATACATCCTCAAAGAGAGCCGTGTCAAGGTGCATGACACTTGCAGCCAACTCAGACGTCATCGGACACTCATCGATATTGAGCGATGAGAGACGATGGGGATTGCAGTACTTGACGTCCAAGTCACAGCGTTTGGGGTCTTGCAAGTACATGTCGATATCTTGAAAGAAGTCCCCTACATTCTCGCACATGTCTCTAGGCCCATAAACAATGACTGAAAGTGTGCAAGGTACCGACACTGGTCCAAGTCGTGAGGTCGTCATGGCAGGCTGAGAAGGAAGATCGTCGACCATGCAGGTGGCCTGGAATTGCAGGCTAGGGACGTCCAGCAGTGCTTGCATGATGTCAACAAATTCTGAAGCGAATGTGCCATGAAGGTCGGTGTTTGAAACAGCGGTGAATTTGTGACTCGACTCTATGGCCACGGGAAATTCACCCCGTTCTTGCTGCCAACTAGGCTTGGTATAATTTCCATGGAACCCGACCACCTATGCAACTAGTGATTAGCACTTGACCAAGACGACGCTCATCCGTGATGCCTACCATGCCATAGCACACGAGATCCCCTGCAGTCCCGACCTTGAGCTGGCTTTCTGAGGAGTATCCTGTCGACCTCTGCGTGTTGTCAATCCCAGCAGTGGAGTTGATGAGGGATCCTTCCACGTAGTAACTCTCACTGGAGACTCCATCAATTGTCCCGAAAGCTTGTAGCCCGGTCTGTTGCAAGTCCACTATCATCGGAGTGTATTGAGGAGTAGTCTCTGGTAAAATAAATTCTGCCTGTTGTCCAAACAGGTTCGTGGTCTCGCTTATGCTTGTCGGAGCACCCAAAGACGAAGCATGTAGAATTGTATTGTTGATCCGAACTGCACCACGTAGAGAATACGAGTTTTCCATCGGATTAACTAAGGGAAAGTCGGTCTCGACCCGGTATTGGGGATACGTGATGACTGGTGATAACATCTCTGTTGACGAAAAGTCAATCCACGGCGAGAGCCTTGGGGCCACTACCAAGCCCTCAGTGGGCGCAGTTGAACTTTGCTGGGTAGGATGGAATGCTCGCGTCCCAAGGAATACAACCTCTGGTTTGCTTTCATCGTCCGACCGACGTCGCTTCCTTCGAGAAGGATTCATGATTGCAGGATTTGATTCAATAACTCTACAGTCCTTGGTAGTTGGGATGTGAGGCTTCATGGTACTGGCGCCAAGCGATGTGATTCAAGTCCTGAAAGCGCACCTATTTGTAGTAGGCGTGTCGCCTCATTACTGGATGGAACCAGTGCATCAGGGGGCGAAGCAGAATCCCGCCCAGGCTACTATGATAGGTCACTCGTAATCCGGCTGCAGGACACAGCCCCCGCAGAGGGAGACAAGAGACAAGATGGCTTGAAAGGCGCAAAACGACAGGGGGGTTGAAGAAATCACCGCCACTCTCCCCCTGTAACTTTGGTGTCAGTACCGGCTCTGTTTTAGTTTTCAAACACACCTGACCAGGCTCTGTAGGAACCAGGCCCCATTAATACCCCAAAACCTTCAGAGCTGTTCTCAATTTCTTCTTCTACTCTTCCCACCATCCATCACGCATAATGTCGCTGAAGGCCCCACCAGCTGCCCAATCAGCAGGCAGGGATACGATCAAGAAAGCCTTCAAAGACTTGGAACACGCAATTTGTCCAGCTGACTCTCGAGACTTCGCATCGACAACAATCGGAGATGTCAGGAGGGCCGCTATCGAGATTGAGAGGCAGCTGGCAGCACGACAATCCCTGCGTAATATGCGGAGGCTGGAGCCGCTTTTGCTAGGTTTGGAGCACTACTCTAAGGTCATTGAAGTATTGTGTAATGGAACCGAGTACCTGGCATGGATCTGGGCCCCTATTAAACTTATTCTCAAAGTAAGTACTCGTCTTCTCTCGCTGGTAGGGCGGTGGAAGATATAGTTCCTAACTATGTGTCCGACCAAGATCTCGAGTGATTATGTCCACGCGTTTGAGCGGCTCATCAAGGCGTACTCCCAGATTGCGGACTCGCTTGGGAGATTCCAACTCTTGGAGCAATCTTTCAAGGATAAGCCGCAGCTCTACCCTACCTTCGCCATCTTTTACGCAGATATTTTACAATTTCATAAAGCAGCCTACAAATTTGTCACCCGTCGTTGTAAGCAACCTTACGAAAAGCCTTTATCCCGGCTTACCCAATTTCTAGGCTGGAAAACTCTTTTCGCGACCTCATGGGGCCGATTTGAACGCAAGTTTGATAACATCCTCGACGACCTCAAGAGGCACGCCGTGCTCATCGACAAAGAGGTAAACGCCCACAACATCATCGAGGCCCGGGAAATGAGAAAGGAACTAGAGTCCTGGAAAACTGAAAGCTTAGAAAGGCTCACCCGGGAAGAGAGAGAACAAACGTCGCGGCAGGTTCAAGGCTTAATCACGTGGCTTAGGCTGGACGACTCGGACCAGATTATTCTTCAGGATTCGCTCTCAAGTGTTAGCGTCAACTCTCCAGGGACCATCGACTGGGTGCTGAAGAAACCAGAAGTAGCCGCATGGCTCCGACCAACACCCGAAACTCCTTTCCTATGGCTCCAGGGAGGCCCCGGGACTGGAAAGAGCGTTATCAGTGCTGGACTGCTGAGGTTCCTTGACAGCCAGAACAACTCACTGGTGGTCAGACACTTCTGCTCATATTCCCAAAGTTCCTCGACACTCTATGACCAAATCATAAAGGCTTTACTTCTTCAGTCTGTTCGAGGCGATGGTGACCTTGTTACCCATATCTATGAAGAATATGTCGGGAGCAAACAGGCTACCCTCCCTCTTCTTGAGAAACTTCTGGAAACTTCTGTCCAAGTGCTTTCCGGGGAGAACAAGGATCAAAAGCCTGTCTACGTTGTGCTGGACGGATTGGACGAATGCCCCCATGACAAACAGCGTCGCCTCGTCCGAATGATGGATCGCCTGGTGTCCAACGGGAACACATGCAAGGTCCTGATATCCAGCAGGGACACAGTGCCACTCCATGAAAAGTTGAAGAAAAAGCCATCCGTTTCTCTTTCGGAGGAGAAGGCTAGTATGGCAGTGGCTATTGCAAAATTTGCGGACATGAGGCTTCGCATCATGCGCAACAAGTTGATGGAGCTTGGCATCTCAGAAGAAGGCCTTCGAAGTATAGCAACCCAGATCGGTGTCAAGTCTGACGGTAAGTCTGCCTTCCCTCTTCAGGTAATAGATTCAACTAGCTGAGTTATTAGGGATGTTTCTCTGGGCATGCTTAGTACTGAATTACCTTGCTGCGAACTTCTTTTACAGCGAGGACGAGTTCAAGAGCGCGGTCGACAGCCTTCCACGGGAACTCTCAGAATTGTGAGTACCCTCCCATCTGTTCAAGGTCTTGCTACTTGAGAATGGTTTACTGACATAGGAGCCTCATGGCTTGAAAACCAGCTATGACAAGATCTTGTCTCGCATTCTGTCTGACCTCGACTCCCGCTCCGCTCT
This sequence comes from Fusarium sp. FW16.1, assembly GCA_017654865.1. NCBI lineage: Eukaryota > Fungi > Ascomycota > Sordariomycetes > Hypocreales > Nectriaceae > Fusarium > Fusarium sp. FW16.1. Next base: position 6,214,054 of record JADNRB010000004.1, read on the forward strand.
CCGACTGAGAACAATGTTCGGCTGGATCGCGTTTGCCAAACGCCCACTTCGAAAAGCAGAACTGCAGTCCGCCTTGTTGTTTCACTCTGACGACCCTATCGGTTCACGACCTATCCCGTCGTACATCCTTGAAGCTTGTAAGCCACTTGTTGAAGAAAGGAGGAATTCGACTCTTTCATTCATCCATGGCTCGGTCAAAGAGTAGGTGCTGTGATTTAGACACGAATTTTATAGTCGAATTTCACAGTTAGAGCCCTAACCACCGAATTAGTTATCTTCAAAGCGAGAGTTGCAAAAGATCTGTTAGAATTTTGGAACAAACGATTCTCTGGGAAAACGGTCTTGCCTCGTTACGATGTCTCCGCGCCGCATTCGACGTTTTTAACAGGCATTCCTCTCAGAGCAGTCGGGATTCGCAACTTCTTCGAGGAGTATGGGGCTTTATCCCTTATTCTAGTAGATTCTGGTGCGTTGGATTGCAGGAAATGGTCTCACTCCCAATAGAAGATTGGGATCCTCGATTTGGGGAGATAGCCGCACAGATATCGGCTGTATTGGCAACATCGCGACCTGGTCATGACGACCGCGTTTCGGGGCCGGTCGTCGAGGAACTCGAGAAGATTAGATGTCTTTCGAGTCTATGGTACGATGCTACGGTTGGCTTGAGAGCTCATACCGAGCGACGGCTATTGGTTGGCGACTCAAAAGTAGGGGGTTAGCAAACCTGACTGCAATAGTTGGGGCGAAGCTAACTCTGTGAGCTAGGCATGTTGAAGAATCTCACACACATTTACAACATTTCCGAAAACTATGAGACAGCCATCCAACAGCTGATGAGTATCCGGGAGCACTCAGACTTGACACCATCAGAACTTGAACAATTCCGTGGCAATTTCGGCGGTCACGCCTATCCATGCCGTTTCCCTTCCTGCACCTACGCCACAAAAGGCTTTGGAGATAATGACGAACGCGTCGCTCACGAAATCGAGCACACGCCTAGATTCCCCTGTGTTGAGCCAGATTGTCAATACCCGCCATTCGGTTCTAGCAGGGCCCTAAAAAGGCACCAGTCAGACTGCCACGGCAAAGGCAAGAGGAAATTGACGGTCAAAACTGCCCTGCCTAGCATGAGAGAAAGACGTGAAATGGACTCTGAGTTTACCAGAGCTCATGAGGTCGGGCATAGTAAGCGTTTCTATTGTGACTTCATATTTTGCGATCAAAAGGGGGGATTTGACACCATGTACGACCGGGACGAACACAGGAGAATCTCTCACCTAGACCCACCGGATGTTAGAGAAATGTCTGCTTCTATTCAAGAAGCCACTCAACAGCGAGAATTTCCTGACGGCAGACATCTTGTCTTCTATCCAATCCCCTCTCCAAAGACAGAGGACTGGCAGTCTGCCGACATGCAGTCGGTGCCTTCCAACAACCCGTTCATCGACTCTTCTCCTGTACCTCCTTCGCAAACACAGTCTCAGCCCAGCAACAACCCAGATGCTCCTACTTTGCAGCGCCTCAATTCCATACAACCACAACATCGAATCAACTTGCAGCATCAGCAACAGCTAATGATACAGCAGATGAATCAGACGCAGAACGGTACGTATTCTCTCGACGTCTTCATCATTATGAATTTGCACCGCTTAACCGTCGTCAACAGTGGGTATTCGTAGCTCACAAGCGATCGCTTCGATGCAGCAGCAGCAGCAGCCCCTTGAACAGCAACTTGACGCCCGAGACTCCACAGCTCAGTATGAGGCCAACACGGGCCAGATGAATCATAACCCCCAGCAAGTTCAGCAGGTAAGGGCTGCTACGATGAGTCCGGTGAGTGGGAGTGATTCGTGAATGCGCAGCTCATTACAGGCTAATACGTCTAGGGACAACTCCTGGAGGCTCAGGCTAAGGCTTTGGCCCAGGCTAAGGCTCAAGCTCAGGCTCAGGCCCAGGCTCAAGCTATCGCGACTCAACAGGTTGCCCTAAAGAGGCAGAAACTGCAATACCAGCGGCAGCAACAGCAACAGCAGGGGCCAATGGAATATTTGGATGAATGGCCATTGATATCAGATTAGTTATGCCTTTGATCGCTGAAAAGTAACATTACAGCCATGGAGACGATTGAGTTGAACGCAATTAAGACTTCGTCTGGTCATATTAGTAGAGTCTTGTTTGTGACAAGGAGTCTGCCGTACTGTATTCTCTCAATAATCCGTGAAGTCTTTGGATCCAATGACGTGTAACCGTGCAATCGACAGAGGGAACACGAGATAATGATGCCATCCATGGTAATGATGGATACTAAACTGTCTGGGCCGTGAAGGACAGTCGCTGTGCATAAACAAGATACAGTGCGCGCTGGGGCTATACGAGTCATTTGATCCGATGACTGCTGCTGAAATTCCAAACTAAGTTACAATAGGTTGGCTGGTTGGCTCGTGGGCGCCTCGCAGCGGCTCCCTTGAGAGTTTGTGGCAGTGAAGGCTTGGTGATGTGCTTTCTACCCATTGCGTCCAACACTCCCTCTCTACGAGGCAAGAAGGACATGCTTCTTATTGTTGTCTCTGATAACTAGCCAATAAGAGACCTACAAAGTATCTACGAAAATGCAAGTGGAATAACTAAGCAGCAAGTTTCATCCCGCAAGTCACTTATGTACGATCTTCTGGCTCAGTTAACCCACCAAGGGCCGGGCTGCACTTATGTACAGTAAAGCCACAGCATGTGTCCTAGAGAATGCGTGGTCAAAATCGCAGGGCAAAGAGATCAGGCTGTACTAGGTCAGCAAGTAGGTAATTCCTCTTGTCTCTTAAGATGAGCGGCCTTAAACAAGAAGCCCTGAGTACTGAGAACTGCGGCTAGGCTACTTGCCGGCTCCGCTTCTTCCCCCTTGGTCGGTGGCTGCATAGAGCTGAGCGCGAAAAGCGAGACAAGAATACTCAGTCGCTAAGAGAATTCATCTCATTCGTTATAACCGCCATGGCTCATTCAAAAATGGCAATCAGCTGGGCGGGGCGCAGCATCATGCCTCAACAAGCCCCCAGTGAAAAGCCCCGAAACCACAGCCTAATGGAAATGTGACACAATGCCAAGAGGCAACGTAAAGAGCGAAGAGGGGCTTTTCGACTGTCCTGTCCTCTTCTTCTCCAACAAGGGCTGCACTCATTACTTTGACTTTACTTATTCAACTTCTTGTCACGAGAGCACTGTAGTTTTCATCCACGGCTGGGAGTCCATTACAACAAGCATGTCCGATTCTGAGCCCGACGACAAGCCCAGCTTTCCTCCAGAACAATACACGATCGGCTGGATTTCGGCACTTTCAGAGGAACTCGGGGCTGCCCGTGCCATGCTCGACCAAGAACACGAGCGTCTCTCGCACCAACACCGCAACGACGAAAACAGCTACATCCTGGGCAATGTTAAGCAGCACAATATTGTCATGCCGGTCTTGCCCGAGTATGGCATCAGCTCTGCCACCAGCGCTGTCAAGTCAATGATATCCACGTTTCCTAAGCTGAGATTCATTCTCATGGTGGGAATTGGAGGCGGCGTACCTAGCAAGAAGAACGATGTTCGGCTTGGCGATGTCGTTGTTTCCGAGCCAGACGGCCAAGGAGGTGGTGTCATCCAGTACGACATGGGAAGAATGGAAATCGATACCTTTGTTCGCGTCGGCGTTATGAACAAGCCTCCAAAGCTCCTCTTATCCACGTTGCGCACGCTGAGGTCAGATCCTAAACAGGGCAAGAATCTCTCAAAAATTCTCAAGAAGGCCCTCGACAAGTGTGATGACCTAGAAGATTGGGCTTATCCCGGCTCCGAAAAGGACATACTCTTCAGACCCGATTATCCTCACCTCGGAGGCGACGACTGCGACGCGTGTAACGAGGACCAGAACGCCGAGAACAAGGTCGAGCGCAAGTCTCGGAAGTCCAATGACCCCAAGATTCACTACGCTAACATTGCGTCGGGTAACACGGTCATGAAAGACGCGTTGGTGCGTGACAGCATCGCAGAGAAGGAAAATGTGTTATGCTTTGAGATGGAGGCGGCAGGCCTTATGAACGAGTGGCCCTGTCTGGTCATCCGGGGAATCAGTGACTATTCTGACTCGCACAAGAATGGGGCTTGGAAGCAGTACGCAGCCATGACTGCTGCTGCGTACGCGAAAATGCTCTTGTTGGAGGTCCCGCTTGAGAAGGTTGAGGAGCTGGAGCAAGTGAGGGAGATTATTCAAGGTTAGTCACGGCCAGTATAGCATTTGCGCATAGTCATTAACTCCAATAAGGCAGCAGAGTAGATGTCAACGCCCTGGTCGATGCGAAACACGACGGTGATGCTGCCGAGATTCTGGAGTGGCTCACTCCGGTTGACTACGCCCCCCAGCACAACGACTTGTTCAGAAAACGGCTCCCTGGAACTGGGGAATGGCTCCTAGGCTCGGAAGAGTTTCATATCTGGGCAAGGTCGAAAGGGCAGACATTGTTTTGCCATGGGATTCCTGGTGCAGGCAAGACGCTCCTCACATCAATTGTCATCGACCACCTATGCAAAGAATTTGGCAGCGACCCGGGTGTGGGGATTGCTTACATCTACTTCAATTACCGAATGCAAGATCTCCAACAGTTCGAAGAACTTCTTTTGAGCTTATTGAAGCAGCTGGTCCAAAGACGTTCCCCTCTTCCCGAACCCGTCACAGAGCTCTTTCGAAAACACAAAGCCTTTCATACAAGGCCAACACTCGAGGCCACTATCCACACTACCCGGGATGTAGGTTCGAAATATTCGAAAACCTTCATTGTCGTTGACGCACTGGATGAGTGTCACCCTCCCAGCTTATCCAGGTTCCTCGACGCGCTGCTTAAGCTCCAGGAAGATGGCGGAGTCAACATCTTGGCCACTTCCCGATTTAAGCCAGAAAATGCACCCCTCTTTCGAGAATGTCCTTCGCGGGAGATCAGGGCAACCGACGAAGATATCCTCAAGTATTTACAGGACAGAATGCAACACGACAGCCCTGGCTACTTGAATGATGACGATATGCGCCAGATGATCAAGAGAGGAGTCTTAGAAACCGCTGGTGGAATGTATGTTATTATAGACTCATCTAAATGTGTGACAAGTTTAGGCTAACGGCATATTAGGTTCCTTCTCGCAAAGTTCCAAACCGACTCGTTGCTCTCTCAGTCAACAAAGGGGCACCTCTTGGACATTTTGAAAAACCTAGGAAAGGGGGAACCGGAGCTAGATGATGCATACGACGAGATCATGGAGAGAATCACAAGCCAACGTCAAGCACAAAAAGAAATGGCCATCGAGGCTTTGCAGTGGATCGTCTACTCGAAAAGGCCTTTGGCTACTTTGGAACTGCTGCACGCTCTTGCTGTCGGAAAGGGCAACAAGTCTTTCAACCTGGACTATAGTCCTAAACTACCTGATATAATGCCACTATTTGCTGGATTAGTCGAAGTCGACGAAGAAAGCGACATCATCCGACTAGCCCATCAGACCGCCCAGGAGTACTTTCAGCGAAAGAAGCGTTATTTCCCGGGGGCGTCATCCGTCATCGCGAAAGCATGTGTCCAATATCTCTCATCTGGTGTCGATCTTCAAGAGCCATTTGTCAGGCCACTCGACATAATTGAGCTCCTAAAATCAAACCCCTTCTACGGCTATGCGGCACAGAATTGGGGACACCACGCGCGTGAAAGCTTCGAAGAGAAGGGAACCACGGAGAAAGCTCTACACAAGCGAATCATGTGCTTCCTCAACTCAGGGGTCAAAGTCAAATCATCGTTCCAGTTCCTGCGGTGGACCAAGGTTGGAAGTGTAGAAGGTTGCCTTGGGGTTACGGGGCTCCATTTAGCGACATCTTTTGGACTGATCGACCAACTGCGCGCTCTCTTACACTATGGGTACAATGCGGACCAGATCGATGATACCGGAATGACGCCATTGCTTTATGCAATTGAAGAAGGACAAACCACCGTGGTAAAGCTCTTTCTGGAAACTGTCAGAGTTGACGTCAACCAGAGATATCTTTTCATGCAGGATCTCCTTGCCTTCATAGACATAAAGTCTCCGAGACTCCAAGAAATCGCCCAAGCTTGTTGTTCTATGAATGACCTGAGCTTTCGAACGTTACTCGCACATGCAATAGAATCAGGGTCTCTAGACATTGTGAAGATTCTCCTTGATAGTCACGCCGAGACTGAGTATGTTTACTGCCTCCCGATCTATTTCACGGGGTTTGATCCAAGGCTTTCAAGAAACCTAGCCTTCAGGTCGGACCTAATGCGCCAACTAGGGAAAAGCTTTCGTGGATTCTATGATGGGCCGACATTCGCCTCTACAGATATTGAACATGTTACGAGAACCATCCGCGACCTGCGCTCGGGATCTCCGACTTGGTGGGGTTTGCAAGGCAACAGAGATAATCAAGATGCTTTGGTAGAGTTCTATGACCTTGGGAATGACTTGGAGAGCAAAATGTATCACAAACCCGCTGGCATCAGGACACCTCTCTCACGAGCTGCTGAGCTTGGGAATCGAGACATCGTCAAGCTCCTGCTCGATCATGGCGCCCGAGTGGAATTGAAGGAACAAGGAGGAAAAGATGCGATGACGCGAGCGAGAGAGAAAGGGCATTGGGATATTCTTAGACTACCGGTTGATAGCCGAAGCCGTTGATTGATGGATGTCAAGGACCTTTGTTGTCAATCACAGCTGTATTGCTTCTCATCGTACTTTGATATTCAATTTGCATTTTTTAGCTTGTCTTAGGCAAGAGTCTGCAGTGATCGCGCCTAAAAATGGAGAAGAAAGAGGTGCAGCATGTTGAGAGCCTGATAATCAGGCTGTGTGATCTGCTATACGACGTGCGTGGTCGTGACAGGGGTGTCTTCAGCTCGGCTGTGGCCACCCAATGGTAGCGCTGCCGCATACGCGAATGTCTTATGAGGCTGTCGGGAGTGTCTTTCAGCAGCCCGGTGATTGGGATCTTGCAATGGGGCGATATGTTGCGGCTGTAAAGAAACAGGATGGAAAGAGGGAAGAAGTGGCAAAAGCGGACCTCCAAGAATGTGATCAGTTCGCCAATATCAACACGACCATTGGTGGCATTCTCTTTAGCTGATTACACTATGTCGGTGCCTGCGGCCAGCCACGGCGGCTGGGGAGGTGATTCTGAACCGGCCGCCAGTATGAGGATTTAACCTCCCCCTCAAGTTAGCTAACTCAGAAACGCGGAATACCCATCATGCTGCGGAAGATTCCCCGCCCCAAGGATGATAAGTGGCTCTCCGGCGACTTTCCATCTCACAGGATCTTCTCCCGAAACTTTCAATTGTCAAAGAACCTCTACCGAGCTAAACATGTGGTGAACTGTGTTGGGTAGTACTACTCCCCGTACTGTTTACCATTGCCGATCGATTTGAAGAATACGTTGAAGTGTATAAGTGTCCAGACAAATCTCAACATCGTATGGTTCTGCAGGAGATTAGCATGCATTTGCTTCCGCGGTCCAATTCCCGGTTTGGAGAGCCGACAATGCCGAGCCTGATTTGCGTCTGAACACCCATGACCCCCGATGATGAACTTGAATGGTGAGATGAACAGCACCTATTCCTATATCAGGTTATTGGCCCACACTGGGCGTTTGTGGCTGCATTGGCCCATGTGCTTTGTGCTCATGGATACTTGTTCAGCACATTCAAGAATCACACCATCTTAACTGGTTCCGAGCCTATTGCTCATCGAGTCTTTCCAATATCAATTTCTTCGCCTTACGTCATAGAAACCTAGCTCTTTCTAGTCTACAGAGTGTTATAATCTAGTTCCCATACTGCCATGCATTCATCACCGTGTTCTTTGATATCGCTCATGCGAGCTTCTGGAGACGTTGAAATCAACCACAATTGCTTATCTATGGCTTGAGATTAACAGAAATGATATCAACCCAGGCTCCGGAAAGCTATCGGAGACACCTAGACGCGGAGCCGGGCTTCCCACCGGAGAAGCCACAGCCTGACCTGATCATGAGGACGTGCTGCAGTTCACCACATGTCCCAACAGCCCGGGATTCAGCTGCCTTCAATTGCCAAATCATGCAACAAGGATGAATAAAATACCGCAACTAGCCCGTTTCCCCCGCTTTGGCTGCCACCGTCCAAGAAGAAGCTCGTTAGTGTTCATGGGGAGGAGATTTGGCCCCTGGCTTCGAGTCCTTCATATATCATCGGACGTGGTATAAATAGGCGGAGTCTCCTTCATTCATCCTCCTTCATCAGCCAAGGAACGGCTCTTTCTCGGAGCCAATTTATTCGTTTTTGTGACCCAGAGGATCCCTAGTTGGTTGTTCCATAATGGGTTTCTTTAGTTCTTCGACGTGTCGTTATCGAGGATGCGATCGCCGTCGATGCTCCGGGGCCCGAGTTTGCAATCAACGTGAGTCAATTAGATCTGGTTCCTGCAGCCTGTAAGACGAGCCTCCTCCTATTAACGGTTCACGTACAGACAAATGTCAGGCGGATGGTGGAAGCTGTGATCGTCAAATCTTCTCAGATGATACCGACTGGTGTACTCAGCGTGAGTAGTAGCAGCCCTCTTAAAACCTATAAGCGCATATCAGACTGACAATTATCGTTTTAGATATTTGCTTGACTGAGGACTGTATGGACAGACGTAAATATGGGGGATATTGTGCAACCCGTAAGATCTCTTATCTCAAGGTCATACCTTTTGCATGGGTATTCATATTCACTGACTCTGGCCTTGGGAATATATAGATGTGTGTAAAGCCGGTGACTGCACCAATGAAGCCGAATCCGGCTCCAGTCACTGTGATGAGCGTAAGTCTCACTCGAGCACATCGCTACCCTTTGTTGCTGTGTGTCCCAAAACTAATTCAAGGTTGTTCCGTGATAGATGACAGCGAGGCCTCGCCATCTTCCTCGGTGCTATTGTCTCCCTCACCATCGCCATCACCGTCACCATCACCATCACCAGAAAGGTCACCATCTCCTGATTCAGACAATCAAGTCGTGCGATACTCACGAAGCTCGTCGAGCGATGATGCGAGCAGCGACTCAGACGGCCCAGTGCAGAGCTATGGAAATCGTAGAAGCCTATATCGAAGGACCATTACCACAAATGGCTCAGCTACGAGTATTGTTGAAGAATATTACTAATAGTATGCGAGAACTGGGAACATGGTACTGAGACAGTTCTAACATTGGTTACCCATGTAGCCAAACGTTAAATGATGTATTTGAGAAAAATTAAACGAAATACTATCAACCACTCAACGCCTCTGTGACCTTCCTTGTGCTCGGCAGCAGCCTTCTCGCGGTCCTTTTTGCTGTTCTTAGAGTCTTCACCACGATAGATACCTTTGGACTTGTTTTACATCTTGCATGTTCTACGTTTTGGTCGATTACTACTTGATCGAGCCACTGCTAGGTTGCGCGAGGCAATCCGCAATGGTAACTGCATGATTGCCATGGCAGGAGTGCCAAAGGGAGAACGCAAGTGGTGTCACCCGCGGACATATCCGCGGATATATTTTAAAAGAATCAACTTGAAGATTAGGTACACCGTATTGGGGCTGTGGACAAGCAAATCAGAAAGACCCTCGAGATCAGATGGGGCTGTGCAGAAGTCTAGGCGTAATCCTTGGGCTGACGTTATAGATGTCGTCCGCGGACATGTCCGCGGATTGATTCACAAAGACTTCACTTCGTGTCAACTATGTCACTGACTACTTTCATGGTTAGCTCAATAAAATTGTATATAATGTGTGCTCTGCGACGTGTATCTATCAGCTTCGAATACAGTATTCCAAGCCCTAACAGAACTTAAACAACATCTTTAACCAACGCAAGGAACTCTTACAATGCTCCCAAAACTAATTTCCGCAATCGTGCTGACGATTTTGCCGCTGGCACATGGTTAGTCTTTCGTCCATTTTGGTTCTATTGAGTATCAATGCTGATGGGCTGAAGCTCAAGCTACCACTTCTCAGAACCAGACCCTAAGCGAGGTTCAAATCCAAGAGGCTTTAGAGGGCATCGCCAACACCTTCCGACAGTGGCCCGAGGCACCACTATACCACTGGCCAGAGGAAGAAGGTCTTGAGTATGAAAGCATCACATTCCCCTCTGAGGACGGCGTCCCGCTTGAGGGCTGGTTCTTTCCATGCAAAGGTTCTCAGAAGGTTCTCATCATGAACCACCCTCGTCTTTTCAACCGAGCCGGCCTTCCTTCGCACATCGAGCCCTGGAATACACTGACAGCTCCTTCTGGCAATAACATTGACGTCAACTTTATTCCCGACTATAAGATTCTACACGATGCCGGGTACAACATCCTGACTCATGACTTCCGCAACTATGGTCTTAGTGGCAGGGCAAACGGCGTCCTCTACTCGGGCGGGCGATATGAGTCACGAGATGTAATTGGCTCCATCCGCTACATTCGTAGCCGACCGGACACGCGCAACATGACCCTTGGCCTATTTCCCCGCTGCATGGGCGGCAACGCAGCCTTTCATGCCATATCGAGGCTGCCCGAAGAGTTCGAGGGCATCCGCGTCATCGTCACACCACAACCCATCTCAGCCAACATGTCTACGCGGGTAGATCTGGAGCGTCGCGGCATCCCACTGAGCTATATAGACGAGCTGGATAAGATGGTCTTCTGGCGGACGAGTCTTCATCTTGAACAGTTCTCGCCTATCCCTGCGGCCAGAAGCGTGACAATCCCGACATATATCTATCAGGTGCACGACGACATCAACACGCGACCCGAAGATGTGCAGGCTATCTTTGATGCTATTCCGATTACCGAGAAGAAGCTTTTCTGGATCGAAAACACCACTCGGCGCTGGGACGCATACATCCACTTTCAGCAACAGCCAGAGGATATCTTGGCCTGGCTGAAGAAGTACATGAACTAGATAAGTCAAGCGGGAATAGTCAGGTAACTATGAGGTAGTAGTTATTAGCTACAAGGGTTTATAGTTTGCTGTATTTTTGTTATGGTAAACTATTATCTATCCATCTTGCAATCATGCTCTAACTCACATGAATCTTGTCTTTTACGCCTTACCGAGGTGATGGAAATATGAGACGATCAAGATGTAACGTGCTGTTGGTTCTATCCAAGACCAAGTGGTTCTGCTAGAGCCAACAGTTCTCGGTCCTGATATCCCAAATCGGAAACACGGTTGCGTGGCCAGTGTTAGTGCCATCTCGGCTTCCAGGGGGCAATTCACAATATTTAAACAAGGTCAAAACGACATGTCTGCCCATTGTATCGCAGATTTGGGCAGTCACACATCATCACAATGGCCTCTGTAGACCCTGCAACTGCACCGTTTCGTACGCAAGCGAACGAGGCGCTGAACAGCCTCGCAAGCATATACCATACAGCACCTCCCCTACGACGCCGATCCTCTCACCAGCTGCGCCCACAATCGACCCGTCCCGCCCACTTGACAACTTATTCTCTCCTTCTTAGACGGTCGAGGCGCACCCGCGGTAGACGCATTGAGGCGGGGCTATTCCATCCACCGCCACAAGTTACCGATGAGCAACTTGCTCACCCCGCCATCCAAATAGTCTCGAACACACCGAAAGCGACTCTTATCTCGGGTGTTTTTAAGGGTCGACAAGGATTCGTTTTGGGAATGCCCGATTCGTGAAGAGATTAGTAGGATGATGGAATGTCCAGGGTGGATTAGGGAGTAAGCCCTACGACAATATGGTGGCCCTTGTTATGTGGACGTGCAGATATGGGTCTTGTGTATTCGAGCATGCGATACGTTGAGAAGCATGAGTGAGATAAGACTCTGGACATGTCTTCTTAGCCTGGGTAGGCGGTAGCTACTGGGATGTGACGCTGTAAAACACCAGAATGGATACATTTGTTACATAAGACCGGCAAACATGAAGTTGTAAAAGGTTGTGCGGGTCTCGAAAAACTCCATCAACGTAAATTGGGCCCGGGACTTTGGCACGCAGGGCTCGATAAACGCGTGGACATTTCTCCAGGTCGTTCTCGATCAGAGCTTCTGCCTTTTCGTTGATGAAGCTAAATGCATCTCTGTCAGGCCGGAGCTCACCTTCATACCTATTGGATATCCCGTTAAGCCATGGTATCAGCCCCTGGGGGCAGCCCGCCTCGTCCCTTGGAAACATGAGCAAAGTTGTGATGGGGTCGAAGCCGGCAAAAGCTAGACTATTGACGGTGGGTTCTGATTCGACGTGTGCATTCATATCCCCAAAGTATGTGGCGGCTCCGAAATAAACGTTGTCAGGGAATCGGAGGCCATCGTCGCTGATTTTCTCATGTGCTTCCGTAAATAATTTATTCGGTATGTCCGGCAGCCAGGAATCGGCGAAATGAGCAAATATAGCGCCATAGAGAGCCTGGATGTAGCTGTAGACGCTTTGGATTGCCTCACACTCCCAGGCTGCGAGTTGACTGTAAGCGGCGGTAACAACTTTGTGTGATCCTTCTTCTCCTAAGAGGTTGACCTTACACAGAAACTCGTACCCCAGGAATGCTTGTAATAGTCGTCTTCTCTCGTCATCGGTCAGGGAATCTATCTTGATGACTTCTTGGCCGATTTCTTTATTTCGAAAAAAATAGCCGATCTCGTTTAGAAGAGAGATCTGGAAGACATAAGTAGGCTCGAGGCGGGTACTTGGATGTCGCCTTGGTTATATAATCTTCAATGTATGTTGAGAGACGATCATAGAGTCTGTCAAGAGATTCGATAGTGGCGTGGTCGATTGGGCGAAAAGGATCCGGGAGTTGTCCTTGCGACCATCGTTTGACGTGACGCTGAACCTCTACCCAGCCAGCTTTGGGAAGAGGTCCATCCTGCTGAGGAAAGAGGATAACCGCTAAGGCGTCTTGTAACAAGCCATCCACAAGCTCGGCCTCGAGGAAAGCTCGCTGGATCACGCTCTTTGACTCTTGATACTGCGTAAGCATGGATGGAGACGCCTCAAGAAGTGGAGCAATACTCGACTTTTTTTTTTGAGATAAAGGAGAACCTCCAGGCGTAGTTCTGGTGGGAGAGAAGAAAACATGTCTGTCATGGCGGTGACTGTGTTGTGTGTTCAATTGTGGTTTTCCTGATGGGAGAACTCGAAAAACCTGAGGGAAGGGTTTTTATGTGTCTTGATGACAAGGCATACTTTAATCAATGAGTCATATCGGAAGACGATCGATCTTCGGGCTCAGTTAACTCATCAAGGGGCGGGCTCATATCGGAAGGCATTTAAGTTAAATGCTATTTTTATGATCAAAATCTTGGTTAGGTTACGGGATTTTACGACATTAAGTTTTGACGCTGTCATGCATTGCTAACTGTCTTTTATGATTGGAGCTGATTACTTTTCAAGAGACCTTATCAGCAGTGAAAAAGTTTTATTAAGTTAAGTTATATACTTCTTAAACTTCTCTATGCAAAGGCCATAATGCGCAATTATAAGTAGCCACTCCTTTAGCCTCAGCCCAGCGGTTGTAAGTTGGACAACCGCCGTGCCTGCCAGATAGGCCAGTCACATGATAACATAAGTTGCCCAAGTCCAAGTCAAGTCGTGTGAATGCCAGCAGCTCAACTGGCTTTAAGGGAGGACTCGTCCAGATTAAGTTTAAACCCGTGCGAGAAGTTGATAAAGAGTCTTATGTTTCTATGACAGGGCGCATGCAGTATTTAGAGGCTCCAGAAAGGGGTCAGGTCTATCTTAGATAGAACCAATAGTATGCTACATTTTTATTATTTCTTATTTTCTATACCTTAGTAAGGAGTAAAATAAATACTTTTATAGCTTTTTTTTCCATATGGGTTAGAATATAATTATAAGGTTAGTAATTATTTATCCTCCCGTCACCACCCTCGTGCCGGTTGCTTCTTGCTTTGCTATGATGGAACCTAGGCCTTTTATATGACTTGGCTTGGACTTGATACCTGGGTTAAGGAGAAAATAAAATATAAGGACGAATATATTACTTAATTTCCCTTTTAAAGAAAATTAATAAATTATAATAAAAGTATAAAAAATCTTTTATATATTACATTATTTATAATATTCATTTTATATTAGTTAAATTTATTTATAAAGACTCAGGTCATTCTCTAAATCATCTAGCGTCTTATTATATCCTCTATCTCCTCTATATTAACATTTGATCTAATACTTTTAAACAAGGAGATTCTTTGCCTTCAGTTTTAAATGTTTCCATTCTAACTCAAGGTTTAAACAACTACCAGTTCCACCGGGGATACAGTAGAAAAGCCCTCCGCGGTTTCAACGGCACCCGCCAAGGAGAAGCACCACAGCAGGCAAACTCCCAGGTATTCCCATCGGATATCAGACGCTGCAACTCCCTCTTGGCCATGGAACCCATCTACGGGCCTCATAAGAAGTGGAAACCGAGATCCCTTGACTATGAAGACAGAATCCCCCACACCGGCCGCAGAAGGGATAAGCGCAATACGTCCAGGGTCGAGAAGACAACAACGCCAAGTATCCATTGGAGACCAATCTCGAAAGCCCATTTCCTGGAAAACCTGGCGAATCTTCTCAAGGCCAAATTCGTGAGGCAACTCTCTTTCTATTCTGTTCATTTCTTCGAAGGACGCAGTGTAGTTAGTGAGCAACATGACGCTTGTAACATGCCAACCAGAAACGCGGAGGATGCCTTCTTCTTCGTAGGACTGCTGTGACGCGAGAAAGTTTGCCGGCAGACGCTGGGGAATGAGAACCAATGGATCTCGAATGCTGACTATGCTGTTTGGCGTGCAAGACTGCCAGTCGGGGACCCAGGATGCGAACTGATATGGGCGTGGTTGCTCGGAAGGCCTCCTGATCAGAGCGAGAATGTCCAAGTTTCCCGTACCGTTTATGATGAACTTTGTGAGATACTGATAGACCGTAGTAAGGCTCTTGGAGTAGTCGACCTCGAACGACAGTAGATCCAGCGTTGGCGTTGTGTTGGATCCCGACGAGCCTGCTGAACCATGTGATATCCCTTCTGCTCGTCTTAGTGGGCGTGCCAACCCAAGAAGCGAGTACACCTTGTCTCTGGGATCGGTCGCCTCTGAAAATTTGCTCACAACAAGTAACTCGAGAGTTCCCACGGCTATGCTGCTGTAGATGCTGTCTGATGGAACCATTGTATGCATCATGGGCTCGCCAGCTGACCAGCTCCGCTTCAGCCCCCGTAAGATCTCGAGTCAGCGTTGCAGCATCGTAGGCTTTTCAAACTCAGTCCCAAGGCGGCTCTCCAGGATTGTCTCGAGTGACCGTAGTCTTCTGTATCCTCGCTTGAAGGCCGTCCATTTGATGATTTTAGAGCCACAGCAGACAATGGAGCCTCTAGTGCCGATGATCTCTTGTCTTATCCAAGATCTCTCGAACCAAGGCCGACAAAGAAGTTCATGGAGACCTGCGTATATGGCTCGCAGTGTTTCGATACACTCTGGGTCATGGGCCCGATGGAGTGTCGACTCACAGATTTCCTCGTTGTTCACATAATCTAGAAAAACCATTACCATATGTGTGCCTTTCGTGGCCGTGCCCAAATGGACGAGAACTCTTCGAGATAATCTGTATATCTCAAACATTTGCTTGACTTGGCGATTCTTCTCTGCGGTGTCGTATTGGTTGATGCACAGACCGTCGATCCATAGTAGACGGGGTCTATCCTTTAACCTCAGGCATCGTAGCGCCTCGTACAAGCTGGCTGTGACGGGCATGGCGACCTCGGGCGTTTCGTAAACTTCGCCCGTTTCCGAAAGTCTAGCCCCGCGACAGAGAACTTTGCGCGAGAGGATGGGCGATCCCCAGTGGTAAGAGACGGCTTCGTAGTGAGTCCATTTGATCAACCGCGCATCTCTCACATCACCAGGCCTTCTTTTTCCCCGGGATGGATCGAATAGTAATCCGGGCAAAAGAGTGCATTGCAGTGGTGTGTCTCCCTCTCCTGGATCGAGGACGACAACCCGAAGTCACCCAGGACGTAGTGGCGTGTACAGCTTCGCAGCTGCTTCCGCTGCAGATGCAGCTTCATGCGAAGGTTTCCGAAGGGGCCTTTCAGGCGAGTCTCGGGCAAGGAAGGCTTTGACTTGTTTGGCCTTGAGCCAACAATCTGCTTCACAGTTCGTGTCCCTGTCCCGCTCTCCTTGAAGAGATATTTCGGATGAGGAAGAGAAGGTGCTGGAAGCGTCCCCATCGATGACTGGTCGGAAGAAGGCGTACAAGTCCTTGTATTTGACGGCGCGGGGTCGCGCATAACCATCCATGCCTAGAGTCAAGTTTTGTCCCTCTAGCTTGTCCAGCAGCTCCCTCTCTTGTGGTGAGGACCGATCCATGGTAGTGTGACGGGTTGGACGTGACGGGTTGTGATAGCTTCTATCTCGGACAAGACCCCCCGTTCAAGTGATGGTGAGGGGTTATTGAAGGTTGTCCTCTTGCCCGAGTGCGATGGTGCTGCCTAAGCTCAGCCCCTGGCGTTGAGATGCTCAGCCCCGGCTTGGCGATAAACTGAGTGTTGGAGTATTGCCTCAATGCTTCTCTAACTTCGCCGTCCTACGATGCACAACCGTTATATGCAAATAATGGAGCAAGTCCTTAACCTTGAAACTGGGATCTCTTATAGAAGAGCATTTTTCAATATTTAAAGCAAGGTCGCGGGATATTTAAAATAATAATTACAAACACCCTGGTCCTTGATAAGCTCGGGACACGTGATGCGAACCGCACCAGCGGGGATATCTCAAAGCGGCTTACTCTGGACAACAAAATATCCTCATGCGTGATATCATCACTGTCAACAGCCTTGGTAAGGGACTAAGGGTAACTCTAGTAAGTTTGAGGACATCTCTCAAAATCCTTGTCGATGGCTACCTAATCATAGTCTAAGCGTAGCAATAGGCCTATCTTCAACATGACGTGCGACGTCTGTGAGACCATCATCGACATATACTCAGCCAGCTTCGAAGAATGGGATGAAGAGATACTCGGGGAAGTCTCGACGGTACTGAACAGCAACTGTCCTCATGCAGAGTCCCTCCGTCGCGCTGCCAACTTTGATAGACCAATAACCGACTTCCCAAATGAGCTTTTGGCGATAAAGAAGGAAGGGAGGCAGACGGGCGTCCGTTTGGGACTTGCGCATTTGACCCCTGAGGATGATATCGTCTTTGATAATGTCTCTACGACTTATATGGACCTTGTTGCACCGAGAGACCCCCTCGATCACCCCGGACAGGGCATCTTGCCTGACCCAAAGTGGATTGATCTCGATATCATCCGTGGCTGGTTCTCCGTCTGCAAGAACTCACATCAGTCACAATGCAGTGAACCACCTTGGCTGAAAGGAGTCGAGCCTGCCGATCCCCAATGGTTCATAGACGTAGTTGACGACTGCATTGTATCTCCTCCAGGAAGAGGAGTGGACTACGTTGCCTTGTCATACACTTGGGGACTTGGTCGAAATCTCAAGAACACAAAGGCCACCCTCGGCGAGCTGAGACAGCCCGGGGCCCTCCGCGTGCCAAAGTTTGCGAGTCAACTACCGGAGACTATTCGAAACACTATAGATATTGTCAGATTACTCGGCGAACGATATCTTTGGGTTGATGCCCTGTGTATTATCCAAGACGACCCCGCAAGTCTTGGTCGGAATCTGAACCAAATGCAACTTATCTACGCGAATTCCACCTTTTGCATCATGGCAGCTACTGGATGTGGTGCTGAGTTTGGACTCCGTGGTCTCAAGGGCCTTTCACCAGAAAGAGACCTCGAAATGCGCATCTACGACCTGGCAGACGGCAACAAGCTGATAGCCAAGCCGTTGTCTCAGGATCCTACTGCGGGAACCAAGTACTCTTATCACCAGCGCGGCTGGACCTTTCAAGAGTGGCTCTTCTCTCGTCGACGCCTGGTGTTCAATCACGGGCCTCTCGTGTGGCAATGCCAATGCGCACGATGGCAAGAGACGTTCAAGATGAATCCAGAAGCCGATGCTCAGTGGAGTCAAATGTCTCGGACTAAGGAGTCTGCTCTTGATCCCTCGCCGAGCATCTGGGATTTCATGTCAATGGCCTCAACGTTCAACACCAAAGCATTGACTATGCAGGAAGATGCGCCAAAAGCGTTTGCCGGGATACAGGCTATGCTTCACCGAGTACACCCTGGTGGCTTGCTGTATGGACTATCCGAATTCTTTTTCGACATATCTCTGGCTTGGGCAAGTCTATACTCTAATATCCAGAGAAGACAAGGGTCAAACGCTGCAAATGCGCTTCAGGATGGGCTTCCAAGCTGGTCATGGCTAGGCTGGGAGGGTGATGTCAACTTTCCTAAAGATGCAGAATTTCAAGTCATGCAGCCATGGAATTATCATGAGCAGAAGGTTGGCTTCCGGGAGCCCGTCACAGAATGGTTCACAATGGCCACCCCTGGCTCAATTAGTAGAAGGAAGGTGAGATCTGAATGGTACAAGTATAAAACCAGCTTCACAGCAAATGCTTCAACAGAGATACCTCATGGGTGGAAGAGGCAAGATTACAACCGACAACATCATCCCCACGACTTTTACCCTCCCCGTGGCGAACCGAAGGACATCTTCTCTCACGAGTTCAGCCCCCAACATGGTTTCAAATATCCCGTCCCGGTTCTGAACTGGGCGGACACGCCATCATTGAGTGACCAAACTCAGTACTTGTGGTGCGAAACTAGTCGAGCCCACTTAGTATCATCGAAGACGACCATTCTTCGGGTCGAGGACTATGAGCGGCGTGTCTGCTTCGTGGAAGGCAACAGTACAATTCTTTCAATTACAATGCCTTACATGGCGAGAGTCGAAGAAATGATGGACGACAAAAAGAGACATATCACTCTGGAGCTCGTGGCTTTCGCTAGAGGATGGTCTACTTGGCTTGGCTATGATGTCGAACGAGCTGATAATGAAGGCAGCACAGGTTTGCAAAAGCCTTACCTAATGATATGAGGAGACTACTGACTTTTTTAGGGAAAATGAGAATACCTGGCATGGACCCGAGTGATTGTTACTTTGTTTTATGGGTTGAGAGAAGAGGAGGTGTATCCTATCGGCTAGCATCCGGCGAGGTTCTGGCGAGTTGGTGGGAGGATAATAGAGACAAACAACTCGCCCAAGTGGTCCTTGGATAGATATTAAGATATATCAGAGTATGTTTTGATGTCACCACTTGCATTTATTTCATCTTCTACGTGAGTTTAGATGAACCTTCTTCTACGGGATGAGACTTGCCGGACTCCCCTAAGGCTGAATGTCCGGATGCTTGGTTATCCTCTACCTGCTTCAAGGTAAAAGGAGGTAGTCCTTGTCACAAGACAATGAATGAGCTAAGCTCGGGCAAATGAACTCGGAGTTTGAAATGCAATTAACTCGAAGAAGTCAATTACTCGATCGATTTTGAGTTTCCTCTGGATATTTTCTCACTTGCTTCACTGGGGGCAAACGTAATTGACAAACTGGCGTGATATGCAGCTCTAAAAGGCGCATCCACACCCTCGTTGTTCATTTAATCTCAAGTAGAAGCACTTTTGTTGATGGTGTTTTTGGACCGATCGGCAGTCTATGAAACAAATCCGATAACATAAATGGCAGTTGGAATTCGTGATTGGTCAGTCCCGCTCGGTCCCACAACTTGCCCCTGAATGATTCCCTAAAAAGGACAAGCCAACCTACGGCAAAAGCTCCCAATCAAGCAGCTCGCCAAGAATCCCAGAGGCCCTTTTGTATCTCAAAGACCTTTTGCTGCGAAGAACTCCATTTCAGTGCCGAGTTATCCAGAGTCGTATATGTGACTCGCGATGGTGCCGAGTTATCCAGAATCGTGTGTTTGTCACTCCAAACTCGTGATAAGAGTATGTAGATAAATACCACTTGCCCTTTTCCTTGGCAATCCTTCCACATCCCAGCATATTATTCAATATTTCTTTGTTTAAAGGTAGAGGACTGTAGGTGCTCCTCCAAGCCCACCATGCATCTCTCCTCATATCAGTGCCTCTTGCTGGCGTTGTCGGCTCTGCCCACAGCATTTGGCAAGTCGTTCTCACACCATTCCAAGGTGCCAAAGGGTTGGGAAGTCGACGAAAACGCCCGCATCTCTGCTGCAAAGCAGCAAGTCTTCAGCATTGCACTGACTATGCAAAATGTGGACCAGCTGGAGTCAAAGCTGCTTGATCTTTCCACTCCCGGGGGCGAGAACTATGGCCAGTGGTTGTCACACGATGAAGTCAAGTCAACCTTCTCTCCTTCGAAAGAAGCTGTCTCTAGCGTCACAAAGTGGCTCAAGTCCAATGGCGTCAAGCACTACAAAGTGAACGGCGCTTTCATTGATTTTGCCATCGACGTTCCTGGAGCCAACTCCCTGCTGGGAGGTGACTACCAATATTACGTCAAGGACGGCCAGACCAAGTTGCGAACCCTTTCGTACTCCATCCCCAATTCCCTGGCAGAGCACATTCAATACGTGGATCCAAGCACCAACTTCGGAGCCACCTCGGCCTTCACCCCCGTCCCTCGTCCATCGCGGACTACTGTCACCAAGCGCAACGATGCAGCCTCGAAGAGCTCAATTGATGCTTCATGTCAGACAAGCATCACTCCTTCTTGCTTGAAGCAACTGTACAACGTCGGAGACTACACCCCCGACGCCGAGTCCGGAAGCTCCATTGGCTTCAGCAGTTTCCTCAACCAATCTTCCATCTTCTCTGATGTATTCCAGTTTGAGGACAAGTTTGGTATCCCCAGGCAGAACTTCACCAAGGTTCTGATCAACAACCCAATCAATGACCAGAATCCCGCCAGCAAGAACTACGGCGAGGCTAATTTGGATGCTGAGAACATTGTTGGAATCGCTCATCCTCTTCCTTTTACTGAGTACCTCACAGGAGGTTCACCGTGAGTTCAGTGTATCAGTATGAAATGTTCTCAGGAGCTAACATCAATCAGACCTTTTGTCCCCAATATTGACCAGCCTACTGCTGCTGACAACCAGAATGAGCCTTACCTGCCGTATTTCCGGTACCTCTTGACCCAGAAGGATCTCCCTGCCGTTATCTCTACCTCGTACGGTGACGAAGAAGACGTATGATCCCCCCCCTAGTTTTCGTCTGGCTTATCTAACACTACCGCAGGGCGTCCCACGAGAATATGCCACCCTTACCTGCAACCTCATTGGTCTTTTGGGTCTCCGAGGTATCACCGTCATCTTTTCTTCCGGCGATCTTGGAGTGGGTGCTGGATGTTTGGCTCCTGACTACAAGACTGTCGAGTTCAATGCCATCTTCCCCGCCACCTGCCCTTACTTGACCTCGGTTGGTGGTACTGTTGATGTCACTCCTGAGATTGCCTGGGATGGATCGTCTGGAGGATTCAGCAAGTACTTTGCCCGACCTAGTTACCAGAACCAGGCCGTCAAGACATACATGAAGACCGTGTCGGACAAGACCAAGAAGTACTACGCCCCTTACACCAACTGGAACGGCCGAGGTTTCCCTGATGTCTCTGGACACAGTGTCTCGCCCGACTACGAGGTTATCTACGCTGGGAAGCAGGCCAGAAGCGGAGGTACCAGCGCTGCGGCTCCTGTCTGGGCTGGTATTGTTGGTCTGTTGAACGACGCCCGGTTCCGGGCTGGTAAGGGAAGCTTGGGCTGGTTGAACCCTCTTATCTACAAGTATGGACCCAAGGTCTTGACAGATATTACTGGGGGCTACAGCATTGGATGCGACGGCAACAACACTCAGACCGGCCAGCCAGAGCCCGCCGGATCTGGTCTTGTTCCCGGCGCTAGATGGAACGCTACTGTTGGATGGGATCCAGTGACTGGATATGGCTCACCTGACTTTGGAAAGTTGAAGGACCTAGTTCTGAGTTTTTAAGTTCATGAGCTCAGATTAAAGCAGCACCATCTCAGGATCATGGGTAAGAGAGGAAATCACGGGTGTCTACCTGTTGTCTCCGAGCAACATGCGAGTCTTTCACAGCTCCTGAAAGCCGAAGAAGGTCCCGTGGAGGCATCACATGCTTTTAATACATTTTGTCTACTATCTTGGCTATCTAAAGTGCATTATAGAACTAGTAACAGAGCCACTTCTTATGTCTTCCATAATCTTTGAAACAACCTCATTATTAAGCCACGCCCTTCCTACAACCTCGGCCATCCCCTCCTCCCGATTTCTCACCACGAATACACCCGATACCCCCGAGAACAGCACATGCCTACCTCCTCTTGAAATGTTTGCAGGGCAAAGTCCGTATGCCCCAGTGTCTGTTCTAACCATTGCCTGGCCATCCAAAGCTCGTATCGCCGCCGACCGGTCATCCAGTCTCTTCTGTTCCACTATATTTCCCATCACATCCCAAGCGGTGCTCATCTTATCAGCTCTCTCCCTGTTGCTTGAAATATCGTCTTCCAGCTCCTGTTCAAGTTTCTCTCTTGGTATTTGGAAGAGTCGCCCACCTAATTCGCATTTCAGGTACCTGTTTCTCGCCTTCCATAGTTTCTTCTCTTGAAGAAGCTCCTCCAGTTGGCGATTTTGAACATTCCTCAGTCTCAGTTGCTGCAGAATATTTGACACGGTCTGGATCTCCTCGGACCCCAAAAGGCCTCCATTGCTCAATGCCGCTCGTTAAGTGGCCCGCAGATACATTTCCAGCAATGGACGGGGGACTAGTGACAATAGGTCGGCCACCTCTTTTTCAGTGACGAAGGGATACCAAGTCGGATATTGCCAGTGAAGATTAAGGGACGAAAAAGACCCCAGGACTATTTCTACTGGATCGCGCGTAGAAAAGAATGAATAAAGTATTCGCCTTCGTATGTCTCCTAGCTCGAACCTTTCGCCTCTTGGTGTTGTTATGATCCGGCCATCGGCATCAGCAGTGACATCGGCAATGCCGTCTACCAGGCCAAGGTAAAACACCCGTATGGCCAGGACGTCAGCGTATACCGAACATTCCAGGGAACCAGCCATGAGACCATAACAGCCGGACTCGCGACCAGGAAGAAGGGGATCTTGGAGATTAGAGTAGGAAAAGTCGGGGACCCATGAAGGTAGGTTGAGATGTGTGCGAATGGGAAAGGTGTTGTACATGCCCTCCCATTGTTCCAGACACAGGAGGTAGGCGGCCATCCTGGTATATAATTTGCGGGTTGATAGGGTATAGTCGGGAGTGAAAACCGTCCTGAGGGGCTCCATCATCAACGACCGCAATGCAAAGATCTTGTCCCGGGGATCGGAGGCCTTGTATCTTCGCGAGCCTCTGAGTAAATCCTAAACCTTGTATTCAACAGAATGCAACCGTAAACGCCAATGAAGAAGCCAGTGTCTCATTTGAAGCAGCTTGTATTCGTCTGGCGTCGACTTCAGCGCTTTACTTAGAACTCTGCGATATGAATCGCGGGCCGTAGAAAATAGATCCACTCGCAGTCTCTCGTGGAGAATATTGAACCCCCGCAAGAAAACCCGTGCTTTGGTCCATGTATTGTTGTATCCGAGGACAGGATCTGACTTCTTGGCGTAGGCAAATTCCTGAATGATCCAGATCCGATTCCACCATTCTGCATCGAGCAATTCCCTGAACTGGCCCAATACAAGAGGAATATTGATGGTTAGCAGAACCTCATCGATGTCTGGCGCATTTTTCACACGATGGAAAAAGTCAAACAACTCTGGAAAGTCCGGGCCTTGACCAAGGAATGCAAGAACTTGCTCAGCCGTCTCATATATATACGACATCATTCCCACGACGCGATTCTTCTCGTCATCGTCTCGCTGGTTGATGCAGATAGCATCAACCCAGAGTGACCGCTTCTTGGTCTCGTATCGGAGGTGTCGTAGGGCTGTTGCCAGATTCTGGGTTACGGCCCAGGGCCTGTCATTGACCATGATGTGCTCGCTCACGGTAGAATCGCCCCAAGCGTAGGACAAAGCCTCGTAGTCCTCGGTTCCAGAAATGACATAGACCCGGCATCGTATTTCGGAGTCGAAAGTACCGGGCTCTAGCTCGAGAACACGAACTATGTTGCCGCCCGGAGGAAGAGGGTCAAGAGGTTGGCCGCCATCTGTCGGACCCAGAGTGCTTTGACTTGCTACCGCCAGTCTGCAAGTCGACCCAAGGAGTCAGCCACCGAATTCCGTAGAGATTGAGTTTGAGTCTGAATGCACTTACGGTTCACCGTGTTCCGTCTCGGCTACTCCAACACCGTCTATGAATTGATGGAGGCACTCCACAGCCTCTTTGTGTTCGAGCGCAGCGATCTCCAAGCCAGCATGCGGAATCCTTTCAGACATAAAGTCCACATGACTGCAAGAAAATATAGAAATCCCCAAGCTCAGTAGTCCTACTAGCAGTAGCGGATATATCCATGTACCCGTGACTTGCGCGTAGATGACTGCTACGCCAGTGCAAATGAGACCACAGAAAAGGAACACGATCCCGACGGAGATCAATACAGGGTCTGAGAAGATGCGATCCCACCCTAGAGCAGAGTATTTGAGAAGAAGAGTCAGAGTGTGTATTCGGAGAATGTTTTCTTGTCGTAAATGTTGCCGTGCGGACTCTGCTGCGGCACTGGCTCGAGCGTGGGGGTGTTCGGGAGATCTACCAGCGTTACCCAGAAGAGGTTGGCGTTCATGAGCCTCGGCCATGGAGAATGGATATTCTAGGTGTCGCCTGCTAGCATAAGTTATTGGCCACCTCAAGTTTGGCCAATATCTCGCAGACAGATGCTCGCCTGATCGATACCCAATTCACGCCCCCGCACTTTGGCGAGGTGCTTACCGGTCGTTGGTCCTATTGGATTGGACCCTGTCCAAAGCCTCAATAAGTTGTCACGTGAAAAGGGACTCCTGTCTGAAAGATAACAACAAACATTTCACCATGTCCGTGTCTGACTTTCTTCGTGCATGGTCTTGCGCCGTTTGAAGGCGCAATGCTTGAATGACAGCCTGTCTCAATAACTGTGGTATTTGTCATTGTCATCGATGTTCTCTTTAGAGCTGTCAAGTCACTCAACAACAGCGCTGCATAGCGATATTAGTCGAGTAAAGAAATTGAGATTAGAAAGGCTAAACTACCCCATCAACTTCATCTCTTACACGCTTCAAAACTCCCATCAACTGCTAGCTCATCAAAAAATCTTGATCATTTTCATATCATCAGGGGCGAACATTATCATTACTTATTTCTCGGTAGCAGTTTCATTTTCTTCATGCTCGTGACCAAGCTTGGCCTCGACGTCGCCCTGTTCGGCCTTGGTCGTGAGACTAGTCGCGACACGAGTCTTCCAGGCAGGAGTTCCGAGATAAGCAATGCCATTGGGGTCTTCGAACATGTGTTCGGTCTCCTCAAGGGTCTTGCCAGCAGTCTCGGGGAACATGAAGAAGACGTGGATGAACATGGCAACGTTGAAGACACCAAAGATGAGATAGGTCTTGTATCTGGGAATTGTTAGTAATTGAGACAATTGTGGTTTGGTGGGGAGGAAATCTTACCGAATGTTCTCAAAGGCGACGGGAGTGAACAGACCGAGAGCGGTGTTGAAAGCCCAGTTAGCCGAAGTAGCCAGGGCGACACCCTTTCCTCGGAGTCGGAGAGGGAACAGCTCAGGAGGATAAGTCCAAGAGGCGGGACCCCAGGTAGGAGCATAAGAGGCGACAAAGAGGTATGTGCAGGCGATAAGGCCCTTCGCAGCGGCGCCAGACACAGTCATCGAGACCTCAGGGACACCGTCCTTGCCACCAGGCCAGACAACACCATTACCGCCCAAGATACCGGCGTTTGCAAACATCCAGATACCCATGAGAGCGCTACCGGCGAGGAGAGTTGGTCGTCGTCCCCAGTGATCCATCCAGATCAGGGCGGGGACGGTCATGAGGACGTTGATGATGTACTGAATGGATGAAGCCAGCAAGTTGGCGTTACCACTAAACAATGTTAGTAATTGATAGGGGGGAAACGGTGATAGCACTAACCTATAGCCTGCCATGGAGAACACGTAGGAGATGTAGTACACTAGGATTGGTTAGCGTCAAGTTGTCTTTCAACAGTGGTAGGTGGTCAAAACTTACTCATAACGTTCATGCCGGTAAGTTGGGACCAAATCTGGGTAAACAGTCCAATAAAAGTTCGGTTGATCATGCGGGGCTTGAAGAGATCAAGGTAGGTAACATCAGAGATGGAGGCCTCGAAAGCACACATATCCTTGATGTCCTGAAGCTCGAGAGCCACAAAGGGGTGGTTGGGATCGCCATGGCCGTGGACAAGAGTAAGCACAGCACGGCAGTCCTCCCAGCGATCCTTTCGAGCGAGCCAACGAGGAGACTCAGGAAGAAGCATCATCATGAAGAAGAGGAAGATGGCAGGGACCATCTGCAGACCCCAGGGGATACGCCAAGAGGCAGTGTTGTAGTTTCGTGAGTTTTGCTCGCCGATGAAGGAGCAGCCGTAGGAGATGTAGTACATGATGAGAATGCCCCAGGTGATGGCCCATTGTTGCATACCGATGAA
The DNA here is from genome assembly GCA_017654865.1 of Fusarium sp. FW16.1. Taxonomy (NCBI): domain Eukaryota; kingdom Fungi; phylum Ascomycota; class Sordariomycetes; order Hypocreales; family Nectriaceae; genus Fusarium; species Fusarium sp. FW16.1. The sequence continues at coordinate 6,240,646 of JADNRB010000004.1, forward strand.
CCGACCACGCTTGGAGGGAGGAGAAATCTCGGCGATGTAGACGGGGACCTGAGCAGATTCGATACCGACGGAGAGACCGTTGATGACACGACCTACAACCAGCATACCAATGTTCTGAGAAGCACAAGAGATGGTTGATCCAACGATCCTGGCAAGACTGTTAGCACTAGCTTGTCGTTGTCGAGTATCCTCACTTACCAGATAATACAGCCGACCATGATGGAGTACTTCCTACCCAGACGATCACTGAGCGGACCCGAGATCAAAGCACCAAGCCAAGAACCAGCAGCCATACTAGCCGTGATACCACCTTGGTGCAGAGACTTGGGACCACTGCAATCATCATCGTCGGTAAAGGGCGGACCCTTGGGTCCCTGGTTGAAGTAGCACTTGTAAGAGTTCTCGCCGAGCTGTGCAGACACGGACGAGATATCGAAGCCAAAGAGGGCTCCACCAACCACCGCGACACCGGCGATGGCGTAAATATTGCCAATGGGCATGTTGAGTGTTTACTCGTGTAAGAGTTGTATAAGTGTTGTGTGCATGTGACTGAAGAGTGAGTACAGAGAAAAGAGGGATACAAGGTCAAGGAAAGAGCCTCAATATATGTCAATCTTCTTTGAGTCCCAATATCCAGAGCCTCGGGTTATCGGCGCCGTGCGCGTCACGTTACGGTTGCAATGAACGGAGGTTGTACGGCATTACGTTCTGGGGGAAGGGTGGGGCCATGGGGAGGATTCTCAATACGGCAACTCTGAAACCGAGAATTCAAGTTGATCACTAACATCAGATCAGCCTGAAAATGCACTATTTTCTCGTCATTTTACGCTTTAAACTCTGGACAACTACCAAGACATGTCTCACTATTAAACTGTCTTCACTATAAATTCCGAGAAATCCGACAATGTCTCAAACACACACGTTCCTCCAAGACATTTCCCATCGTTAACAGCATCGTACCCCGATCACCTCAACCCGCAATCATCCCCGTAAGCTCCCTCTACCCCGTGACGCTCAGACAAGGACCGTTTGTCTGCCACCGCGAGATCGACGCTGCACGAGATGGCCCTGATGCCGTGACGTTGCATCTTAACGGCCGAGAGTTTCACCGGAGACAGCACCATTCTCACTTCTAGAGCCTCTGCAGGCCTCGGCACCACATTGCCGGACCCTGACGTCGGTGGTGTTATCACCCCCTGTCAGCCCCCCTCGTGCCATTCATACCAATCACCATGGCCCGTCAAAAACACTGGAGACACGGCGCTCCAGAGCCGCTTCATGACAGAACTGGTCTTGTGTTCCCCGGATCTCCACAGGAAAAGGTCCGATAGAATCAATAAGCGCAGCAATGAGACGCAGTGGTTCATTCAGTCAAGGGGAGAAGCTTATACGTAACCATAGGGCAATTGGTCCGGGGAATGAAGGAGCTGGTGAGATGTGCACCCCTGTCGACAAATGCTGCTCAACCCATGACCATTCTCGGTGTTATATCCGAGTAACGTCCAGGGCGACCAAGCAAATCATTTCTCCATGGAGTTTGCGGCAATGGCCACGATGCCAAGTTCTTGGCTGATCATGACAGGGAAAGGAGAAAACAGGCTGAAAAGAAGGAGGAAACAAGCAACGTCGATCAAGGTGTAGTGTCATCTGTGCCAAGGCGGCCCCGGTCTGCCTAAGAAACCTGGTCCCTACACCAATCTGTCTAGGCAGTGAGCGTCCCGTAGGGTAATCCTTCAATTCTGCATCACGATGCTTTTTCCCATCATCAATCCCATGGTAACTCTTGGCACCTGAAGAGTAAGATCTGATGTCTTGGATCAATCAGTCCATCTTGCTTGACACGAGGAGACGAATCCAGTGACCGCGGAGTTCACCGTTCTCACTTTTGACAATGTAACCACACAGTCACCGACTTTCCGAAAAATGTCCCCGCTTCATAACCGTACAGATAAAACATTTGTGCGATGGGGACTATGGAGCTCCAAGGAGAATTCAGGCACCCGACCCGAGAGTGGGCGGCCAAGCATTACCAAGAGATCAGACCACCAAGGACAAGGATGAGAGATTGAAGGTGGTCGGCCCCGAGCATCATGATCGTCCCGGCCGACCTGTGGACCACGGACTTGGGCGGCCGACAGGGGTAAATACGCCAGCTGATTGGCACGGCTAGACAGCTGGCCAGTTGATCGTTTACGACAACATCATTATTCTCAGTTCATACAACGGGCCACGAATCCCGAGGTTCAAAGTTTCTAGAATCTGAAATGGGGCAGATGATCATCGACTTCGTATCTTGCTAAAATGCTGTTCTGCCCTGCTCCCCGAAACCCCCCATAAACAACTCCATATCAGACCATTCAGGCATCGTCACGTCCCCTCCCGGCATGAACTGTGTCATGGAACCTTCAATTGTCCCAAACCCAGGAAAAGGCAAAAAGTCTATCAAGCCCTCCATGGAGCCGAGTGTCATCGCTTGACTAAACTCGGGCTGAGAGGTACTCATCATTCCTGAGGCATGATGAGTTATACCGTTGATGTTTGATCCTGGAGGGGGCGAACTGGGTGCTTCGTTGGGATTATTTGCACACTCGGAAAAAGTGTCGACGACTTGAGCCAGCCGCTTCATGGATCCTGATTTTTCAGTACGATTTATCACGCCGCGGAGTGTCGAAACGAGATGCCTGATTCTGGTCTGCAGCGAGGCCTCTTCATCGTCGACATCTTCAGTGCTCTCGCCAGGACTAAGTCGGAGTAGTCGAAGGATCAGGACCATGGCCGAGCAGTAGGCGTAGAATATGTCGAGCCCCGAAAGACCATTGATAACGTCAAAATGATCTAGCAGAATGATCAAGTAACTCAGCTGACAAGCATGCTTGACGCACACAGCAGCATGAAGAGGCACAGACGGCGACGGCGACTCCGTGGATGACTTTCGCGTTAAAGCGACGTCGCGAAGGAGCAGAGGACGCGTTGCCACGATGGCAATGTAGTGAAACTGGACGTGTAAAAGAAGAACAGCGCGAAGTTGAGCACGCGTCTTCCACGCCAAGGATACCTTGAGGTCTTCCATATCCATTGCATTGGTGTTGTCAATCAGACCTGACCCTGAACTCTTGACCCAAGGGACGTCAAAGCCAGGGGCCTTGCTAATTTCGCTTTTCCATGTTTCCAAGGCACTCATAATCTCGTCAAGGGTAGGTGCCGAGGAGACGCGATTCGTCCCAACGTGAAGAAGACGCGTTCTTGCCAGGATGGCTTGAAGCTTGAGCGACCAGGACACAAGCTTGGCATCCGTTCCGATGCCGCCGTCGACAAAGCCTTCTCTTGGAGGAACAATCTCGACATCAAGTTCTTGTAGCCCACTTGGCCGGCCAAGGCTAGAAGCCAAGAATTGCTCAAATGAGTAAAGGGTGCAAAAGACCCATTTTCGAATCTCCCTCTCAAGGGGTCGAAAAGAGGAGCTCATATCTGATCGATGAAGACCGAGCGCAAACGAGATGCGAGTTGCGGTGCCTGTAAGATTCCAAGCTGCATTCCTCTCATTGTTATTGTGCAGGAACAAAGCCAGCAACAGAAGTACCCGCACGTTTGTGAGAGAACACTTGGAGATGAATTGCGGCAGTAAGGCCCTTGCAACGGTGACAGATTTTCGTCGAAGAGCCGCGTGGTCGACACCTTGAATAGTTCTGTCTGCTATCGAGCCAAAGGCAATCATCATGTGAAGACAGCCAATCCAACCCCAGTCTGGCAACGGACGCCGTCGTGATGGTCCAAGCTGAGGATGTCGTCGAGCTTGTACAATGTATAGTTCATACTCATCTTCGAATGTTGCTCGGTGAAATAGAGGAAAGTCATCGTGAACATTCTTGAAGTAAGATTGAATCAGCTGCTCCAAGACATCATTGGACGGGAGTTGCCTCAGTATCTCATTCATATCGGCTGTTGGAAGTCGAGTAAAGTCGCGGGCAATAGCAGAAGTTATTGAGCCAGGGGAAAGTCCATCCTGAGGAGCTGCTTCGGCAGTGCCTTGCTGGCCTGTAGTATCGTCATCTTGACCATCAGCTTCAAGAAGGCGCGAAGTGTTGTCCTGGGTAAACCTCGTTGAACCCTCACGGCCAGGTGACTCATGAGGGCTATTGTTGGCATCAACAAGCTTGCGAAGCTGATTCCAAAAGTTGAGTGTGCCTGAAGGACCGATGTAATGCTCGTGGCCAGAAACATCCTTGACCAGCGAAGCCTGAGGTTCCTCGCTCTGTGACTTGACCCCAGTTGAAGAAGTGTCACTCTCTGTAGACTGAGCAGTAATAGTAGAAATCTCAGGCCCGGCTGGAGTTCTCTGGGTAGGCGATTGCACGATATCCTCAATGGCAACTTGTTTTCGGTTGGGGTCGGCTGTGTTGGGCATGTCATATCCCATCCGCCGACCCAAATTTTCGAGATCCTTGACTGTATCAAGAGTCTCATTTGGAAAGGCGCCTTTGACGATGGCCTCGAGACAGCGATACCTAGCCTTGTATCAGCAACAGGTGCAAACAACCAGACTCCAGTGACTAACTTATCACTAAGATCATCCAAGCTCCCATAAAAACGCGTCTTCCGTGGCGCCGTGTAAGAGCAAGTCGCATTATGTTCCAGGCACGTCACGCATCCCGTACCAGATGGAGACGGAACACACCTACATCGTCGCTGAACCAGTCAACTGGGTCCTTTCCCGCCAAGAAGGATCCATACCTTACGACAGCGGTCACAGCTCTGAGCATTCCGCTTCCGGAACTCGTCAGGAATCCGCCTTGTCCGCCTCTTGGCAGCAGTCGAAGTCTCGGATGCAGCATCCATGGCTCAAGATTGTCAAAGGAGCCATCGAATCGATGTCACCATCCAGAGGAAGGCACAAACTTGACTATGAGGGGGGCAGGGGTTATCGGAAGCATGCTTCCGACTATATCCGTAGATTGCATCAAGCTGAATGCGGGGATGGGCGATGATGTGATCGCACTAGCCAACCTCCAATAGAAACTGGACTAGCCGACTCTCACTTGGACCTCCACTCTCGTCATGTTTCGTCGTATCGTCAGTTCAACTCCATCGAAGCTATACTATCCTAGACGCAATCACTTTGTAAGGCAGCTCAGGATGGCGAGCATCTTGACTCTACCCGACTCCAGGACCCTGGCCTACGCGCTGGACGCCACGCCAAAGGATGGGCCATTGGTAATCCTCTCCAACCCCCTCAGCGCCTCATTCTCGCTCTGGGACCACGTCGTCAAGGTCCTCAATGAGAATGGCTTCCGCACTCTGCGATATGATCAGCCTGGTCATGGAGGCTCATCGGCACCGAAGAATCTAGACGCTACCTTTGACTCAATGGCCGACGACGTCCACCATCTGTTGGAGTCGCTAGAAATCAAGAAGGTCGACTCATGGATTGGTGTCTCTATGGGTGCATCGACTGGTATTTATTTTACCACCAAGTATCCCAACACAGTCAACAAGCTCGCCATCTGCGACACAATCGCGTCGTCGCCTGTCAACGCTGGCGTTGAAGATCTCTTTGTTCAGCGGGTCGCCGCGGCCAGAGAAGCCGGTAATCTTGACACTACGATCCAGGGTACAATGGAACGCTGGTTTGGCAAAGAGTGGCTGCAAAAGAATCCAGAGGAGGCCCAACGGGTGCAGGCCCTTATGTCTAAGACAACCGTCGACGGTTTCGAAACATGCTGCAATGCCCTTAGCAGCAAGACCTTCGATCTTCGACCTCTTCTTGGAAAGGTCGGCGAATCAGTGGATGATGCTGTTGTCATCGTAGGACAGAATGACGCAAACCTACCTGAGGTTATGGCAGAAATGAGAACCAAGATTGACGAAGGTTTCAAAGCGGCAGGAAAGGAAAAGCTCATTTCTCTGTTTGTCATCAGAGATGCGGGACATGTGTGCTTCATTGATGGGCTAAAGCAGTTCACGGATACCATCCTGGCATGGTTGACGGCAGATCAGAGGCGCCGTGAGATTGAGGCTCTCAAGTCAAAGCAATCCTAGCCAAATCAAGATGATTAGGTGAGATATCTATCTAAAATGAATAAAAGTTATGATTACCATGTTTATCTTGTGACGAAGACTATCTCCTTACCTAGAACTAGGTTAGGTTGTGGGAATGGCGTGGTTTAATAACGAGGTTGTTTCGAAGGTTATGGAAGATGTAAAAGTGGCGTTGTTCCCACTTTTATAATGCACTTTAGATAGTTGTTCATCTTATCACTAGAACATAGGATAATCTCGGATTCAGGAGGGAGGACCTCAAAGCGTTGGAGCTCATGGCGGTCTAATCACACGCCTTCAAGACCCTTTATTATGCCTTCCAATTGATCAGGATCTTTGATTGCCGTCGTCAGATTATCAACACCAGTCGGTATTACAAGCACATTGTCCTCGATGCTTCTTTGAGTCAGTCTTGGTGTGTGGTTTCAGCAAACATGCGACTCACCGAACACCGCCCACATCCCAGTATTTATCCAGGACATCCGAGTTGATGAGGGCCTTGTGTCGTTCGTCTTCAAGATAAGGACGGATAATGTGCTCGCAGAAATAGATCTAGAGGCTTAGCAGAGGCCGGGAAGATGAAGGAGGGTACTCACACCCGGTTCTACGGTGACCACACTTCCAGCTGGGAGCGTCCCTCTCGTTCTCAGATACCGAAAGTATTTGTTCTCATCGTCAAAATTGGGATTCCCTCCAACATCATGAGTATCAAGTCCGAGATAATGGCCAAGTCCATGAGGGAAGAATGCTAAGCTTGTCTGGGTGCTCAGGATATCGGCCTTGGTGCCCTTGAGAATGCCAAGCTCAAGCAAACCCTCAATGGCGATCTCGTGGGCAAGCATATGGACATCTTCCCATCTTACGCCCTCTTTGATGATGGAGATGCACTCGGTTTGCATCTTGTATACGATGTCGTATATCTGTCGAGATTCTCTCGTAAAGGTGCCTGACAACGGAAAGGTCCTTGTCTATCTCGAGTTAGTAGTGTTGGGGGTCACACATCACATCAACTTACAATATCAGAGGCGAAGTTGTTCCACTCAGCGCCAGCATCAACCAAAAGGTTCTGCTTTCCACCAAGAGGTTGGTCGTTGGCTTCATAATGCAAGATGGCTCCAGCGCGACCAGCAGCCACGATAGGGGGATACGCCATCTTCTTGGCACCATGTGCGACGCAATGACTTAGAAACGTCGCTTCTAGTTGCATCTCGTTGCTTGCCTTGGAGGCTTGCTTCATGATGGCTTCATGACCGAGGCTTGAGATGATGTTTGCTTTTCGGATCATGGCTACCTCGTACTCATCTTTGACGACTCGACACCGGTCGATGACGCCTTTGAGGATTGCCGAGTTGACATTGTCAAGTCCAAATTTGACATGCGAGGAGACTTGGTCCGCGATGGTATAGACCGTCGATTCCTGGGACCTGGAAAGATGGGAGACGATATTGTCGAGTTCAGTCGAAAACTTGACTTCATCAACGTCATACTTCTCGAGCGCTTGTTGGGGACCGAGAGGGAGACCAGACCAAACAACCTCTTCAGGATCTGTCGGCGGAATGAACAGGGTGGACTTGGAAGAATCGATATCGTATAGGAGATAGCAGTTGCTCAGATCACAACCTGTGAGATAGTAGAAGTGCCGACGCTGCCTAGGTACAAGCATGTCAGTTCAGCAAGCGCCCAAAGGTCAAGTGATGACACACCGAAAGGGTTCAAACTCATCACTATCTTCCAACAACTTTGCCATTCGCCCTTCGAGATAGAGATAGCCCTTGGCATTAGGAATCTTCTCTCGTAAGAGCTCCACGACCCTCGCTGCGTGAGACTTGCCGGGATACTTCCCGCTTAGGATTCGGTCCAGGTCTTCGGCGAACATGACTGCCGGGTTTCCGAGGCTTATCTGACTTGCAGGGCCCAGAACAATTCAAGTCAGATGATTCATTTTCAACATTGTAATCTCATTGAGCCTCATGTATGGCTTTAAGTGGTTGTGACCTAGGTTGAGCATGCGTCGGCGAACTTGCGGTGGGGACGCCTCGGCTGAGGGAAACTCGCCGATCAGGGGCCCCACGGCGGCTCTTTGCGGCCCTATTTTGAACAGAAATCAGTTCGCCGACGGCCACTTCGCCTGAGTAATACATGCAGCATCGATCTGATTTAAACAAGGGTCTCAAGTTGGCCGAAGCTGACCTCGTCTACAGGTATCACATCCTGTTGGCTCGTTACGGCTGGGTTACCCCGGTCCTTGACCAACAACTGTTGGTGATGACTTGAACCCCCGGCATGTAAGGGCATGGGGGTTTGTGTTGGCTGTAATTGTGTTGTGATGCAACTACGGACTGATGATGTCCTTGATATGGGACGCCCTCGAACTGGTAGCCTGTACCACCTCTACATTCATCTTTTCCTTGTACAACACCGGTGATTCTACAGTCCGGCCGGTCTTGATGAGTTCTGTGGCTTGTATAAAGAACGACTCGATGCGCAAAATGACGGGCCGGAGAAGCACCTTGGCCGCGATGTCTTCCGTAGCCCCGAGACGCTGTAATGACAGGTGAAATTTTTCGAGTAGTCGATATGCCGCTTCAACATCCCGCGGCTCTGTCGCTAATAGGAACAAGTAGATGAGGAAGTTGCCACACAAGATCAACTGAGATCGGGCATCTAGTTCGGTCAATGGTCAGTCGAGGATCCATGGGCTTGATCGGGGAACTTACGACGACCCCAGAAGCTAGTCAGCTCATTCTCCGTGATGTACGCCATGAAAGTGGTAAAGTTGTCGAATTCTGCTAATGCCGTGGACAACCATCTACGGAGATTTGAACCGGGGTTTGCTTTCGCCGCTTTCGTGGCTGGGTACATGAGCCCACGAAACAAGAGCACATGGGTGGCGTAGTATGATAGGTGAAGCGGGCCTGTTCGTGTGAGAGGATGCAGGCTTCGGCCAACTTGAAAGACTCACCGTTGGAAGTATTGGGCCCAACGGCCAAGCAATTCGGGACGAGACTTGGCCATTCCCTTAGCTTGTCTCGTATAGGTATGAGTTGAGTGCGTGTCTGCACAGTTGCTTTGACGCCGCTAGAAGTGCATTAGAAGCAGTGTGTATGTCGGGTTTGGCTTGACTAACCAACTACAGTCCAGGATGACACGCGTGTCTCTTGCAATATTGATCATCTCGAGGAATCGAACGCCGTCAGGCACGCGGAAGGACGTGTTACAAGGATCAACCATATGATGCAAGTCCAAGGGAAGGTCTTCATCAGACCGGAGATCCTCCAAGTCTGGAGGTGACGTAGTGAACGTGTCGGCAGCAATGTGTGGAGGGTTTCCATGGCAAACGGCTGACCAGCAGTCAGTAAAGTAGGTGGCCCACCAGAGCTTCCTCCGCAGCTTCTTTTCCCATGGAGCAATGTTCCACTTGGTAGGGTCTTTGTGAAGGCCAATCATCTGTGCAGCCGCTGTGGCTTGCGACGCCATGATCCAGGTATAGGGAGTTTCAACGCTATCGATGTCGGGAGGAACCATGTGCATTAGCAGCAGGGCAGCCTGCAACCTCCAGAGGTTCGGCGACTCTAGCTCTCGCCTAAGTGACTCTTGTGCATGATTGGTGAGGTCATGTTGCTGAAAGGGACAAGGGCCTTCAAGGGATGGATCCTTTCGCCAAAAGACACAGGCCAACGCGTAGACGGCGCCCCGCAGCGACGACGGGATATCGAGCTTGGCAGTCAGATATTGGCGCAGAAAGCGACCCTTGGAGATGACAGGAAACGCGGAGTGGACGTGTCGGAAATACAGCCGGACCAGAGCTGGGCCGTGGGGCCAGACAAAGGTCTCGATAGCATCAGATGCGGCTTGCTTAGCCTGGTTCTTGTGTGCGGGGAACTCATCTTGGAGCAAAAGGAAGTGAATGGGGTGGTCATCCGGGTCTTGTCCGCCAGGGTAGACCTGGAGGAAGCTGGCGTCAATGCCCTCCCGTTCACTCAGGAGGAGGGATCTGAAGGCGTCGAGGAAGTAGGGGTCCTGCTCGGCGGCCAATCCCATGGCATGCGTCGTCTTGTCGGGTTCATCCTCAAGAGAGTGGACAATTTCGTCTGCTGGGTCCTGCATCGGCGAATCGACGCCAGCCGACGCCACAGACTCTTGGCCGACAGGTCCTGGTCCTGATTGGCGGACGAGGCCGTCATGGACGACAGCAGCCGACTCGGCTCGTTGGGGGTTGCTTTCAGAGGCTGACGGTGAGATGGTAGAGATCGACGGTGACTGTGGGCTGGAGCTCGATGGTGCAACGCTCTGGGTGTTTGCTCGGGATGATAATAGCGCGTCTGGATCTGATAGCGATTGACACACTAGGCCTCGGCTCTTACAAAAGAGGCCTGCTTATCGTTAGTAGGTGTTAGCAGGTCGTCTTTGTGCGGCAGCGCTCACATGGCGGCTCTGAGGTAATAACGCAGGCCGTTTTCCGTCGGCGACACGCGTCACACGGCCTGTTCTTACGGCTCCGAGGCTTACGGGCCTGGCCAAACTTGCTTCGGATGGTGAATTTGCGGGGGGGTGCGAGGGTTCCCGTTCCCGCTCCGCGATCCGGCGCGTCGGTACCCGTGAGATTCTCCATCCTGGTCCGCCGGTCCGGTCCCCACGCGAGGCGGCTGGGCTGGATGTTGACGAGGAGGGAGGGAGGATGTCTGTCGGCCAAATCACGCGACGGGACGGGGGGGACACGGGTACAGATAAGTTGGCCGAAGGAAAAGGAGTGGCCCAGGCTTTTTTTTTTCTCAGTTGGCCGATGTTACGGCGACATCGGAATGTGTGTTGACTGGGAAATGAAGGGAGGCGAGAGGAGAGGAAGGATGACTAACGGAGATCACGGGAACTAAGGTTTGGCATTAACCCAAGACGGAGAACGAGGCCGAAAGGGGTTGATGATGGGGTTTTTGGTGGAGATGAGAACATGGGTGTTGAAGAACTTCAATTGCTTGTGCGTCTTATTTGTATAGTGTTTAGATACTCCGTATACCATTGGACAATTTTACTAATCTTGTAGACTAAACTTGGTACATTCTTGTCTAAACAGACGTCGTCACTGATGCCGCTCCCTTGCGAGGATCCGCCGAAGGAGGGGAGTCCTCAATCTGAGTCCCAGCCTCGGCGTAAGTAATGTCCCAACGACCATGATACAGCTCTTGCACTTCCTTGGCTGATGGGCTTTCTTGAACAAAAGCATCAAGCTTCTTATCTGGGACCAGGTGATGAAGCAAGGCATACACAAATGCACTTGCCATGAAGCCATACATGTAGTTGAGATAATACAGCTCAATGGCACCATCGGAGATTGAGATAGACAGGTTGACGGCTGCGATGAAGCCAGGGAGGAGAGGTGCAACACCGACGACCCACTGTGTCGAAACTTAGTACGTGTTGTTTGACAGAAAGAAGAATACATACCGCGATTGGAGCACGCCAATTGAGGCCCTTGTAGTACCAGTAAATACTGTTACTATCCCCAGTATACAGGTCATCCACATTGACCTTCATCTTGGCCACCACGATATAGTGGGCAACCATCAATCCAGTCATTGGAGCAAGAAACACGCCATATCCAGACAGTACTGTCAGGAAAGTCGTGGCCGTGTTGACAAGACGCCAAGGGTTGACGACCGGGCTGAGGAGGGCGACGATGTAAGCTCCTCGTCGAATGTTGATGTACCTGGGGAAAGTGGAAGCCAAGTCCATGCCACCTGATAGCGCATTTCCGGGTAGGTTGCTGCCAAGCTGCGAGATTGCCAACGCAAGTCCAGCGAAGAAGACAGCTGCGCGGGTTCCAGCATCATTGTCCTTTGCAAGGAGGCCAACGAAGAGAGTAGGCGGGTTCCAAATGGCCTCACCCATGCGTTTCTGAGTGGCAGCTGTGACAAGAATGCCAATAACAGAGGCAATAATGCTGTAGAAGGGGAAAGCGAAGGCCTGTCCCCAGATGGCATCGCTTGGGCGGCGAGAGAGACGAGCATAGTCGTTTTGGTTGAGGATTCCAGCAGCGATAGAACCAACAGTCGACATGATGCCGGAAATCATGAGCCAAACAATGCTATTGGGGCTTCCAGTCAACGGAATATCTGTGCCCGACTTGAGAGTGTCACCAAACCCGTCTGGTCCCATTGTAGCCAATGCCCAGATGAGCAGGACGAGGAAGAAGATCAACGTCACTGTGCTGGCAAAGTAAAAGAACTTTTCAATCCGATGAGGTCGAATCCAGAGAAATGGAAGACTGATGATGCAAAAGACGAAGTATGACAGAAACTGCGCAGATGTCATGCCCGTGTCTGCGGGGATCTTGTTGGGGATGTGCTTCTCGAGGTTGGGGTCCCACGAGAGGAGCATCAAGTAGGTGCATTCACCTCCGACCCATGATTGGAAGCCATACCTAGTAACGTGAGTAATTGGAGAAGAAATGAGGTGAATTTACTGACCAGACTGAGATTCAGTTAGCATTATCATCGATGAGGAGGACGAAGAGAAAGACTCACCAAATGCAAGAAAGATGCGGTTCCAGATGACGAATTGAGAGCCCCATATGCCCCAAACAGCCCGACTAAAGACGGGAAAACCAACTACCAGAATTAATATCTCAGCCTTGTGATGGTGGGTCGAAACATACTATGGTAGTAGGCACCGGCAAGGGAGCTGAGAATGAGGGCAACAGTAGCAATGATGTTGCCGATGATGATGGCTACCAACAGTCAGACCGATAAAACAGATGCGATCAATCAATTGATACTCACCAATGATAGCCTGCCACCAAGTAAGGCCCAGAGGAATAAGAGCACTACCAGTAAGGTATGTGGCGATGTTGCAGTTGATTAGCAGCCCTGTGAGAAAAACCTTGTCAGCCTTGTCCTCGCCACGGCAGAAAAACGCGTGACACGCAACGCACAGAAGTTGTGGAACGTCAGAAACGTCCAGGTGCGTCTCTCTGACCCGACAGGTCGGACATCCTCGTTCTGCAGGACATGGTTAATCAATCACATTGGACGGTAGGGCCAGGGAGGGGGGAGGGGTCGGCATACAATCCACCGGGATCCACGTGGCAGCTCGATGCGTTTGAGCAATGCTGACGCTGCCATGGTGATTCGCGGTCCAGACGCGTCAATTGTTGGAGATGGAGATTCTTGATGGGATGAGGGTTCTCCTGAGCCGTTGAGGAGGCTTGATTGACTGCCGTTCGACGTCTTTAAAGGCCCTCTGCTTGAACCATCGCCGGTTGTTTGCGCCCGTGTCAGAGGCATGGTTTTGCAGGAGCTTATCTCCAGAGTACCCCAGATCGGATGGGGCAAAACCATTCCGTCGGTGCTAAGTTGACGCTTTGGCCTCGCACACACTGTCTCAGATCGGGGAACTTTCATCGGGGAACTTTGTCGGCCAACTGAAGCATTCCTGGGCTCCATCGGCAAAGCCGAGTTCCCCGCCAGCCTCCTTCTTGTTGGCTAGGTTTCTATGATCGTCACTTAGTTACGTACGGGTCTTCTTTCTTTTTCGTTGTCTCGGAAATGGAGGTGAAGGAGTTTGGCGATGGCTACAATGGCTCAACTACAAAAGGGTGACTATCATGGCCGAGTGCTTCAGCCCATGGGCAGCACAACGACCCTAACTAGCCGCATACAAACCAACGACGACATGTCTCTTTACCGCATTGGAGTAGACGTCGGTGGGACCAATACGGATGCGGCCATTCTCGACATCCGCGCCGTCGACACGCCCGGTCGTGGAGTCCTCGCCTCCCACAAGGCCTCTACCACCAGGGACATCACCAGCGGCATAGAGTCGGCGATCCGCGCTGTCATTCGTGACTCAAAGATTGACCAGGGTCGTGTTTTGAGCGTCACTATCGGAACTACGCACTTCATCAATGCCCTGGTTGAAGCTGATGCGAGGAGGCTAGACCGGGTTGCTGTCGTTCGACTATGCGGCCCCTTTACACGGCAGCTTCCGCCTTTTTCGGACTTCCCTGTCGGTCTCCGGAGTATCCTTGATGGAGGAGTCCATTATCTCGATGGAGGTCTTGAGATTGATGGGAGAGAGATTGCACCTCTGAACCCTCAGCAAATCAGACAAGCTGCCCGAGATATCCTTGCATCAGGCATCAAGGCTGTCGCCTTGGTCGGTGTCTTCTCTCCACTAGACCATGAGGGCCTTCACGAAGAACAATGCAAGAAGATTCTCCTCGATGAGGCTCCAGAGCTTTTAGTCGTGTGTTCTCACGACATTGGACCTACTGGTTTCTTGGAACGAGAGAATGCCACCATCCTCAATGCCGCTATCCTCCGGACAGGCCTCCGGGTCAAGAAGGGTTTCAAGCGAGCAATGGCACGACTTCAGCTCACTTGTCCGCTCTACCTTTCTCAAAACGATGGTACCTTGATCGATGCCGATACTGCAGCCGAGTACCCTATCAAGACCTTTGCCAGTGGTCCTACAAACAGTATGACGGGTGCTGCATTCCTGGCTGGACTTGATTACAAGAAGAAAGCAGAGACAACATCTGAATCCGACTCAGTCGAGCCTCAAGTCCTTGTCGTTGATATTGGTGGCACGACCACTGATGTGTGCGCCCTGTTGCCCTCTGGTTTTCCGCGTCAGGCCCCTGGCTTTGTTGAAGTTGGAGGTGTTCGCACTGCCTTTTCCATGCCTGAAGTTGTCTCCATTGGCTTGGGTGGCGGCAGCAAAGTCCAGGTCGACTCTGACACGGAAAAGCTTACCATTGGGCCTGCTTCTGTTGGTCACTGTATTCAGCAAGAAGCCAAGGTGTTTGGAGGCCAGACCCTGACGGCAAGTGACATTGTTGTCGCGCTTGGGAAGGCGAACCTAGGAGATGCTGCTCTCGTCAAGGATGTACCTGAGGCGGTCATCGAAAAGGCACGCAAAGAGCTGAAGAAGATGTTGGAGGGTGTTGTTGAGCAGATGAAGGTCTCTTCAGCCCCAACACATGTTCTCCTCGTCGGAGGTGGTGCTCTTCTCGTCACTGAGGATCTCGACGGCGTGGACAAGTGCATCGTACCAATTCACCAAGGCGCTGCCAATGCCGTTGGTGCCGCTATTGCCAAGGTCTCTGGTGAGATTGACATTGTCGAGATCCCTGAAGGACGATCTGAAAAGGAGGTTATCGACGCTGCATGCGCCAAGGCTGTTGATCTGGCTATTCAGAAGGGAGCTGCAAAGGAGGGAGTGCAAATTGTTGAGATCAACAAGATGCCTCTTCAGTATACGCCCAATGGTGCGATGCGCATCCAGATCCGCGCTGTCGGTCACCTTGCTATCCCCAGCGAGTTGACGCCTCCCTCTTCTCCTCCTTTGTCAACTGAACAGGAATATGAGGAGGATGAAGGGGACAAGGTCAGCGTACCTGATGCCCTGGTTCCCACATATAAGCCATCTCTCCACGTCGATTTGGAAACATACCGACCAGAGGTAATAGACGGCGTGTGGTATGTGTCAGAAGTTGATCTGGAGATGATGGCTACCGGATGCGGAGTTCTTGGAACTGGAGGCGGTGGTCCTACGCATCACGAATTTCTCAAGGGTTTGCACGCTCTGAGAACCGGTGGTCACAGGAAGATGAGGATCATTTCTCCCAAGTCTCTCAAGGATGACGCTGTCCTTTGCTTTGGCTCTTGGTACGGTAGTCCCAGCGTTATCAACGAACGGATCGCTGGTGGGACCGAGATTTCTTCTGGCATCAATGCCGTCAACAAGGTTGTCGGGAACAAGTCTTTTGATGGCATATTTATTGATGAGATGTGAGTGACCCCAATCACTCTTCGAAGCCATTTCTAACTTGAACAGTGGCGGTGGAAACGGCCTGAGCGCTTTTCCTACTGGCGTCCACTTTGATGTCCCAGTTGTTGATGGAGATGCTATGGGTCGAGCTTATCCTACGATGTACCATGGTAAGCTTTAAGGCTCTTCCACTCCTTGGAAGTTGATATTAACTCGCCTTAGCCACTTTCAGCGTTTATGGTCATTCCCTCGTTCCTTGTGTGGTCTCTGACGCTCGGGGAAATGCGGGCGTGGTTCTGGTGAGCAAGTCTCTGAACACATGTCAGACTTGTACTAACAGTATCAGAATGCGGACTCACCTGTAAGGTTGGAGAGCATCCTTCGAAATACTGCCATCGAACTTGGTCTAGGCTGTGCCGTGTGCGCAAACCCACTGTCCGGCGCGGCGATCAAGTCCCATGGTGTCCCCAACACTCTATCTCTAGCGTGGTATCTCGGCCGCGCTGTTCATGCCGCTCGACGCCAGAAGTCGAGTTACATAGATGCCATTGTGAGTTACTTGAGTTGTCCCAGAGTCTTTTGACGCGTTGGCTAACACGATACAGTTTGACGTCTGTGCTGGAAAGCTCCTCTTCACTGGCAAAATTATCGATGTTCGTCGCCATGTCGGCGGTGGCTACACCATGGGAGCTGTCATTATTGCTCCTCTTAACGAAGATGAGCGAGAGTCTACTGGCTCAAGTCAACAGTCCGCTCCGACTGACAGCCACATGTTCATTCCTTTCCAGAATGAGTATCTGTACGCCGCCTTGAGCAACGCTGATGGCTCGGAGGAATCTCAAAAGGTGGTGTGCACGGTCCCAGATCTCATTTCAATCCTGGGCCAGGACGGTGAAGGTATCGGCTCTCAAGACTTGCGGTATGGTCTGAGGGTTAACGTCATTGCGCTGCCTTCGCATCCGCTTTGGAAGTCTGAGGAGGGTATCAAGGTGGGAGGACCGGAAGGATTTGGACTCAAGATGCCATTCACCGGAGTTGATAACGACTTTACCGAGGCTAGGAGTGTTATTGAGGAGTTTGGGGTATAAAATAATGGCAGGCACAGAAGGTGGCTTTGTTCAAAGGCTTGAGGGTCTTAATCTGGATGATAGATTCGTGGTAAAAGTAATACGACACGAAAATGAATATGGAAGATTATTAAGAATGGTTTCATGTGTAATGACGTAATTATCTATAATAAAGAGTTGATGAATGTCATCGTGATTTCTACATGCGAAATTTGGTCTTTTCCGCAGTTTTAGTGAAGGCGGACAGGTGAACTGTCCTCTTGCTCAATAACGAGGTTCTACCTTACTATATGATGATTGTTTATGCAAAGAATCAAAAACGGAAAAGAACACCAGGCTAGTAACTACCTAAACCACGAGAAGCAAGAGATCTATTCACCTATTGACTGTCTTGTGGTGTTGAGGGACGAAGACAACTTACCCTAGAACGGTATCCTTTTGCCGCTAAACCTAAACTGGACAAGCTCACCCGAGGAAAGAGAAAAGACCAGACAAGAATGACATCACCGAGGAGTGAAATTGGCCAAACACCATCGATGGAATTGCCAGGGAGGCTTCAGAGGGCATACGCAGGTGAATATCTCGCCAACACGGCCCAAGTCGACCTCCTGTTATCAGCTCAATCCTCAGATTGTTATCTACGAAACTCCGCTGACTTATGATTGGAAAATCTCTGCATCTTCCGCATCATCCGTGACAATTGCCGACAATGTTCTAGCCCCAACTTCGGCAAGTCGCAAGATTACGTCGAGGAGGCCAGCTCCTCGCCTCGTTCAGATCATATCTTCAGTAGACAGCTAATCACAGATGCATTTACCACTGTAAGCCAGTTAAGCGCCTCCCAAGATCGCATCTCGGGGTCTCAGACACTCGTTGCCGTGTTCAATTGCCGAAACCTGTGGGGGCCTGACACCCCAATACCCCAGGTTGGCTGTGGGGCCCAGTTCTGGAGTGCAGCCGAACACCGAGTTTGCCTCGAAGAACTGGTGTAAGTCGCTATCATATAAAAAGAGGGAGGCCAGACAAGGAAGAGGGTCTTGGATTCATGCCAACCATTCCCTTCAACAACTGGTTTCCTTCCCATTTTGCCCGTTTGTTTTCAACATGAACAACGGCTTGATTGAAACACTTCTTAGTAACCTCGCCCGTCACTGGGTGTTGGTATTGGTTTCTTTGGTTTTGGGATGGCTTGTTAAAAACCGTTATCATCATGGCTTGAACAAGTACCCCGGGCCTTTCCTCGCCTCTTTGACGGATTGGTGGAGATTCGTCGATGTCTATGGTCAGCGACCAGAGGTTACTCTCCAGGCCCTCCATGCCAAGCACGGAGATATTGTTAGGATAGGACCCAACACCTTGTCCTTTGCCGACCCTGCCGTTCTCAAGTCCATCTATGGCCTGAACAAGGGCTACATTAAGGTACATATCCCTTTTGCACTTGTATTGAACTGCATACTAATCCACCATAGTCTGACTTTTACATCGTCCAACAATCCGTCGTCAAAGGCCATCGCCTTGCATCCCTCTTCAGCACTACCAACAATGACTTCCACTCCCAATTCCGTAGAAGTGTCAACTCGGCCTTTTCCATGAGCGCACTCGTCCAGTACGAGCCATTCGTCGACAACACCACCAAGCTATTCCTCAACCAGACTGAAAAGCTGTTTGCCGGAAAGCCCGAGGGTTGCGACTTTACACAGTGGCTTCAGTTCTATGCCTTCGATGTCATTGGGGAGATTACTTACAGCAAGCGCCATGGATTCATTGAGAAGAATGAGGATGTGGAGGGTATTGTTGCATACCTCTCCAAGCTGTTCCTATACGTCGCTCCGGTAAGTCCCCTGTAGACAATGCACGGCACAAGCTAACAATACCAGATCGGCCAAATACCATTCTTGGACCTTGTGTTCTTGAAGAACCCCATCTACCTCAAGCTCTCCCAATGGGGCCTGTTTGACTCGACGTTCCCCGTCGCTAAATTCGCGCGCGCTCGGATGGCTGAGCGACTCATCCCTGAGCTCAACTCCGACGCCGTCCTTCCCACCACCGACATCAAGAAGCAGGCCTTGGGACAGGATCTGCTTTCCAAGTTCATCGCTGCTCGGGAAGCTCGACCTGAGTTTATGACCGACACCCTGGTGCAGACAATGGCTGTGTCGATGGCCTTTGCTGGCTCCGAGACAACGGCCATCACCCTCTCTGCAGTCTTCTACTATCTCCTCCGCAACAAATCTTCCTACTATAAGCTTCAGAAGGAGCTTGATGAGGCTTCAAAGGCTGGCGCCTTTTCGGATTATGAGACTGGCCTCGTCACCTTTGCCGAAGCTCAGCGATTCCCCTACCTTCACGCCTGTATCCAGGAGGCCTTCCGGATGCACCCTGCACCTGGTCTCCCTCTTGAACGCATTGTGCCGCCACAAGGAGCTGAGATCGGGGGCCACCACATCAAGGGTGGTACTATCGTTGGAGCTTCAGCATGGCTGATTCATAATCGCCCTGAGATCTTTGGCGATGACACCAACGAGTATCGACCTGAGCGATGGCTGCCTGATCCCAACGCGAACCCAGAGGATGAAGATAAGCGAATTAAGAAGATGAGCGGTATGATGTTCCAGTTTGGCATGGGTAGCCGCACTTGCATTGGCAAGAACATCAGCTTGTTGGAGATCTACAAGGTGGTGCCGAGTCTTTTGCGACGATTCGAGGTGAGTTTCAACGACACTTAATTGAAGAGCGTTAGCTAACTTGTGACAGATTGACTTCCAAGATCCTAGCAAGGAATGGAGGATCATTAATGCTTGGTTTGTGAAGCAGGCTGACTTTAATGTCACGTTTACGCGGAGACAGCTGGTGCAGCCGGAGATCACAGAGAAGGCCGGTTAGAGGGAATGAGTCACGCAAGCATAAATAGAATGTATAGTAATGACTGAATGATTACTCATAACGTTTCATGGTAGCCCTGGTTCAATTCCTTAATGCTTCTTGTGTTTACCATCGCCAAAGGCATCCTTGTGGGCTCGTCCACCGAATCCCCAACCGATCTGATGAGCAACATGGATGTCCGTCTCTAGTTCATCAGCCCAGGCCCAGACGAGACCAGGGTTCTTTTGGAACATGCGTGCAGCTGCAATTAGGTCCAACGGAGTGTCATCTTCATCCTTTCCTCCAGCAATGACGTCCTGAGCCACCTGGCCAGTCTTGATGTTTCCCACTGAACTGACCAACATCTTGTCCCCAACTGCGGCCTTGATCTTCTTGGCAAAGGGAGCCTGGTATGCGGGACCGCCAATGATCTTTTGCTGTGCGTGGTTGCCGCCGCTGGACACATCGAGGACATCGACGCCCCGCTCAGCCAGGATCTTGGCTAGTTTGACGCTCTCGTCAATAGTCCAGCTCTCTCCCTTCCACTCAGGATTGGTATCGAGCCACTCCGTAGCACTGATGCGGACAAAAAGAGGCATATCATTGGGAATCGCCTCTCTCGTCGCGTCAACGAGTTCAAGAGCCAAACGAACACGGTTGTCAAAGCTGCCTCCGTATTTATCCGTCCTCTTGTTGACAGCAGGGGAAAAGAAGCTGGAGACGAGGTACCCGTGGGCAAAGTGTAATTCAATGACGTCAAAGCCAGCCCCGACAGCGCGATTGACACCCGAGATGAAATCATGCTTGAACTGGTCAATCTCGGCGATAGTCATTGCGCGAGGAGTAGGGAAATGCTCGTTGAAGGCTTCGTCACTGGGACCAACGACATCATCTGGCCATCCGCCGACTTCTTTGGATGCGGTGGCTCCTGAGCTTAGCCAGGGAGCTACGGTAGACGCCTTGCGACCGGCATGGGCGAGTTGGATGCCGATAAGGGCGTTTTGGCTGTGGGCGAAGTCGACGTGCTTCTTGAGGGTGTCGACATGGGCGTCAAGCCAAATTCCAGAGTCTTCAGGTGT
Source organism: Fusarium sp. FW16.1 (assembly GCA_017654865.1). Classification (NCBI taxonomy): domain Eukaryota; kingdom Fungi; phylum Ascomycota; class Sordariomycetes; order Hypocreales; family Nectriaceae; genus Fusarium; species Fusarium sp. FW16.1. The sequence continues at coordinate 6,261,458 of JADNRB010000004.1, forward strand.
GATGCGACCGTTTGCTTGCACAGCAGTGGCTTCAATCATCACAAGGCCGGGCTGTTTCGAGGTTCAGCAGAGTAAATAGGGAATGGCATGTGAATACTCACGCCGCGTTGCAGCATTCCGCCGTAGTGGGTGATGTGCCATGGGGTGTGGAAGCCTTCATGTGCACTATACTGGCACATTGGAGCAACCCAGATGCGGTTCTGCATCTCAATGCCCCGGATCTTCAAAGGTGTGAAGAGCTTGGGGATGGGCTTTCCAGATGACTGAGGCTGAATGGCCGTCCCAGATCGGGGATCCTGCTCTGGGGTGAAGAAGGGGACACCTTTGGAAGCCTTGTTGTAAATTGGCTGATGGCATTTGATCTCCTTTTCGGGTGCTGGAGTCTCTGGCCGAGAGACAGGAATGCCATGATGAGGATGACAGAGTCGCTGGGTGAGGTATGCCGCCATATTGAGTCTGCGAGTGATGGTCTGATATCGATGCTGATGCTGATGTCAAGATCTGTGCTTGGACCTCACTAGTCTTGGCCCTGATCTTTATATCGATAGATAAAGTAAAAAATTGACTTCATTTTGGTTCGATAATTCGGTCATAGTTCCCCCGGAAGCTTGATTTGCTTAGCAATCTGAGCTGAAGCTTTTGCGCCCTACACAACGTTGTAGGGCGCTGTTGGTCCCGAAGTCGCAACGTTAGAAAGAAACGTAAATGCGGGCCTTTGTTGGTAAAGCAGCTCAGTTTTTGTCAGCTTGTTACGTTAATTGACCTGCAGAAATTTCCACTATTTTTGGACGGCTTTTTGCATGCCGATTTGCGGTCTATTCATATCGCGAGAGGCAATTCACCGACGATCTTCACGTGTCGATGAGGATCGCAGGCAAACATACGTGCCAGCCCGGACTCGAAAGACACCGCTGGTATTTCTTCATCTTTAGCCTATAAACCCAACCATCTCATGGTCTTTTTAACTACAACCAGTTCGCTTACTACCTGACTTGGCTGTTCACAAGCGGAGCCGAGACGTAAAGCTGGAGAACCTCGGCACTAGCAACAGACCCAATGTTCTCAATCGTTATAGCCACGGTGAAGCGTGGCTTGCCATCTTCAAAACCCTCACATCAGATGGCAAAACATGTACTAGGAGGTAATAAAAGTAATTTATTTAAAACCTAGAATCTGACCATTTGATACTTCTTATAATATAAAAGTCTTAAACCTCGCAACGCCAAGCAACCTTGATAAAGTCTTCAATATCCTGAAGAAATTCCACAGGTCTCTCCAGAGCCGCAAAATGCCCTCCCTGTGGAAAAGGTCAGTTCTTGTATGAGTTTAAAACTCCATGTCAGCTCTTACCTTCTCATGCTGTCGATAGAAGACTAGATCCCCCTTTTTCTCAACGACTTTTCTCGGACCGGGGACAAGCTCCCGCATGAACCAAGAATAGCCAAATGGCTGTTGAAAGGGCGGAAACTTGTACTGATGTCCGTTGAAAAAGTCCCCGCGATATGTATAGATACATCTTGGCATCGTCTCGGTGAACCAGTAGAGCGAAACGTTGGTTAAAATGTCATCGATACTCATTGCATCATCAGGCCATTCAAGCATTTTCTCGCCAATCCTGCACGAGATGTTAATGAAATTTCTTGTGAGAGCTGCAAACTCGAATCTTACCACGCCAGGAGTGCCAGTGGACTGGACGAAACCAATACCCCCAGCGTAGCGGGCCTTGTGCTTTGTAGCATGGCGGCCCCTATTGTTGGGGTCAGGAACCGTTTGTTCTGCACGCTCAATAGCTTGCTTTTTCCACGGCAGTAAGAGATGGGTCATCGGCGCTGAGCTGGTCTAAGCTTGGCAGCAGGTTGACTATGAGCTATTAGAATCAAGAAGGCCGGATGCGATCAATCACTGTGCTTACGATGGACTGCTGCAACTGACTGGTACGTCGTGGCGAGGAGCGAAGCAATCAAACACCCGACATCTCCCCCCTGCACGGCATACCGGCTAAACCCAAGGGCGTTGACTGCCTTGTTGATCACGCGTGCCGCATCGTCGCTATTCCAGGCTTCGGTCTGGCTTGGGCCTGAGCTAAGTGTATATCCCGGCAATGAGGGAACGATGGCGTGATAAGGCAATGAGCTAGAGTTATACTTCTTCCGAAGGAGTTCCAGCATGGGTAGAAACTCCAGGAAGCTGCCTGGCCAACCATGAAGGAAGACTATAGGGATGGCGTCCTCCTTCTGCGAGAATAGCCCAATGAAGTGAAGATCAATATCCCCCTTGCAGTCCTCGATGAGTATTTTGTAATTTGGGAACGAGTTGATCCGGGATTCTTGTGCACGCCAATCAAACTGGTCAAGCCAATAGCCCTTGGTTGACAGGAGCCACTGGTGAGAGATACCGTAGCGACCATCTTGGTACTGATTCTCCCAGGTTGTGGGGCCCGTGCGGGAGAGCTTAAGAAGCTCATGGAGCTGAGAGCAGTCCTTGTCGGGGATATGTAGATTGAAAGGCCTGGCGGCTTCGGGGACTGTATACGGCATTTTCGCAGGACAAGGCGACAAGGTGCAAGACTAGAGAGTTACAAGGCCGGGACTGAATGACGATTCTGAACAACGGGAGACAGAATAGACAGAAGCGGAGAATGAGCAGTAGCTATCGAACTACCATACTTGCAAGTATATATCAATCAGTGCTAAGAGAGTCGGTCGACCCCCTCGCATGGCTGAAACCCAGGTCGAAGGTTGTGGGAGGTACGAGCCCAGCGATCACCTTGGTTGCCAAGACTAGACTTGGAAATGGGACAATCCCCACAAAGACGGAATTTATATTCCGGTATAAACTCAAAATATGAGTCAAGTAACACCATCAGTCATCTCATTACTTGACCACCCCCTGTGGCATGATATTAATGATACAGCCAGACACGTCAGTCAACCTTGGCTTAGATCTTAAATCTCCCCTTGGCGTAAAGTTATGTTATCATCTGATCTGTAAAATAAGGTAGCGAGCTAATTAATCTACCGTTGGACCCCTCGGAAGCTCCCCTTGGCACCGGGCCAACGTCGAGAGCCGGGTGCGTCGATCGCCCTGTTAACCTTACCAAAGGTTAGATCAGGATACTCGATTGGGGAATATGGAAAGAAAGACCGGATGGCATTGGCCTGTCAGATGGACCACGGATTCGGCCCGTTGGGGTAGCGCCATGAGTCGGCTACCATGTTGCGCCGTAGCCGTCGGCTGCAGATATCTCCCAAGAGCGCAGTGACGGAACGTCGGTGACACGGCACAGCACGACTTCCGGATGTCATGGTCTACAAAGTCAAGCATCCAACTGTCAATCTGGGGTGGGAATACCTCTTCGGTCATGACAGCTGCGCGTCGGCTTGAGACGACTTGGAAGAAATTAACGAGGACGCAGAGTCCAGGGAACAAGAGTGAGTGCCCGCCATGGTCCCAGTGCAATTGGACGGCACTGACACTCCTGGCCTACGCTTGGGGCGTTCTCAAGGATGAGATTAACTCCTCCCTGGCCTTGCCTAGCCTCACCTCACAGCAACTTAGCGCGTGAGTCACTCTGCAGGTGGGGTTGAGACTTCCATGTGGCACGGCGCACGTTTATGTGCTCGCCATTCATTCGATGCTTGAAGGTCAAGGATGATGAGAAGCCACCCTCCACATATGCCTCGACTCGTCGCCATTGAGCCCTGACAGGGGCAGCGGCAATCCCGAATAACACGTCACAAGTGAGTCATCTCGCCGTGTGAAGGCAGGGTATCTTTAGCCTCGGAGTCTCGTTTGAGCCGGAAGCCAGTCAATATCGAAACAGCTCTACTTGTAACCGTATATTGAGCGTCTTCAATACCGATGTCAAGCGAGATAAGGTCGGCCTTGAGCTACAGTAACGGAATATCAGGACCAACAATGCTTAGCGACCAAGAATACTCTGCACTTTGAATTGTGTCTACACCATTAGTCGATCACCATGTCCCCCAAATTTCACCTAGAACAGACTCCGATTGTGCAATTTCCCACATCCTCGGTTCCCAGTCACGTCCAAACCGTTGTTGGCAAACGATCGGCCATCTCAGATGACATAGAGGAGTTTAGGGGCATACCATATGCTCATGTACCGGGAAGATGGGAGCACTCGCGCCTGAGAGATTGCTTACCGAGTGATATATTTGACGCTACGGAGAACGGGTAAGCCCCCATGCTATGCAAGCAAGTTTCCCTGCGATATTTACAGAGTGTGTGTAAGACTCGAGGTCCTAACCATCCCGCAGTCCTCGATGTCCTGCGCAGGGTAAAGGCGATACACGCTCGTTTCAATCATACTTGCCGTACCCGGACGACCGCAAGGATGAGTTCGAGTGCTTGAACCTTTTTGTCGTACGCCCAAGCAAGGAAGCACTCGCAGAGCACGACATTGATGCCGAGACGACTCGACTGCCTGTGCTTATTTGGATTCATGGCGGTGGCTTTATTGACGGTGCAGGCACGGATCCAGTGTGTGGTATGTGTTCTAATATTACGAGTTAACTTAGATGGAGCATCCGCTAACCACGAGTCTGTACGTAGATCCATCCCGGCTTGTCCTTCGCTCCCTCTCCAACAAAACCCCTTTTATTGCCGTATCTATCAACTACCGTCTGGGTCTATTTGGCTTTGGCGCTTCATCTGACATGATCGCGGCCCAAAGCAGCGATTCCGCTGTGAAGGGCTTGAACTTTGGTCTCTACGACCAGAAACTCGCTCTCATCTGGGTCCAGCGCAACATTGCGGCGTTTGGGGGAGACGACACCAAGATTACAATCATGGGTCATTCCGCCGGTGGAATTTCATGTCACCTTCACCTTCTCGAGGCGGAATTAAGCCCGGCGAAACCGCTATTCCGCAAGGCTGGTTTGATGTCTGGGCCGGTTGGGGGTCTCGAATTGACATCAATGGAAAAGGCCGACCAGCGCTGGGCAGACCTCTGTCGATTGTGGTCAGTCCAAGCCGATAACCCAGTTGATCGAGTCGACATGTTGAGAAGGATACCTACCAAGGACCTACTTGACAGCATTTCAGACCTTCACTGGGTGCTCTTCACACTGGCTATCGACGAATTGACCATTCGAAAAAGCGACTTGGGTTGTGGCGTTTCCGTCCAACTTGGGCACGACGGACTGCGTGATGAAGCCAAGTCTTTTGACGAAAAGGTTCAAGTTCTGATGAGCGCAGCAGCCGACGAGTTCAGAGGCTTTGCCATGATGGCCAAATGGGACTCTACCAATCTCCACTCTCTTGTCACCTCTTGTTACCCATCAGAGGCAGCGGCTGAGGAGGTTCTTCAAGCATACGGTATTTCACCAACCTTATCTGATGAAGAATTCTTTGAGGCATTCTCCCAGTTCATATCTGATGCCACAATGATGCACAAGATATATCGCGCAAATCAATTCTTCAAGGCTCACCGTGGGAAACAAGCTCTCCTCCGTGGTCAGGACGCCAAGCGTGTGGGGATACAAAATTACCATTTCGAATTCAGCAATCCCTTCTTAGGACCGATGCAGGGAATTGCGCACCACGGCGTTGAAATGATCTATGCCTTTGGAACATTTCACGATGCGCTGAAGAAGGCTGACCAAGGGATTTCGGGAGGTTACGTCGAGCCTGGCCAAGCTCACGAAGAAGCTAACGTCGGTGATCGCTCGATGAACACCGAAGCTGCCGATTCGCGCAAGTCCAACATTGACCTCAGCTATGAGCTGCAGGACAAGTTGATCCAATTTGTGGTTGAGGACTGCCAACAAACCGACCAGCGCGCATATGCTGATGATATCGTCACATTTTGCCATGACCGATCTGTTCGCGTAGAGAGTTGGTCTAGTGGCGAGAAATGGATGTCAAAGAGGAAAAGGCTTGAGGTTTTAGACAAAGATCTCGATTCCATGGTGACTGTTACACAAAGACTTGTAGGGAGTGTCATTGGCATGGCATTATAGTGGGTTATACTAGTATATTAACAGTGGCTTATATCCTTGGTATTCTCTGGCACACTCCTTGCCTTCTGCTCCTTAATGGCATCTATTGGCCATCGGATAACTTCCTCCCCCGTCGAACCCCTTGTACGGTCTATAATAAGCTTCATCAACGCGTCACTCCAGCCTATAAACATCCATTGGTTGTGTTCACGAGATTGGAGAAGAACGCAGTAATATGACAATATCGCTAGCGCCAGAGGATTCCCCTGTCGTAAAAATGCAAGATACGAAGCCGACAGCTTCATGGGCCAGCCAAAGATGACCCTCATCTCAGGCGTCGGGGTCATACTCGGCATGCCCGTCACCCTTGCAATGGCCTCGATGAATGCGGTGACCGCCTCCACCAGGACGCGCCTCTCCTCATCGTCGACGGTGGGCGTTTGGTAGTTCACAAAGGACAAGAGCTCGTGGAGTCGTGGAGCCAGCCTTGAGAGGCAGGTAGGACGCTTTGGCGGCTCGCAAGAGCACCCACTTAGCAACGTCTTGAGTGGCCCATTCCGTATGATCTCATCCGACGATCTTAGAATGGTGTGCATACCATGCATTAGCACAAAGATGTCTACGAGGCTCTCTATCGGGCGGAACTCGTCATTGTATATATCGCAGCTGGGGAACGTGCCAAACGCGCTGATAGCGACGAAGAGTGAGCTAGCGTATAGGGCGTGGCACGAGTCCGGCTCGATAGGCTTCCTCAGCATCGCGTTTATAGTGCTGATGGCAATGCCTTGGTGTTGAGACGCCTGGATGAGATACCTGTGGCGGCCGTCCCCGCGGAGGTACGCCAGGTGCAGGGCTGAGAAGGCGAGGATCTGGTGCAGGAGGAACGGATGAGAGAGGGCCTCTAGGGGCACGTCGCTCTGCAGCGCCGTCAAGGCGTGGGGGCAGGGTGTGTAGAGGGTGTGGTGGGCGTTGGCGGTGTAATGGTGGATTAGTTCGATCTCTGACGTCCAGAGGGGAATGTCGGGGCCTCGATGGGCAGAGTAGTCGGAGCAGAAGTGGGAGAAGTATGAGAAGAGGCCAGATGGGTGCTCTGAAGGCGAGCTGCTCGAGAGACTGTGGTGTTGATTCTGCGAGGGGGTTAGCACGCACGGGAGTTGGGGTATCTACAGGATTACCCACCCTTTGACTGGTTGGCAGCTTTCCTCGGCGCCTTTCTGGCACATCAGGAGTCACTGACTGGAGACTACACGGCACATGATGTCTTTCGCATGCCGTACAGGGTACCTTTTCGTCACACTGGAAGAGGACCAAGTTAGTGATACTTCATCTAGGGAACTCAACACTCTGTGAGGGCGATATGCCATGCTTCTTTCTCACCTTTACTCTCCTTTGCTTGCATCTCGCACACCCTTTTCGAGATTTCCTATACCCTAATCGTTTCATGGCTAGAGCGTCCAGCGTAAATCCGGAATCCGCTTGTCGTGCCGACACTGTGGAGAAGCAAAAGCATAAAAGGAGTAGAAGACTACCGAGAGCTTAAGCTTAGCAAATTTATCACTAAAGCTTGTTTTCTGCCAGGGCTCGCAAGTTTATGCCATTTGATCTGGCTTGCAGATGTCAACTAGGGCCAAGGAGGATAACGCGGTGGAATCTGGAGTCTGCTATCCATTCCTTAAATGCCGGCTGATCTGGTGTGAGGAATTCCTGAATGAAACAACCAATCATGATGAAATGCGAAAACGAAAGTTTATCTCTCACAAGAATCGGCCTTTGTAAGATGTCCGACCGCCGTGCACAGCCCTGTCTTGGCAAACGGCTGACGCTCCGAATCTGCCCACCCAACCCCCATAATTAACCTCGAGCCAGGGGTTAGACTGATCAAGGTTCTTCTTACTTTTCAATCGGGTCCAGATCCGAGTGCGAGATGGCTTCATTTTGAAGGCTGAGATGAGGCTCTAGAGATGGAACACTCTCAGTCAAGGGGGCACCTTGTCGAGGTTCAGCAAGAACCTGAGTTGACATCCGTAGAGAAGAAGGGTTTTGGAATTTGACATGACGACAATACCATCTTTGCTACGGTGCATTACCGACCGACATGCTCGTTATCGTTTCCTCGTCCGATTTGCGATTCAACCTCTCCACAAGCTTGACTCTGTAGTATAAAAGTCATGGCTGTTGCATTCGATCTGGAGGAGAACAGACAAGACAATCTACGCAGAATAACGCAAGAAACGCTGCCTCCTCTACCCGACTCTCATTGTCAAATTAAACACCGAACCGAACCGATAACATGGCTGAGGAAAATGACCGATACAAGTATGACCCGTCGATGGCGGCCGCGGTCATCTTCATCGTATGCTTTTCACTATCAGGGCTCTACCACATTTTTCAAGTCATCAAATTGAAGTCGTGGTACTTCATCCCATTCATCGTCGGCTGCGCTGGTATGTAAAATATTTCTTTGGGGAGAGGTCCTTGAACTGACCAGACGCAGTCGAGGCGATCGGATACGGGGGCCGAGCCATCAACGCAGCAGAGGAATCCGGACAATGGACCGAGCTCCCGTTCCTCACACAGGCTCTCCTCCTCTTGCTAGGCCCTCCCTTCTTCGCTGCCTCTATATACATGGTCCTTGGGCGGCTCATTAGGCTCCTCGACGCGGAGAGGTACTCGATGATCAGGCTTAAGTGGTTAACCAAGATCTTTCTCTTTGGCGATATTGCCTCGATCGTGGCCCAGGGGATAGGTAAATTACAGGCTTTCTAACTCCAGCCAAACTATATCAGCTAATTAATAAATCCAGGTGGCGGCATGCTCGCCGGAGCCAAGTCCAAGTCCGACAGCGATAAGGGCCAGGCTATTATCATCGGCGGCCTCGCCATCCAGCTTCTCTTCTTCGGGGGGTTCATGGTCGTCACCGTAATCTTTCACTTGCGCATCCGCCGCGACCCGACCGACGCGAGCCTCAAGATACAGTCGCCCTGGAAGAGACTGCTCGCAGTGCTATATGCCACTAGCCTACTTATTATGGTGCGGTCTGTGTTCCGCGTTATCGAGTATATTATGGGTGAGGATGGCGAGCTTATGTCTAAGGAGATATACCTATTTATCTTTGACTCGACGCTCATGTTTTTCGTGGCGGTGAGCTTTAACGTGTTCCACCCGTCAACCATCATCAACAAGCATAGTATACAGAGGATCAGCACCTCGGACTCGGAGAACCAGCTGCAGTCGCTGAACGGCTACACTCACTGAACGGCATGCCTTTCAACAACTACGGATATCTTCTGATGGACATGGTAGCAGGGAACGGTGGATAATAGGAGGGGATGTGTGTTGTAAGGTTATACTTGTTTCATTTGTTTTAGATAGAAGAACGGTGTTTGTCTTTTGGGGACGGTAAAGCAGGGGTCTGGGTTGAAGTTTGAAGGCAAGATTGGATCTTTCGTTTGTTAGCGTGATCATCGTGGGATCTTTCTCGTACATAGTTATCATGTCAGCCACAGCTCGGCATTGATAAGTACCCTCGAATCCAAATTAATGTCGTCTGTTGCCATCGTCGGGGTTGACACCTCTCCCATGTCCAGTGTCTTGGACTATGATGCCCATCAGGTCTAGCTCCAGTTGAAGTGTGTCTGCACCGCCGACAATATCACGGAATGCCATGGAACCGTTCATCCCATTCTCGTTTACTTCTAAAACTCTCGGGCCGAAATGTTTGTATCATCATTCCACTGGGATCTCCGGCGAAATCTCCACTAGGTGGACTAAGCCATCTCGTCGGACTGTTAGGTGGTCCATTTGCCGAGGACTGGGGTTGAGCTCAAGACTCGGCGAGACAATTGCGCCGACTTCGCCGACGCCACCTTTAGGACCTCTTGATGTCAATCCGGCTCCGTTTTTGTCTTTGTTTATAAGGTCTTCTGTTATGATAGTCTCCATATCTGGTCTGTCTTGCCCAACACCATCAGCACTACAAAATGCAAGCTCTCGTGTCTAACCGCAATATCGTTGTAAGATTTATCAACCTTGTCAACGCCGCCAAGGGCAAGTCCATCGGCGGCCAGGGCGGACGAGTTCTCGACAACGTTTCCATCCCTACCATCTCCTCAGATGAGATCCTGGTCAAAGTCAGGGCCGTCGCGCTGAACCCGACCGACTTCAAACACCTCGATATGATATCCCCGCCGCACTCTATTATCGGCTGCGACTTCTCAGGCGTGGTCGATAAGGTTGGTGACTCGGCCAAGAGCAAGTTGAAGGTTGGTGATCGGGTTGCGGGCGCTGTGCATGGCGGCTTGTTCCCAGACAAGGGCTCCTTTGCGGAGTACCTCAAGGTCGACGCTGACCTTGTCTGGCAAGTCCCTGATGATATCAGCGACACAGATGCCACCACGTACGGAATCTCTGCCGTGACTGCCATGCTGAGCCTCAATATTCTCCATGAATTGCCCTTCGTTGATGGGAGTAGACTCAGTCAGGACCCCCAGAACGAAGCTATCCTTATCTACGCCGGGGCTACCAGCGCAGGTCTATACCATATCCAGCTCGCAAAGGCCGCTGGATACACAGTTATCACCACTGCATCGCCACGCTCTTTCGATCTTGTGAAGAAATATGGTGCAGATACCGTATACGACTATAGGTCATCGACAGTCGCCGCCGATATCATCAAAGACTACCCCAAGATCACCAAGGCCGTTGACTGCTTCTCCGAAGGAAGCTCGACGTCCATCTGCGCCGAAGTACTCAAACCCAGCGGGGGTAAAGTGGTCACTCTGCTGCCAAACGGCAACTCGTCCACCCCCAACGTCGAGTATGACCCCGTCCTAGCCTACACAGCATTCGGGCATGCTTTCCAGTGGCTACCGCCGTTGGGTCCAAAATTTGAATCGCGGCCGGAGGACCGCAAGGCTCTCGTTCGATTTTACGAGACTCTACCACGGATAACAGATATCCTGAAGCCTATTCCGACGATTGAACTTAAGCCTGGGTTTGAAGGTATTCTAGAAGGACTTGATGAGCTACGAGCAGGACGGGTGGTAGGCGGCAAGCAGGTTGTTAGGTTCCCTTAAGTAGTATACTTATTAATCATTATTTTATTTATGGTGGTAGTTTCCTACACGCTCTTCTTATCTGTTTAGCTTTTGTGACCTGATAGATTAGTTGGGCAGTTGTCGAGAAGACAGAGGTTGCGGGCATTCGGGGTAGCGAGTGTCGGCGCTTTACTCCTTTGGTGACTACAAGAAGAGAAGTCAACCACCGGAAATCGATTTCGGCAAGGGTTATGTAAGATTGCAACACAGTTTTAAGATCTAAGATAAAAAAAGAAAAAGGAAGTAAGATCTAAGATCTAGTCAAGATCTAAAAGATCTATCAGAAGTTCAGAACTGCCATCAGGCCATTCTCACTCTTCATGTCCACCATCTGACCAATCACAGCTCAAAGAATACACTCAGCAAAAAGCATCTCCCGATTCCATATGCCGGGAAATTTTAACTCCAGCCCATCTCCACTCCGCTCCGCAAAACCCGCAAGGGGCCGTCCACCAGGAAGTTGGGGTAAATCTGGGGTCGGCATCGAACCCTGACCTCTCAACCTCGGGATCTAACCAACCTCCTAATCCGATCTTTGTTGACGCGACGTGTTTGACAAGGATGGAAAACCCTCAGTTTGTCCGCTTCGCCAAAAAGTCGGCCTCGAGGAAGAGGGCCACCAAGGCCTGCCTCAAGTGCCGCAGGAGAAAGGTCCGCTGCGATGTCACCCGCACTTCGGCTCCTTGTACCAATTGTCGGTTGGATGGGGATGAGTGCGTTGTTGCTCGTCGAGGGGTCTCGATGTAGGTGTCCTCTGTTGGTTCGTCGATCTATACATTCGCTGACACCTTGCAGACAGATACGATATAATGAACCATCGCCGTTCACTCCAGACGCTGCTGCCGACGATGTCGATCCGACCCATCCGACTCCGAGACCAGACTTGACGCTGTCACCGCCTCCAGAAGCCGATCTCGGCACCGAAACCACGTACGCGAATGATGCATGCAACAATAGCGAGAATATTCAGACATTCAACATGACCTGCGATAATGCCAAAACGAATACATCAAACAATATCCCACTAGATCCCGTGCGATCCGAGCTGAAGGCTCTATACTCGTCGATGCCATTCCTTAAGGCGCTTAGCATACGCGACCGCGACTTCAACCATCTAAATTCTCAAGGATGTCTACGCGTACCCGCAAAGCCAATCCTCGACCAGTTTGTTCGACATTACTTCCTTTACGTTCACCCGCTTCTCCCTCTCCTCAACGAGGCGGACTTTTGGCGGGCTTACAATCCCGCCCAGACGGAGACCTACTCAAACTCCGACGGATCTCCCGTCTCGCTACTCCTATTGCAGGCCATCATGTTTGCATCATGCACAGTAAGTGGCCCTCACTTGATGCATAAGAAGAACCGCGACTAAATATTCCAAGCTTGTACCGAAAGAGAGCCTCAAAGTCTTGGGCTTCTCTAGCATCCACGAGGCCAAGGAATCTTTCTACACCAAAGCAAAGGTAGAAGACACTCTCCCTCGTGGGCCAACTAGCTCTGACTCTCTTACCAGCTGCTCTATGACTTTGCTACCGACCCAGATCCCATCTCGATAGCACAAGCCGCGTTGCTGCTGACTTATTGGTGCCCTACCTTCCGCCCGGGTCCGCGGAAGCCGAATAGCAGATGGCTCAGGATTGCTGTGCAGAATGCTAGAGCCGTTGGTGCTCACAACTACGCAAATATCGCTCAAGATGCCCACGTGACTCCACAGGATCTCAAGAGGCAAAACGTTTTGAAGCGTGTGTGGTGGTGCTGCATCATCCGTGATCGGATAATGCCTCTCTGCGTCCGCAGAAACATTCAGATCACACGAGAAGTCTTCGACTTTGACTCCAACCCCCCTCTCGGATATGAAGATCTTGCCGATGAACTTGAATCGTCGAGGGTATACAACACAACCACCAAGCACACCCTCATGGTCACCTTGGAACGCTTGACCGAGCTATGCGTCTGTTTGACCGACGTCTTGGCCTTGGTATATCCTACTGAACACTTGCCAATTCTTGATGCTGAGGCGCATTCTACGGCGTTCGACAAGGTTCAGGAGTACAGACGCTGCCTACAATATTGGGCTGAGATCACGCGACCACCTTTGAAGCACACGGAGCTGTCTCCCGAAACGGATTCCTTCGAAGACTCTTCCGTTTTGTTCACGAATTTGGTCTGGATATACTACCAGTGAGTACCTTGCACCGTGACCCATTTCTTATCGCCCACTAACAGCCTCAAGTTCCGCTCGGGTGGCTCTCTTCAACTACGAACTACATCTCGGCGTCGTCCTGGGACTGGTCACACGAAAGGCGACTTCCAATTTACAGACTCAGTTCCTTGAAGAAAACCGGAGGGGCTTGAGGAGCGCTAGCAGGAGCATCGCCGACTGCCATGGTCAACTACACCCACTTCGTTTAACACGTTGGCTACCCAGTAGCGCTGTCGCATGCACGGCACTTCCCCTTGCAATGCACATGGTCGATATCAAGATGTCATCTACCTCATCTGGAGGCGAGATGTGGTCCCGGCCGGGCATTGCTGCGAAACAATCCCGGTTGAACGTGCTCATCCAAGCATTCAGAGAACTTCACCCCAAATATGATGGCGTGGACTCGATATCCAAGACGATTCGATATTTCATGGAATGCACCTATCTCCAGGACTCGACACCGACACCTTCTTTCGGTGAGAACACAGACGTTTTGGCCAGGAGTCCTACCTACTACCTGAGGCTGGCTTTGACGATCGACCTCAGCCTGAGCCAAGATCGTCTACCCCAAGACAGCGACTTTCCGACACCTTTGAGGCGCGTCTTGCATAACGCTAGTTTATCTACGCCTTTACGACTCGAACAACAAGTTGCTGCTCAATCCCTTGCCACCAAAGCCATGACGCCCCCTCGACCACTGTCACCCACCGTCGTCAGAAGCTTCTCCCAATGGGTCGAGGATGATCGGTGTATTCATTTCGCTCTTGAGATGGGTATCGACATCAGTCAGCCCCCGTTTGTGCCGGAGCCTGTACAAGAGTATACGGAGACTACTCAGGCACTGCCATGTCCCACCGAGACATGCTCCACGGAGAGTCTAGAGAGTGACTCGGCAAGGGCGGATGATGAGACAGAATACTTGCCTTCGCACCTCGGCAACTTGACTGGTTGGGCTGAGAACGACCAATCGCTTTATTTTGCTCAAGAAGTTGGTCTTATTCCTCAGGGTGTTGGACTTGATGGGAGCCAGGCAGAGGAGCTATACCCAGGCCTTGAAGCACTCGCACATCACACGTTGGACCTCGACATGGGGTTTCTATGGAAAGGTATTGAGAACGGAGAACAACCGGAGGATGCTCTAGGTATGTTCATGTAAAACTCAGAAAAGAGTGGGTGGTTCTGATTTCTACCGCCCTGAGTATGTTCTCTATTATCTGAACACTTAACGCATTGTAATATGACTTTGTACAATATCTTCAAGTTGGAACCGACTTCACCAGAATAGTAGCATTACTCAAATCCCAAATACCCTTATAGTTTTGACTGGAACTGTTTCACCACGTCAAAAGCACCTCCGCCCTTCCCAAACATCTCTCTGAGGTCTTCTGCAAGTTCTTGGGGCCTTTCGTGTGCGGCGAAGTGGCCTCCGTCTGAGTGAAGCTTTTCAAACACAATCGGTCCAAGAGTCCGTCCCCATGTCTGCGGAGGCACAATGAGATCCTTGGGGAAATAGGAGAGTCCAAGAGGGACGTTTGGCACATATGCGTCTGCCTTTGCCGTCTGTTCAGGGCTTGAGTGCTTGCTTTCATAGTAAATCTGAACACTCGCCGCCGGTCCTGCCGTGGAGAATTGGTACACAGAAACCCAGGTCAGAATCTCATCATCAGTCCACTGGTAGCTGTCCGTCCAGTCATGGAGTTTCTCGTAGATCCATGCTAAGAGGGCAACAGGTGAGTCTGCCAGAGCAAAGCCGATCGTGTTCGGTTTCGTTCTCTGTTCCAGGTTGTATCCGAAACTTTCTGCGAAGAACCACTCCGTTCGAGCGCGTCCTGCTTTTTCATGGTCCGCGTAGGGAAGCAGCGCGTGTTTTACATATTGCCAGGGTGTCTTGAGGAAAGTGGGCGGCCCAAAGGCGCGAACAAAGTTGACGTGTGAGGCCACACAGCTTTCTGGGTATTGGACGTCGATCAAACGAGTGACAGCATATCCCCAGTCTCCGCCTTGGGTGACTATTATAACATTAGCTGGTACCAAAACCCCTAAGAGGACTATAACAAACCATATTTGTCGTAACCCAGATTCAACATGAGCTTGTGAAATGCTTCAGCGTACTGAGGGATGCCAAACCCTCGTTTCGATACGCCGTCCGAAAAGCCAAAGTTGGGCAAGGATGGTGCCACAACATGGAACGAAGGCCCATCTTCAGGGTCTGTTAGCAGGGGAAGAATCTTGAGCACTTCGAGGAAGCTTCCAGGCCCTGAACGGTGATAGGTCAGTGATGTGGCCATTTATCTGCGTGTCTAGAACTCACAGCCGTGGGAAAACAGAAGCGGGATGCTATCCGGCTTGTTCCCTTTCTGATGCACGAAATGGATCTGTAGGTCGTCGAAGCCGTCCACCGAGACTTTGGAAGTGAAGTGAGGCAACTTGTTTAGCTCAGCTTCCTGAGCGCGCCAGTTGAACCCATCTCTCCAGTAGGCAGCAAGTCGCTTCACTTCGCTCAGAGGGGTACCGGACTGCCAGTCATCGGAGAATTCGGACTCTTTAGCAAAGGTTGAGTTCTTTAGTTTATCGTTGAGGGATTCGAGAGCCGAATCCGGGACTTGGATCTTGAAAGGCTTGATTTCGGTGGCCATGTTGATGACTTAAGGTGTATGAGATCATGCAAATTGGGCCAACTGGGAACGGTGAAAGATTGATGAGGTGAGCTTGATAGACGTGCTATGCGATCAATGGCCTTATCTATGCAGCGGAGGGTGACAAATACAAAATTCGTATCCTTTCTGATTACCAATTAATTCGATTGTGTGATTCGGAAAAGTTGAGTTCGCAAGGGCGCGATTGACGCCTGCAGTTACATATGACGCATGATCTCGGTGGTGCAACCATCGGGTTGTGGAGATCTTTTCCCGAAATGAGATATCAACCAAGGCAGCAAAGATGTGCATAACACGAGCATCGGGATATCGTGTTATCACTCATGAAGGGATATGACTCACGGGAGGAGAAATCGCTCAGTGAGTTCAAAGATGACGTGTCTGTTAATATCTATCCGTGCTTATGGTCGACTTTGTTTAGATCAACACTTGCAATCATGGTTCTGATTGCTAGATGGGACACAAATCGAAACAAAGCTTCACCAACTTCCTTCAAAATAATCATGCTCGACTAAGGGAAGGAGATAATTAAGTCTATTAGATGCGTCTAGCTGTGATCCGTGCAAACGCCCAATCTTCTGTCCCCATAGCCACTCCTTTGCATGCTAAACTGACCTCAACTTGAATTCCACTCAACCTTGATAGGTTCATGACCTCGAGAGAATTTCACGCCATTGAACCACAGCTCAAACCGCAGGTCGGCCGGGGCCACAATGACACGAACGTCAAAGACACACTTGTAATATTTGTAGCCCGGGCGGAAGCAGCCTCCACGCTTCTTCATAAGAACAAGCTCGTCCGGTTTGAGGCCAGTGAGGTTGCTCTCGACACGACAAAGCTTTTTCACGCCGCCTATTGATACTCGTCAATCAGGCCATCCTTTCTTCTCAGATAGGGGGGGTGAAGCCTACCTTTAAGCAGACTTTGAGGGAGAAATTTGATTTCGTTTCTGGAAGTGACAATCTGCGTGTTGAATGACGCCGCGGTTTGGCCAGGGCTCAAACGTCTTATAAACTGCTTCGTCAGTGGAGCAGTTGGATCGATACTATCTCCCTGGTAGACTGGTCAATAAATAGGCACGGACAGGAATGATCCGGTGGTGATTTTGAACACATACCTTGCGTATGACCCATTCTATCTGGTTGACAGCCCATGTTTGATTCGGATCAAACTGATCCTGTTCCAGTTGCTCACCGATGTGACGATCAGGACTATATGGCTCTCGAACCACAACACCGTAGCTCGCTCTCGCGATGTACGTGGCGAGAACCGGCATATTTCCAGTCTCCATCTTTTGCTTGTAGTCTTGGAGAAGCCCCTTCACAACGGTAGTTTGGGGGTCCTTGCTGGCGATGACTCTGACTTGGCGAGCATTTGGGTGAGTGAACTGAGAAAAGTACTCCCTGATGCGCCGCTGCACGTATTTAGAGCTGCCTAGTCCTCCAGACAAAACCATGTACGTCTGGGGTGCATATTAGCATGAGTTCATACTTGTGCTGGTCATAATCATACCACTTGCTCACTGCGCCCATTCTGCACCATCCAGTTCAGCTGCTCTCGTATCTTGGTCATGATATGTTCAACATGAGGATCAAAAAGGCTTTGTATCTCGTTGCTGCCCAAAGTTAGACATGTGTCCTGGACCTGGGTATTCTAGTGGAAGCTCACTTATCGAAAAGCAAGCACCCTCCTTCAGCCCGGAGCCTGTCATGCCTAAAGTCACTTGAGACCCCAGGCATTTCGATTTTGTGAGTTTGGGCAATGGACGAAGGAGAGCCGAAAATGTGCTTGACAGCTCTGAATTTGGCGCTCGTCATCATTTTCTCTGCAAGGCCGTCTGCGATATTGAATGGTACGTCAGGGTTTTCAGCCAGACGCTGCTCGACGAGGTTTCCGAAAGCGGTGTCTATGAGAGTCGAGCCGATTCCAATTCCACTGACTTCGGCAATCTGTGACATCTGAGGGACTCCGTTGTCAACCTTGGTAACTCGAACCAAGGAAAAGTCTGTTGTGCCGCCTCCAGCGTCGATGGTGAGGAATATGTCTCCAGCGCAGAAGTTGACCACACCGCTCTTGAGAGTGTCGACAGCGGCGGCCTCGGCCTCAGTAAGGTCAATCTGCGCCATGTGGCGTGGTCCCTCGGTGCCGAACCCAGCAGATCTGATGGTGGCTTTGAACGTGTTGCTCACATCCATGCCTCTCCATGTCGTGGGGACACTGAAAAGAAAGGTGACAGATGAGTTGGCCCAGTTTGTTGTTCCTGTCATCTCTTCATAGGTGCTCTTGGTGTGGCGGTAAATCTCGCGGAGGTAGTCTGTAGCGCACCTTACGGCTTCTGCAGTGGTTGCGACTGTCGCCAAGCCTGCTCTCCTCGCCTCCTCGCAGGTGTCTTGATCAAGGAACATCTTGAAGAGGCGGTGCTCCCTCTTACCAGGCGGCAAGGGTTCGTCATAAACACTACAGAAGAAGCCCCAGGAAGATACAGTGTTGTCATGGTTGTAGATAAGGCGGCTAGGAACCTTTGTCTCGCCAGTGTTGTTGTTTCCAGGCCAGCTGTTGAAAGTGTGTATTGTTCCATTTGAGAGCAAAAAGCCAACACCTATCAACTATTCAGCCATCTAAAATTGGCATGGATATTCTAATGGAATGGTTTGGTACCTGTGAAAGTGGTGCCGAGATCAATGGCTACCGTGACATCGGGTTTCTCAGTCATCCTAGGCGGACAAGTCGACTACTCAGTCGACAGTAAGAAGAGGACTGCAGACAAAGGAAGCCCTGATACTCTTTAGTAAATCCGTATGTAAAGGGACAAAAAAGGCCGGATCTGGGGACAGCCTGTAGAATGCCTGGATGAAGGAAAGAAGAACGCGGCCCATCAGCTGGGACTCTGGGAGAGCAGACGAAGAACCGTCTGACACACGCCAAATTCTTAAAGAGAAACTCTGATTAAGGCTGTAGCTACATCAAGCTGAACCATTCCTCTTATCACCTCGCTTGCGTTAAAACAGCCTTGCCAAGGGGCCAGAACATTTTGAGTCAGGTGGCAAGTTTTGCGCCAGCCTCAACTGAGCCAAGACGACAGGGGATCACGGCGGCTGTCGTTGCTTTTGGAGCATGGCCGAGCGCCTCCTTTGGCTGGTGTATGATGGTGAGAGGCTCCCGAAGATGCTTCCCGAAGATATGCAAACGAATTTAAATTGTTATTCCTTCCTCCCACTCACTGACAGCCTTTTCAGCGCTTTTCCCTCTTATGTGCCCACCACCCCAAAAGTTTACCCCTTTCTTACATTTTCAGACCATATTGGACCTCCACGGTGCCGACAATGGCTTTCCACCACTATTTCAGAAGACAGCCAGTCGAGAACACTGGTACCACCGCCAGTGGTAATGCTGGTGCCGCTGCCAGTGTTGCTGCCGATGCCGCTGGCGGAGGGCCGACTGAGTCGAGTACAGAACCGCCAGGAGCGGCCTCGTCTGCCAGTAGTAGTACTTCAAGTACTGTAACTTCCGCAGAAACAGGCACACCTACCACCTCGGCCTCTACGGGTGACTCGGTTTCTGCCGGCCCCGCAGAGATTTCTGGCTCGTCATCCAACAACAAACATGGGGACGGTGTGGTTGCTGGAGTAGCTGTTGGCTGCTTGGTTGCCGGCTTGATACTTGGAATCATCATTGGATGGCTAATTCGCCGCACCAAGAGCCGCTCCAGGCATCGCAGAAGAAGACATGGAAGCGAAGAGAAGGCCAAAATGTTGAACCAACCAAGAGACGACGGCTCGGTCGCCCTGGGGCCCTTGGTGAGAAAGATCGAGTTGGAGCATGTCATCCTACAGCCGGCACCCGACAAAACCATTGTTGACGACTTGAGGCGCCTTGAAGTCATCATTGAACAACATGCCGGGGCCCTCTACCACTCTGATCCGGTGGATGTCAAGGTGGTGAAATTGGCTCACGCTCTCAACGATTTAGGAATCAGCAAATCTTCTTCGGGTTTCGACGCTGAGACTGTGGCTGGCTGGTGCCTTCAACCAAATACCCGCCGCGGAGCTCTCCAGCATGTCATCTCGCATGTCCTGTTCAGCAGCATCGACTGGAACTCTCTGGGACCCCTCACATTGCTTCCGAAACCGGCAGTTGGCTTTCTCAATTCCATTCGCCCAGTCGAGGAGTACCGAGATAACTTTGACGGTAAGCATAAAACCTAATGTCTCTGAATCAAGCCACTAATGCAGCTTCCTAGTCATGTCGTTTGCCTGGACTCGATGGCGCACCCTCTCAGCATTGTTCCTCCATCCTGCCCCCCACGAAAGGACACCGCTCGAGCTGTCAGAGCCTGGTGCCCAAGACCAGGCTGAGAACGTGGCTAAAGCCTTGGATTCCGTCCTCCACTTTTTCGTTGCGCCTGATCAAGAGACCCGGCGCAAACAGCTCGACCACCTTCATGTGATGATTATGGACGCAGCCAAGCTCGGTTATGTCTTGTTTTCACACACTAGTGAATGGAGATTCATTTACAAGGATGAGTCTGGAAAAGGAGGCGCTGTTGTGTGCGTGGGTTTGGAGAAGCTGAGTGGTCGGGATGGACGTCGGCTCGGCTCACCACAGAGAATTGCCGAGCCTCGTTTGCTTTCTTGAGACTTTTTTCTTTTCTTTTCTCGTTTTCGGTTCAACGTTTGCTTAAAGTGGCTTGCAAGGTGGTAATTAGTCATGTACTCTGAGTCTGTCATAATACAGATCACCAGGGCCTTGGTACTTGGGTATACACCTCGACAGCCTTTACTGGAGCCGGGCCACATGAACAAGAAAAAGGCACCAGTCTGGACCCAAAGTGATTCAGCCTCAGGCGGTTTAATCCAAAGTGACTGAGTTTGGCAGGCTTGGTACATGTCAAATGCAAATGTGGTGGTGGGAACGGTCGGACAGAATGAACACCCCGTTCCTGTGACTTTGGCCTGACAAACCACGCCCAATGATTACAGGCCTCAGACTCATCGCCGTTGCTACTTCCTTTTGTCTGTCCTCGAGACGCGACAGAGGATTTACCACCGCCCTTTATATCGCCCATCTTACTCACCCCTCGTACCTGCAGACCAGTACACTATCATCAGGATGGCAGAGCTTGTCCCCGCCGGAGTTCTCGGTACTATTACATACCATATCATCACTCTCGCCATTGAAACTGGCCAGGCCAACGATGAGGTTCGTCGAAGCCTCGAGTTGGTCCGCACCTGTGATCGAGACCTCCAGCACCTGATCAGTTTGCGCAATGAGCATCTGGACATCTTGGAACGGAAACCAATCGAATTTGAGCGTATCAACTTGATCATCGAGGATGCCCACAAAGGTCTCCTTGAGGTAGGAAGGATCGTTGAAAAGTGCAGGCCAGAGGCAAACAGGGGCAAGCTACCATTCGGAAAGCGAGGACGGTGGGTTTTGTTCGACTCGAAGCAATTCAACAGCCAGGTCCCAGTCATCAACGGCCATCACCAAGCAGTACTGACTGAGATCACCTTTCTCCGGCAAATTGCCCTTCATATCCCGACTGCGGTGCAAGATCAAGTGGTAGACGCAGGTGCCAACTTGGCTCAAAGAAAGCGAGTTGCTATCGACAACGTCAACCTCTTGGGCAGTCTCATGGGAAGAAAGCGAGGTGTGTCCTCTTCAATCATGTATCACTCTAA
Organism: Fusarium sp. FW16.1; assembly: GCA_017654865.1. Taxonomy (NCBI): domain Eukaryota; kingdom Fungi; phylum Ascomycota; class Sordariomycetes; order Hypocreales; family Nectriaceae; genus Fusarium; species Fusarium sp. FW16.1. The sequence continues at coordinate 6,283,058 of JADNRB010000004.1, forward strand.
GCCCGGGCTAACATGTGCGTTGTCCATCAGCTACGAGACATTCGATGCCAGCACCTCAGGCCTCTCCGGTTGTCTCTGCTGTCGATCCTCACAATTCACAATCAACTCCGCCCTCTCTACCACCCAAGCCCCCTTCCTATCAAAGCCCCAATTTCGTTGCAACTTCTTTCGCAAAACATATTAGCCTCGCCGATATCCAGGCAAGCAGAGGGAGCGCGAGTACGATGTACGACCCTTTTCCGCCTACTTCCTGTACGCAACCACCAGGCTTCAGTGCAGTGCCGTCCCAGTTTGTGCAGGAACAACTTTCTACAGGCACGACACCAGCACAGTACAGGTCGCCCTCTCCGTTCTCATTTTCTGAGCCGCAATCTCAGCACCAAGGGAGCGCTGCCTATCCCTCGAATACTTCCAGCCAGCTTACTCCAGCTCCCTCATATCACTCCACACAAACCCAATGGAGCAACGAACAAGCCTACCAGCGAGGGAACACGGCGGAGCCTACCTGGGGAGGAGAGAGGCGAGGAGACACTAGGGAGGCGGGGGACCTTGGGGATTTCGACTGGGAGTCGCAGCCTGCAAGCGAGGCAAACACCACAAGGGAGACGCCGCGTTCAGACTTGGGTAGACGGAACATCAGTGCTCAAGCCACGTCTACAGCCTCTTTTCAGAATTGGAGTGATTGGAATCGTTATTAAATAAAGGACGAATCATACGCCTGAACTTGAGGTAGCTGTGCGTCTGAGCACAAACATGATTTGTGAGAACCCAATTTTGTGTGACCCTACAGACAAGCTGCAGGCGGCTGGAATCACCTGTCATTTTCTTTGCAAATATCACATAACCGACTCAAGCGCCAGAAACGCCTTGTCTTGGCAATCAGGCTCAGGACGTCTTCAAAACCTTGGCCTGAATATCGAGCGGCCGAGGCGGTCTTGGCAATCAGGCTCTGGCTCCTCGCCCGTTACTACGTACTCTGTTTGAGACCGCATGCCCCTTTTCGTGCGGAATTTCACCGCTGATCATTCAGCCCTGAACGAGGCTTGAACCGGTTTGAGTCCGTTTGCCGTTTGTTCGCTGGGTGACGGCTGTCCTCCAGAGCTCGACCGGCCAGAGCTCGAATGCCATGACAACTTCGATCAGTCAAACCCGCCACCCCCCCGGGAGGTTTCATTTATTAACAGGGCCATCCAATAGCCACTCCTGTTCCATTTACTACAGCTACTAAGAGTGGCCTCCGGTTTCTTCAAGCTCCAACTTGAGGAATTTTCAGCTATTTCCTATTAGGAGGGAATAAAAAAGCAGGTAGGCAGAGACTTTAGTGACAAAGCTGATCGGATAGCAAACACCCTATATGTCTAGAATAGACCTATTAAGTCCCTCTAATTAAATTCATTTAAAGGGGCAAACGTCCCCAGGTATATCAACCCTCCTCTGCGGGCATCTTTCCAAGAAATGCGTTGTGGGATGTCTCGTCAAGTGTCAACCTTGCATACTGTCGTATCCAATTCTCCGACTGATGCCGATTCGGGTTATTTGAGATATCCCGTACATCCAGCGGACATTGACCCTCCAGCTGCTCCTCACGCTTTTTCGCCTCTCCCTCAGCCTCCTGCTCAATGCTGGTATCGCCCTGAGGTAGGTACGAGTCTTCGGTTGATTTGCGGCCGAGGACGACATTGGACATGGCTTGCGGGAAGCAGTAGCCTTTGCCCTGGTCGTTGAGACCTTTTTGCGCGATGAGTAACGTAGACTTAGCAGCTCTGGGATCTGAGTCTCCTACATCCATAGGGGATGATGACGAAGTGGAGGTGGAGAGTTCCTTTAGCTTGTCGAGAGCCATGAAAGCAAGCTTGGTGAGGTATTGGATCAGCATCAAGTTCCCATGCTCGAAGCCGTGGCGGAGATAGTATATCCGCAGAATTGTTTCGAAAAAGGCTCTGCACTCGGCTAGGGTGTTTTGGAGGTGATCGGTGTCAAGAGGAAGTGATGGAGAACCGACGCCTTGGTTTGCGGCCAAAAGCTCGTAGAGCTGGATGAGGACATGGTAATAGTGGAGGCTATTCAAGATGTCAATTTTATGCGTCCTTGGTTGATAGGGGAACTTGGACTACCAACTGGATCTTGAGCTGCGCTGGAAAGACAACGTTTGACGGCGCGAGGAGGTCTGGCAAGGTGTTATGCCAGGCCTTCAGGTCTCTTAATATGTCTTCGACTTGCCTCGCTCCGCGTTGAGCTAGGTCGTCCTTGTCGTCGGTTCCGTAAGCTTTGACTATCGCGCCGTTCAGAATGATGCTGAGATCGTTCTTAGCTTTAAAGACATAACGGTACCGCAGTGGCACTAGAACCTCGGTCGAGGGATACTTAAGCCAAATCTCGCCGTACCATTCGGGGTCATTCGAAGGATCTGGCATGGCAGTCACTGGTGGCCTTGCCAACAGTGGTACTGTCATGAACTGGTAACTGAGTATACTACCCTATGTTAGTGGATTTTGATTATGGCATCAGTAGTCCATCATCGCAAGTATCGTACCATTGCCAGTGAAAGAGAGACCAGGCGGTAAAGTTATAAGAGTGTCGTAACCTGAGATCCTCTATATTCGTCGAAGCATCGAACAGAGCCAAGTCGTTCGCGATAGTAGTAGCCTGGACTAGATATGCCGAAGCCAGACTGTCCATACCGTATATGGTGAAGATCGAGTTCATAACAAGACCAGCCTGTAGAGACGTCAAAGTCCTTTCTTGTGGCATTTCGGCTTCCCAAAGCCTCTTGGCTTCGGCGAGGAACTGATAACCGAGAGAATCAGGATTCCAAAGTTCTGTCCGATGAGGAAGGCCAGTATGACAGTGCTAGAAGAAATCACGGTGAGTAACTTCTTCAATAAGCGGAAGGGGGGGGGGGGGGAGCAAGAGCTCTCGGGAAGTGAGATTCGAATGACTTACACATCCAATCGCGAGAACAGCATTGACAAGGAGCGGAGAACACAGGGTGCCGGTACCAGCTATCATATCGTCTAAGAAGTGATCCTTATGGAAAAAGGTGAACCAGTCGTATTCTTGAAGAAAGTAGGCATGCAGCAGTGTCCTCATCAGACCATCATCAGCGTGGACGGTAGTGTATCTCGAAGGTACAACCTCGGCCAATCTATTATCGACTATGGTAGCTGCATGGAAGGGCTTTAGATAATGGGCCTTGAACTTCTCGTCGTTGGGAGACAGCGGTTGCGAGAGCCGGTGATTATCTCCCGCATTCCACTCGTATACCATGGACTTCATGAACTCATTGTTCGGCGACTGCAAGTACGCGGGAATTTGTGATGAGTAAGGGAACTGATATCGATATCTCGACTCTGGTACCAGATGGACCTGGAGAAGAAGATCAGCCGTTGTAAGTTGACGCATGATAGTTTCCGGGTCAGCACCGGCTCGTATACGCCGGAAGATCTCGAAGGCTTCGGATTCTGGTCGAGTTTGCATGGCGCGGTAGACCGCTGCGGCAGGGTGCGATTCTTGCATTGCCTCGATCCTTTGCCTGAGATCACTCTCCGCCGGCTCTCTGTAGATGCACTCAATCCTCCGCGCCTGGCACTGGGAACATCGTGGACGGGCACCGTTACACTAGGCGATTAATCTTTAGTATAATACAAGGCGGGTATTGGGTCTTTCGATTTCTTACCTTGGCTTTCCGCCGCCGACAGGATTCGCAGGCCAAAGTTACTTGGCGTCTCCTTCGTAACACCTGAGTTGGAGCGCCTCCCGGAGGGGGAGATTGGCGTCGGGGAGCTGGGAGCAAGGGTCGTAAACCCGCATTACCAGCACTTCGGCTCGACTCGGACGAGGATCCTGGAGTGGGCAGTTGCCCTGGCGGTCTTAAGGAACGCATTTCGAGATGGCGATGTAGAAATGTTCTTTCTCGCTTTTTGTTTACTTTATCAAAAAGTGTCGAAGAGGTGCAATGCGAAAGTGCAGCGAGCCAGATACGCCCGTTGTGGAACTTGCACTATATCCTGTGAGGAGATTATCTGACGTCAAAATGGCTGAATGATGATGTTCCTGAACGTATCGCTGATGACTTCTATGGAGTTGATTGATTGGTTGTTTCCATGATTTCCAGCCCTGTAATTTTACCGCTGCCGCAGCAGCTTTGGCAAAGGAATGGATGTGAGAGAATACTGGCCCGTTCAAAACCATGGGTTAACCACCCGCGTCTGGACATCCCGCTGACGTGCGACAGGCTTGACAAGGAGTGCCTTTGAGCTGACGCTAAGCTGTGCTTTTCTTGACGTGCTTTAGCGAAACCGACAGTAGAGGGGACTAAGGGTAGGAGATCTTCCTTTCCGAGGGTTTGAGTTCAGTTCAGTTCCCTTGAACCCTTGAGGCGTCGGGGGGGCCTACCCAGACGAAAAATACACATACATACAGTACGATGCCCTGTTAGTGGGGGCCAGCTGACAGCCAGCTAAAGACTGCTAGCGCGGCAGACAGCTCGGCACTTGTGGTGTGACATGCCACTAACAACTCCGTGTCGTTCAGGGACTGCGATAGGCTCCCAAGGTCGGAGCAAGCAAGTCATCTAATTGTCAGGATGATGGGCGAAGGGCATTGTCATCATTGCGGGGGGACCAATATCTGCCACGCAATGCCATCGCCATTGCACTTACCCCAGGGGTAAAACGAGACGCAAGGTTAGTCGTGGCAGCAGCCAATGGCAGCTCAGGGAGCCTCCGGCAGGCTGAACCAATCACGTAACGTGGACATTGCTCGGGCTCACGACACTTTATTGGGGGGCGTGCCTCGCGAGGCATCGAATTTACCGATGCAACCTACAGCTTTCTCTGCCTTGACTCTAACTCCCGGTCAGTATCTAAACCCCAGCAATGTCCAAGAGATACCGCCAGCTGCTCCCTGCTCCCAGTTCAGGCGATACTCCCTCGAACTCGCATTCATCGGGCTCGTCTTCCACTCGCTCTTCGGGCGACACGCCCCCGAAACGACAACGGATTGGAACACAACTAGCATGCAATGCGTGTCGTAAAAGAAAGATCCGTGTGAGTGCATTTACTACCTCCCTCCCCCTTTGCCCCCTTAACTCCGATACCTAGTGTGACGGACAGCGGCCTCGTTGTGAGGCCTGCCGACGACGAGACGAGAACGATCCGTGTACCTACGAAGATAGCCACAACCAGAGCCAGCCGACTAGAGAAACGGAGCAAATCCTCGAACTATTCGAAGTTATGAAGTCTGTCCCCGAGACCCAGGCCATAGAAATTCTGCGACTTCTTCGATGCCACAACGAACCTGAGGCCATTCTGTCCACCGTGCAAACGAAAGGGAGTCCAGAGCGTCGTCAATCGGCACAAGAATGGCTTCCTGTACCCACAAGGCACTCGGGGCTAGAGTACGAGCTCATGTTAAGGAATCCAGTATCCTTCCCGCCGTTGCAGCCCTTCGAGTCCAACATCTTGAAGTCAGTCATACTGCCCTGAGGTATTTTCCTCGTTAAAGATCATGCCTACGTGCTGTCGCGGGCCGTCTTGACTCCAAGCTGACACTCTGAAGGACCGTCCTCAGCACCAGCCATCTTGCAAGAGCTGATGGCGAGACGAGTCAATCAGCGTCCGAAGCTACCGTCAGCCTGTCGTCCGATCCCACGAAAAGCCCCATATCCACATCACACCCTTGTGATGAGCGATTGGAAGAATTAGACATGAGTTTCTGGACTTCAGTCTCGATTCCAGACGACCTCGCTGCCAGAATCATTTCTTTATACTTGGAGACGGACCATCCTCTCCTAGGGACCTTCGACCCTAACCTATTCATCGACGATCTCGTCAATTGCCGCTCAAGGCACTGCAGTGGACTGCTTGTCAGCACTTTGATGTACCGGGGTTGTGTAGGTGGTCATAACATGCGTGGCAGAGACCTCTTGCCTAGCTGACAAGGACACTGCAGCAAATGTATAGCGCATCAGATCCCCAAGTTGAAGAATATTTGCCTCAGTTTAGTGAGGAGGCAGAGAAGCGCTGGTCGAATGACAAGGCCACTGATTCTCTTCTAAATCTCGCCGGCACGCAGTTGCTTGGATTGGCCTACTTGGGTGATGGCAAAGATCACTACGTGTTGACGTTCGTGTCAGAAGCAAACGCCATGGGTGCACGTATGGGCCTGTTTGGAGTGAAGCCCGACGTGGTGGTGAACAAGAGTCGAGAAATAGCTCCTGAACTACGAAACGCAACTTCATATGCTGCCTGGGGCACCTTTAATTGGATAGTGTAAGTCGACAACACCTGAGTGGATATTGGACGATCAGGGTGCTCATGCGTTTAGATATATGGCACTATTCTATCAACAACCCGGCCTCGCATACCCAGAATATCCTCCCATGCTTCCGATACCCCGGCATGGGGGCCACCGCGGCCCCGGCGATGGCACTGAATCTATTGGAGGGTCTCTACAATCAATGTATATGGGAGATACCTTTCCAGTCCTCTGCCGGTTCTGGCGTATTATTCACGAAGTAACATTACGATATTATCGCGATCAACCCCATCCACGTGGGCCTCTGAGCAATCATGTTAGTCTTGCGTTCGCCGAGTACAAATATCGTGAGCTTATCGCTTGGGCGGAGACTCTGCCACCATCCATGCTGCGCTCAGAAAAGAGTCCGCATCACGTTCTCACTTTTCAGTGCGTTGAAATGATATAACCCCTGTCTATGGTTACATTGCCAACCAACATTCTAACCCAGTGGCTAGCCTCTGGTTCCATGCGGCCATTCTAGATGTTTTACGCCCTTTCACAACTCAAGCGAGGTCTGCCTCAAAACCATTGAGACTTAAGACCTTCCCCAACAACAACAGCTCGCCTGATGTTCTTTATAAGGCATCGGTGAACCAACTGAAGCGCCTGGTAGTGGTGTATCGCAATAACTACGCAACTTCAAATCACACGATGCTCTGGCACACGGCACTGATCCATGTCGCAAACGCTATACTTGACGACACGAAAGACACCGCCTGGCGCTTTTACCTACCTTTCTGCATTCAGTACTACAGGAGCCTGCGGCAATCCTACCGTTTCGCGGAGGCCATCGGCCGCAGTCTGCTTTCCATGACGTTACAGAAAGGAGATCTATCGGCGACCGAGGCGCGGAAGATGATGCGGCAATTTGAGGAGAATAGTTTAAGTCAACCTTCAGAGGATATTCGAGCTACGTTTATGGCTGACCTGAACCTCGCTATGACGGATCCCAAGGAAGCGAGCGTGGAGAGTCTAGCCTACAAGTTTGAGGATATAGCGCTCTTCCGAGAGTTTACTAATAACGAGGACATAAGCCAGGACGAGCCAATGGAGGATGAGGCCGTAGCATGGGAAACACTATGAGAATAAGGTTAGGGTCAAAGGGTTGCGTGTCATGAGTCAAGGGGATATTAGTTTCTGATCTTATTGCCTCGAGTAGGAAATAACCCTCCCTTAATTTCTCTTTTTATAGAGATTATAATTCTTTTTATTAAGAGTTTAATTACTATTTTGTTGGAGAAACAGAACACACCAAACCACACAGCCAAAGGAGGGATATGCCACGTGGCTTTTCTTCAAAGTCTTTTCAAAAGAGAGATCTCACGCACTTTCTCGTGAGGCAAATGCAGTATAAAATAATAAGAGCAATTAATCAATTAACAGTAACAAAGACATGACCTACGAAGGAGCCCAAAAGTCCTCTGCTCAAGGCTTGCGAAAGTGATGATGAAGGCAAGGCCTTTTCCTCCTTTTCTACGTACAAGAAATTGCCCGGCAGCCCAAAATGGCTTAGCACGGTCTTCCCCCAACTCAGTAAGCTGGATCACGGGGCAATAAGTATAATAATAACAAGGGTTTAGTTTTTCGCATATCTATCTAGCCCCTATAAGTGACCTCGGTGGTCTTAGTTGTTCTTCTTCCCACGGGCCAGGAACTCCCGAATCACATTCTTAGTAATCTGCGCAACATCATTTTGATATCCGTCCCAAGCCAATGAGTTGTTCCAGTTGATGCTGCCCACGCTAAAGACAGAACCGCCTCCGTTAGTCTCGTAGTACACCATGTCACTCCTAACAAGAGGAGAGGTAGACCCAAGAGTTCCGATCATGGGGAAGATGAGCTCTTCGTTGAAGAGCATGAAGTGGTCGTCATGACGCTCACTTCTTGCAAGAAGAATTGCGTTCTCAGGACTTCCAATGGCCACGTCCAGGCGATCAAGCTCGTCACCACTAGCACCTCCTGCCAGGCCCTTGGTGCCCAGAAGCTTCTTAGACTCTTCATCGAGTCCTTTCCAGAGCCAGGCGAGAGAGGGGTTGTTCAGAGCCTCTTCAGTGGGGATGAAAGGCCGTCCAGGACCCTTACCGGAAGCACAACTTCCAATGCCCCAGAGTTCATTCGGAGAACGCCCAAGAGATCGCCAGAGACCTCCGAGCTCTCCGTTGAGAGCATGATGACGCTCGCCGGCAGGGTTCTGGTGGGTTCGGGCTCCGACATCAGCTCGTCGGACTTCCATTCGGTGAGGGCGCTTCGGGTCGGTCACGGATTTCCACTATAAAGACATCAAGTCAGCTAAACATTGCACCAGACTCGTCTATCCTCCGTGTCTACTTACGTAGAAACCGTTTCCTCCCGCATAGATAAGAGAACCACCATTCTGGGCATGGCCCTCGTAAGCGTCAAGAGCTTCAAAGGATGGATACTCGGGGTGAGAGCCGGAAATGACTACATCGTACTGAGCCAGTGCAGCGCGGCCTCGGAGATGAAGATCATGATCCGTGAGGATGTCATATCCATCTCCGAAGTGCTTCTCCAAGAATCCAACCATCAAAAGATCAGCAGAGAACTCCCTGGGTCGCTGGAAGCCCCAGTGGATGTAATCTGGGCGGACGTTGAGAATGGGTCTCTTCGTCGTACTATACACAACACCTGAACCGTCACTGTGTATGTCATAGATGGAAAGACCAAGATCATGGCGTCTGACCATCTTGTGGTAGTTGTCTGACGCTACGAGTTGGATACCCTCTGGGAAGGAGATACGGGTGGGCTTGCTCTCATCGTACATGCGTTCATTGGCATATGCGAGGTAGGTAAAGGTAGGGAAGATAAAGGCAATCTTGGCTTGTGAGCGGACTTCCTTGGGGCGGACGAAAAAGACGATGGCGTCTTTCAGGTCTGACTCGGTGTCTTCTACTTCAATCGCATAGGCGCCAGAACGAAGATCAGGCGGGACAGTGAACTGGAAATCGGTATCCCAAGCAGCATCATCGAGGTCATCTTCGTGGAAGTGAACCGCACCAAAGCCATACTTTGCCTCCTTCCAGCCGATGCCGATGAGTTTGTGGTCGTAGTCGTGGCCACGGACGGCGCGTGTGGGAGCGTTGACAAGGACACCGCTGAGTCCAGAACCAGAGACGTCGAAGATCTCATCAGTATCAATGCCGACGGAGAAGTCGTACTTGGCGATATCCCATGACTTCTTTCCCAGTGCACGGAAGGTAGGAGAGTCGATCCTTCCGTTGAAGAAGTGCACTGGGAACTCGGACGGCGATAAGGGGTTGGCAGCCAAGGTTGCGGCAAAGTAAAGGGGGCTTCCGGAGTCTAGCCGGGCAACATCTGCCAAAGTCATGTGAATGGTAGTTGGGCCTGGGGCGATCTCATTTCCGGCTTTGAGGTAAGATAGCTCCAGCTGGAGCTCCTTGCCTCGTATGGTGAGGCAGACGTGAAACCAGCGCTCACGACGAGCAGCAGATGCGATCTTCTTGATCTCAACAGCCTTTCCCGTTCCGATCCACACGACAAGATTGTCTTCCTTGTCTAGAAGCACGCAAATGCCTGCCTTTTTCGTGGTATCAAGGTTGGAGAAAATGGCTTGAGGATGAGGAGCATGCAACATCCAGGGCTGAGCGTAGAACTCAATCTGAACAGCCTCAGACTTATTCAAGAGCGGCTCTCTTGTCCAGGCTTCGACTAGGCCATAGGATCCTGGGTGCGATGCCTGGAAACGGCCCTTGAGCTCTCCCTTCGGGCCATGCTCCACAACTTCTTTGGCAGGTGTAGGAGCATGGGGTACGTCGAGGCCTTGCAGGAGACGAACCAGCTGATACTTGAGCTTCGGGCTTGTTGAAGATATCTACTCGCATTATAAGGATGTGCCTTCTCAAATAGGCGTGTGTTAAATGTAGCTTACCTTCACGTCGGCAACGTCGCCAGGAGATACAACCCAAGGGTCGACATACCCGGTAATTTCCTCCTCGTCATGACGAAGGGCTGGACGAACAGGGTATTGTGCAGCAACCATTTTGGGAGTTTATTTCAGATAGGCAAAGATTGGTCAAAGCTTGTTGTCGACAGGGACAGTAGAGGAGAACAAGGGTGTTGTTGTGCTTGAACCGTTCGTGATGGGGTGCACCATGACTACAACAGTCTGCCCCTTGCCTCCTTATACTGGCAGGACAAGGCTACACAAAACAGGAAACCCGAAGCAAACTACCAGCTCAAGGCCGGTTTATTTCCTCAAGGAGTAATCACGTCGGCTGTCTTTGGATTGAGGGGTCGGGCATGCGATAAGGATTGAGGAGAAGTCAATAGTTTGGCTTGGCGGGATGGATTGCATATGCTGAGGGGACATTGATTTCCGGTCTCATTACCTCGAGTAGGAAATAACTCTTCCTTAACTTCCCTTTCCGTAGCGATTACAGTTCCTTCTGCCAAGAGTCTGACTACTGTTGGCGTGAGGAGATGGTTGGGCATGATGGGCCCAATGGCTTATCCAACGTATCAGACGCCGCCTGTTTACACTCCTTAGATCCATGCTAAACCCGTCTCCGCCCCCGCACTCAAACCAGACAACAGGGAGAGTCTGTGGAGGCTAGGCTGGTCCACTGTCCAGCATAACCTGGGGTTCCGGTGTTCCGCGAGAGGGTCGTGTCCACTAGCCTCTGTCCATGCCCACTAACCTCGCGCTCAGGCACCAGTTTGTTATCTGAAGGTGAGAGACTTGACGTTAAGGAAGGTCCCTCAGGTGTGGGGAGCGGCTCCGAGGCGTTGATAATCACACGTTGCCAAATGACTTCTCCTTGATCTAAAGGAGAGACTAGGAACAATTGATCCGTCTCTCAACTCCTCGAAATAGGTATAAAGAAGACCCCATCCGTCTGCATGAAACTGAAGTCACAACACACAAGTGCCCCATACGCCATCATCTCATTGCCCTCGGTTACCTCATTGCAGTGTTTACAATGTCCCCTCAGAACCAGACTCCTGCCAACATGCAGGACGAGATAGAGGCAATCCCCGGAACGGTCCACCTTGTGGATTCGCAGGGCAAACTGGACTCCCAGCACGCACATGGAGCTGAGAAGGACATTATCCTCGTGCCGGCGCCATCGTCCCACCCGGATGATCCTCTGAACTGGTCTCCACGACGCAAATATCTCTCTGCCTTTTGCATGGCAGCGTACGTTGGGCCCATTCGTCGCTTATACACTCACTAACGCTACAATTAGCTATGTGCTTATCATTGGCATCTGCTCCTCCGCCCTGTACTCCACGCTGGGTCCCTTGTCGGAAGCGACCGGGCTCACTTACGGTGATCTCAACTCCGGAACCGGCTACATGGTACGGCACCCGACTAAGACCCAGTTTCTTATCTTACCACGTTCTTTCGATGGAGTGGACACTCGTGTAATCTTTTATCTAACAATCTCGTAGTTCTTATTCTTTGGGTGGGGATGCATTATCTGGCAGGCCATCGCCATCCAGTATGGCAAAAAGCCAGTGTACCTTTTGACCACGGCGGGAACATTGGTAATCTCCCTCCCCTCATTGGGTCCTCTCCTCTAACGTTATCAGGGTGTGATGGTTTGGCAGCCCTATGTCCGCTCCAACGGAGAGTGGATCGCAACCAAGATCTTGCAGGGGATCTTCGGAGCACCGATCGAGTCGCTGGCCGAGATCACAGTTTCGGATGTGGTACGACTAACCTCAGATATCTGGTATCCTGTAGGACATACTGATGAAATCATTACAGTTCTTTACCCATGAAAGAGGCAAGTTCATTGCCCTCTACGCCCTCGCACTTGGGTATAGCAATGGTATTGCACCGCTCATTATGGGATTTATCAACGATGGCCAAGGCTACAAGTGGGTGTTTGTAAGTGATCTCGAAACAAACAGGACGCGATGTTGGATGTCTAACAAGCTCCGATAGTATTGGTGCGCCATCTTCTGCGCAATCCTCCTAGTCATCATCTTCTTTTTCATGGAAGAGACAAAATTCGACCGCGCCAAGTACATGACCAGCCATCACATCGAAGGCCAGGCCCTACCAAGTACCAACCAAGTCCAGCCTGAGTTCGATAGCAAGGACACCGATGGCAAGCAGGATGGCGATCAGGAAGCAGCCCGCACCACTACCACACTCTCACAAGTCGAAGTCCCACGCCATGACCTGGATGAGCAGTTCAAGAAGAAGTCCCGACTGGCGAGGCTGAAACCTATCGAGCGCGAGAACTTGCGTGGTAAGAATCAACTTGTCAAGCTGATCATTCGCCCCATCCTGCTCCTTCTGTTCCCCATCATTTCCTACTCCGGGTTCATCTATGGCAGCAACATTATCTGGCTGTCGGTTTTGAATGCAACAGAATCCATGGTCTTGTCCAACGACCCCTACAACATGTCAACTTCCACTGTTGGACTGACCTTTATCGCCCCCTTGATTGGCACCACTCTCGCGTAAGTTGATCGGCCCGTCTTTGTGATTAGACAGGATCCTAATGTTCGGTTAGGTGTGTGTATACCGGAATTTTCGGAGATCGCTTCATCGTCAAAATGGCCCGTCGCAACAATGGGTTCATGGAGGCCGAGCATCGGCTTTGGCTCTTCCTCCCTTCACTTGTACTCATTCCGTTCGGCTGCATCTTGTTCGGCGTTGGAGCGCACTTTGAAGCGCACTGGTTCGCCATCGTCTTTGCCATGGGAGTCATCTCATTCACCACGACGGCTGGGTCTCAGATCTCGATCGCGTACTGTATTGATTGTTATCGCGACCTGGCGAGTGAGGCTTTGGCTACCGCCATTATCATCCGAAACACAATGGCTTTCGGGATTGGATATGCGTAAGCGAAAGGATCAATCAAGCCAACTCGATATGACGTCACTGACCGAAGTACCAGCGTGACCCCTTGGGTTGTCAATCTCGGTTACCAAAACGCCTTCATTCTTGGGGCTTTCGCAGGGCTTGCGCACAACTTGACCATTTTCCCTGTGATGAAATGGGGACGCGCCCTGAGAGAGCGAAGTGCCGAAAAGTACTGGAAGACTGTCAAGGAGGGATCCGATTTGGATCTCAACCATTAAAGATACGGCTCTTGTGATGGATTTGTTGATGTGAAAGTTGGGAGATTCGAGGCGTGTCTAGGGTATCTGTGGCTGGTGTTGTGGCTAGTGCTAAGGAATGAGGGAAATGTTGCGCAAACTTCCTGACTTGGTAGTATCTTCAGCAGCCAATCAAAAGCGAGAACAAGACGGGCCACGATGACCACATGGCTTGGGCTTTGCAATCTTACAGGACAACTCAGTTGCCAAGGCGAGAATAGGGGGGGATTATCATTAGGTCAGACAGATCAGGTCAGATTGAGGAGGTAGCCAGTGACTCAGGGCAGGGCGGGTTACGAGTTGACGATACTACCACTTTGGGTAACACGAGAAGCAATGTCTCAATATGGAACTACCGTCTCAAGAAATTCTCTGATTGGCTACAACGTCAGCCTCATACTCTTAGCACATGCAAAGATGCGACAAGCCATGCTTCGACTGCCATCCATGGCCAGGCCGTGACAAGCCATTCTCTGCCGAGAGGCGCCTTACCGTAACGAGGTGGTGGCTGTGTCGCATCATGATTGGATGAGAAGTGGGCTTAGTATGACATAATCTGACCGCCTCCCCCTTTTCCGTTTTCAGCCACGTCCACCGTCAACACATGCTTTTTGAAAAGACGGTATAACCATCCTCGCTCAAAACTGCACCTCGGACGTTTCTGTCCCCGTTTTTCACCACTCAGCTTCTTGAAGTAACTGCACTGCTACATCATGGGTGAGGTATTGGAAACTCAGACGGCGCCTGTTGGCGGTAGTGAAGCCGAGGAATGGTGTATGTTCCTCACTGCCCTTGGCCCCTATTCTTATGCTGATGTGATATAGACCTTCCTGATAAGATGCTTGCCAGTTCGTGATGAAATTTCTCTGTTGCCGAGTCAACGCTGACCATTTTGGGTGCAGGACACCCTGGCAGGCCTCACATTGCTGGTGAGTCATGAGCCATCATTTGATTTTATGAGCTTGGCTGACTTGTCTTAGGTCTTGATGAGTATCGTCAGATGCACCAGCTCTCCATCCAGGATCCTGATGCCTTTTGGGGACAACAGGCTCGAGATCTTCTCTCCTGGGAGACTGACTTTCACACCGTCCAGCATGGATCCTTGTCCGAGGGTAACGTTGGCTGGTTCCTTGGAGGCAAGCTGAACGCTTCCTTCAACTGCGTGGATCGACATGCCCTCAAGGACCCTAATAAGGTTGCCATCATTCATGAAACTGATGATGGACATGGCGGCCACTCGGTGACTTATGGAGAGTTGCTGAAGCAGGTGAGCAAGGTCTCTTGGGTTCTTAAGGATCTGGGTGTGCGAAAGGGTGATACTGTCGCCATCTACATGCCCATGGTCCCTGAGGCGTTGGTTGCCATCCTTGCTTGTGCTCGCATTGGCGCTGTTCACTCCGTCGTCTTTGCTGGCTTCTCTGCTGGGTCTCTTCGAGATCGCATCACAGACGCCAAGAGCAAGGTGGTCATCACAGCCGACGAAAGTCAGCGAGGCGGCAAGACTATCGGCATCAAGAAGATTGTCGACGAGGCTCTGAGCCCCCTCAAGGGTGTCCAGACTTTGGTCTTCAAGCGGACTGGTGCCGAAGTTGGCTGGGTTTCTGGCCGAGACCACTGGTGGCATGAAGAGGTCAAGAAGTGGCCCAGTTATATCCCTCCCGTTTCCATGGACGCAGAGGATCCTCTTTTCCTTCTGTATACATCTGGATCTACGGGCAAGCCAAAGGGTATCCTGCATACTACCGGCGGCTATCTCGTGGGAGCTGCAGCCACCGGCAAGTACGTGTTCGACATTCACGGAGATGACCGTTATTTCTGTGCTGGCGATGTCGGAT
This sequence comes from Fusarium sp. FW16.1, assembly GCA_017654865.1. Classification (NCBI taxonomy): domain Eukaryota; kingdom Fungi; phylum Ascomycota; class Sordariomycetes; order Hypocreales; family Nectriaceae; genus Fusarium; species Fusarium sp. FW16.1. Next base: position 6,298,288 of record JADNRB010000004.1, read on the forward strand.
GGATTACTGGCCACACCTATGTTGTTTATGCCCCTCTGCTCCTGGGCGTGTCCACCGTTGTTTTCGAGGGCACACCCACATACCCTTCCATCAACCGCTACTGGGACATTATCGCCAACCACAAGATTACGCACTTCTACGTTGCGCCTACGGCCCTCCGGCTGCTGAAGAGAGCGGGATCGGATCCCGTTGATCACGACACTAGCAGTCTGCGTGTCCTTGGTTCAGTCGGGGAGCCTATCGCCCCGGAGATTTGGAAGTGGTACTTCGATACGATTGGCAAGGGTGAATGCCACGTTGTTGATGTGAGTCGAACCCCCTTTCCATGACTGCTTGATCAGCCATCATTTTGGAAAACCATGCTGACTATGGTAGACCTACTGGCAAACTGAGACTGGATCTCATGCTGTCACGCCCCTTGCCGGTGTCACGCCTACCAAGCCTGGATCTGCCTGCTTGCCCTTTTTTGGTATTGATACCGTCTTGATCGACCCTGTTTCTGGTGAGGAAATCCACGGAAATGGAGTCGAAGGCGTGCTTGCTTTCAAGTCTTCTTGGCCCAGCATGGCTCGAACAGTGTACGGCGATCACCAAAGATTCCAAGAGACATACCTGGACGTTTACAAGGGATACTACGTGAGTCAAATCAATCATAGCTATAAGTGTGGTTGCTAATATTGAGGCCCAGTTCACTGGTGACGGTGCCAGCCGTGACCAGGATGGCTTTTACTGGATTCGCGGCCGCGTTGATGATGTTATCAACGTCAGTGGTCATCGATTATCCACGGCTGAGATCGAAGCTGCCATGGTCGAGCACTCCGCGGTCGCTGAGTCTGCCGTTGTCGGTATCGCCGACGAGCTCACTGGCCAGTCCGTGGTGGCCTTTGTCTGCCTCAAGGAGGCCTTCAGGGCCAATGAGGAAGCCGTTCATCTCGAACTCAGGCTGCAAGTTCGAAAGAACATTGGCCCTTTCGCGGCCCCTAAGAACATCTTTGTGGTTACTGATCTCCCCAAGACACGTTCTGGAAAGATTATGCGTCGTGTTCTGCGCAAGGTGGTCATGGGTGAGCAGGATCAGCTCGGAGATGTGACTACCCTGTCGGATCCCTCCGTTGTCGGAAAAATCATCGACGTTGTGCACAAGGGGGAATAGAGGCATCGATAGAATGGGTATTAGACGGCGATTGTTGGACTTGTCAGCGGGCTGGTAGAGTAAAATGGGTTCTCGTCGGTTAAAGGGGTAGAATATTCCTCGAGTTTAATACACGTTTTGATGTAAAATCCAGGAAAGGCACATCAAGGTGTCAGGATAATAACCATGGGATGTTTAATAGTGCTTTCGTCCAAAGGGATGCCAGATTGCGGCTTGCTAACGTACGTCTCCGAGTTTTCGGTGCCGTTCGCGATTGGATTATAACTTGTGGTGTCTTTCAGTCCTAGATCTCATGTAGCATGTGTCGACACTCGTGATTTCTGCTGTTGTGACCGACTGACTGCCTCCTTGGAAGACATCATCAAGATTCACAACACAGCATTGGGCGTTTTTTTGGATTTAGTGCGTGTTGTCAACACAGTTGGTTTGCTATCATGACGCCTTATTCATCAAAATAAAACTTACTAAACCAAGATTGATAACGAATGCTATGTGGTAGGTTTTTTCTAAGAGAGGAAAAAGAAATTGAAAGCTCGTCACCTCAGATACCCTAAGCTGGGTACCCAGGAAGACCGCTGACCTTGCAAGATATTGAGCACAAGGAATGTTCATACAAAATGAAAACAGTAGTCCAAGAATGCGGAGGAAGAACGTTGCATTTTAGATCCGACTCTTATCACTCAACCATGGACCCGTGACAAAGTCCAACCCTTCCCGTAGCCAACTATCCTGTGTGGTGGCAGGGAAATCAAACCCGTGATCACCTGGACGGATGGCCACGTGAAACTTGGTATCTGGGTGTGACGTTTGTAGTATGTTGATCAACTTCCTTGTGCCATCAACTGGAACCGCGGTGTCATTCTCGCCGTGAAGCAGAAACAGTGGCGGAAGAAGTGGCTTCCCAGGCTCTCTTTGAGGCAGCAATCCCGCTTCCATCCGTTCAAGTACAAACAGCTCTGGCTCCCGACCAAAGATGTCAAGGAAACGTCCGTTCTGGACCACGGCTATGGCAGAGTCCAGTCTCGTGGGCGGGTCTGCCTCGGTGATGGTGGGATTGCCAGTAGCGGCTGATATGAAGCTATCTGCATCTGCTTGGGGGTAGTTAGACACGCCCACGATTGGTTTCTGATAAGGCCTTGTGTAATGAGATGACTGCATGTCTATCATGGGATAGAGAGTAATCATGGCCTTGGGGCTTGTAAACCCTGACAACACAGACTGCAGAGCCAGATACCCACCTGGTTCGCGATAGTCAGCCAACACGTTATGAGGAGTTGAAGATAACAAACGCACCTGCACTTTCACCCACAAGCAGAGTTTGGGCCAAATTCATTCCAACACTGGACCGTCCAACTGAGGCAAGGTGTCGCCCAGGACCTCCCGACTGCATCCAGGTCCAGAAGTTGGCCATATCCTGTGTAATGTCCCTCCCTTTGACTTCTGGAAGAAGTCGATAATTGGGGCTCAGGATGATGGCATCGTGCTCATCCGCAAAGTCTAGAATCCATTTGGAGAACCAGGCTGGGAAGAGACTTGATCCTGTAATCTAAATCACTTTGTAAGTCTGAGTGGCCAATACCCCGACGGTAGCACTTACAAGGAACCCGCCGTGTATTCTCACAATAACAGGTCTGGCCGTCGTCCTTTTTCGTTTGGGAATCAAGATGTCTACCCCAATCTCAACCCCCGCGGACTGAAAATGAGCCCGAGTGATGTCAAAGCCATTGAAGATGTCATGAGGCACGCTATGCAGAAGGTCGATCAGGGCCTTGAACTGGGCGTCACGCTCTTGCTTGGTAACCTCCATTGCGCCTAAACGAGATCACACTGAAGTTTCCTGTCTTGTCTCTTGGCTGTTGGAGAGAGGAGATAAAAGGAGGAGAAAAGTGGAAACCAACCAGGGCCGTCACAATCTTATACTCGATACGGAGAATAGAGAGTTTGGCTTGTTCCGAATCTCCCGATACCCCGCTTCTTAGCATATTCCCTAAAATAGTTTACGCCACGGGGGCCGTCGGAGCAGTATGGAGCTATCGAGAAGTTGTTGATATGGACCCGTTGAGTTACGAACACAGCTGAGTGTGAGATGGCACAAGTAGAACAAAAGATACGGGGCCACAGCTTTAGGAAGCGGATGAATTTCGTGCGAAGCTCAAGCGTTCAGGTTTAGATGCGTATGGCCGTTAAACAGACATTGATGTTTAATGTTTGTATTTGACTATTTGATAATGAGAGAACAGTCGTATCAGCCTCAACAATCCTAGAGCCCTATAATCCAGCATCATGATCCATCCGCCTGCTGCAAAGCCTTGTATATCTCAGTCTCTACACGATCTGAGCACTCGAGTACCAACCGATCTGTTGTAGAATGTCAGCATCAGAAAATCCATACAAGCTCGAAGAACCTACCGCCATAAGGGATGATTTGAGAAGCAATGATGCCACCAATGTTGTTCTTTCTATCAGCAAACCAGAAGAGATTGGCCAAGCCTTCCCAAGATGCTGTGCCGGCAGCTCGGCCTGTCTCAGAGGCGAAGTGACTAATTGAAAATGACATTCCCCATCCCTCGGTGTGGTCATCCGGCATTGGAGTCAGGGGTGTCGGGTTGGCCAGCTCAGGCTTCGCAACAGGAACACATACGTTGCTGTATCGTGGTTTGTCGGCAATCTGGTCCGTAAACATGTCTGTAGTTGAGACATAATTGTTAACATGGAATGTAGAATGATTAGAAGGGAGTATACGCACCTTTCACAGTCTCGGGTTTTAGAAGGCGTACGCCTGTCACCTTATCGATGCCATCGTTCAGCAAAAGTGAGATGAGCCCTGGTTCTGTTAGTAAGTGTGGAGGGTAAACCGGATAGTTAAACTCACTTCCAAACTCAGCGGGCCTTCCAAAGCAACCATGGCCTCCAGCACATGGGGCCTTGTTTCCTTCTCCGTAGGCCAGTAAAGGTCGTCGGTAGAAGTGATCAACGGCTGCTAGCTTTTCATCTGGAGCCCTCCGATGCATGTAAGCCATATTCGACTTCGCCTCCTCTGAGGGATGGAAAGTCACGCTGTTCATCCCTAGTGGCCGGAAGATGTTGGTTTTGAAGTATTCATCTAGCGACCTCCCAGAAAGCCGTTCGATCATGACACCCACCCAGTCCATGGATATTCCATACTGGAATTTTTCACCAGGCTGGTTCACAAGAGGGCGATTTGTCAGCTCCACTGCTTCTCCTGAGAAGTCATCTGCGCCAACTGGACGGGTATACTCTGCTAGCTTGGCATCCTCAAAAGCGTAACCAAACCCAGCTAGTTGTCCGTTAGCATACTTTCGTCTTTGACAGAGTTATCAGGACGATTTGAGTCCTACCAGTATGGTTGAGGAGCATTCGTAGAGTTATGCGTCTCTTCTTCTCAACAAGTTGGAATCCACCATCGGCGGTGCGAGTCAGGACTTTTACATCCCTCAACTCAGGGCAGATCCTCTCAACCTCGTCGGCGTCATCGAGGTGTAGCAGGCCACGCTCAATAAGCTGCATGCAAGAGACAGAGGTTGCCACCTTGGTAAAAGAAGCCAAGTAAAAGATGGTATCTGTGGACATCAAGTCCTCAGAGCACATTCCTCTTGTTCCGGAGGAGTGCTGGAAGATTGGCTCGCCATCGTTTCTGAAGGCGAGATAGACTAGGCCGGGAATCTTTCGGTCGGCACCTCCGGATGTGTATTCGTCAATGATGTCACGCAGCTTGCCCTGGAGACTTGCAGATAGGATGGAAGGCATGGCGGCAGAGTTGCTACTAGGCGATGATAGGGAGGTGGCCGAGAGTCCAGAACGCAGGGGTCGCTGAGCCGGGTTGTTGGGTATCTCAGAGTTCGTATGTTTGTGTCCGGGACTGCAAGCTTCTTGATTGCGCGTAAACCGTTCCTGTTAACCACGCTGTCGCTAATCAAGTCTGGTATTTCCAGAGTTGGAGAAATGAGGTTTGACAGAAAATCGAGATGTTGTGACGAAAGGATGGCCTAGTGGCTGCGGGGCTAGCCGAGAATGGGACTACCAAGTAAGGTATTACCACATTAGGCATATCTCATGAACTAAAACAACAATAAGAAACCCATGTACACGTATAGAAATGCCACCTTGAGCTGAACCGAGGAAGAACAACACGGTATCTACGACCCAGGAACAGTTCACAACTTATCAAAAATTATCTCACCGTATCAACATGTCTTCTGCCGTTCGCTATCAGTTTCTCCCCGGCCCAGTCGGGGAGATGCTGCGCTCCGCATCGCTTGCCACTACGGCATCCATCCCGATAACTGGTACCCTCGTCATAACAACTGGACACGTTGGAGTGAACCTGAAGACCGGGGAGCTCGTAACTAGCTCCGTGGAAGAAGAGTTCAGCGCAGTCTTTGACTGTATCGATGCCGCACTCCGAAACGCCGGAGTGAGCAAGGGCGTCGGCTCAGCCCACAAGTTGATCGCATACTTTACTCGAGCTGAAGATGAGGCAACTATGCTGGCACTGCTCCGTAAGCGCTGGCCGGGTCATACGCCAACCTTGACGTCGGTGGTGGTTGCGGCTCTCGTCAACCCCGGAATGCACTTAGAGCTTCAGGCGGAGGCAATCGCCGACTAGGAGGCGAATGTCGGACGTATGGATGGAGTGGCGAGGAGACCCCAAGCACAGTGGTCGTTCGTCTGCCCTAGCTGTCACAATAAGGATTGCCAAGGGTCAAGGATGGATAGCCATGGGCTTGGCTCTGCGGCAAGAGGCAGGCGACTTAGGTCTTTTAGCCAAGTCTGTACATTTCAACCAACAGGGGCACAATATGAATGAACTGTATGGTACGGATAACTTGATTCCATTCTAGAATTGGTCTATAGTGATGTTTTTTGTGCCTGTCATGGTGAAACCAACAGCTACCTCTAAGCCCGGTCCGGCATGTTTCGGTAAGGGTTGTTAGGGTCGGCCATCTCCTCCTCAACCGACTGAATAGTCTTGACCACCTTTGCAGGGGCCCCAAGAGCGATGGAGTAGGGGGGCAGACTCTTGGTAACCACGGCGCCAGCGCCCACAGTGCATCCTCGTCCAATGGTGACACCAGGCAGGATCACAACATTACCTCCGATCCAACAGTCGTCCTCGATTCTAATAGGGTGTCCGAACTCGACAAACTTTATGCGAGAGAGGACGCTGGTCTCATGACCCGCAGTGTAGATGTGGACGTTGGGGCCCATCTGGACACGATCGCCAATGATGACGAGGCTGGTGTCCAGGATGGTCAGGCTGGTCAAGTTTTTAGTCAAGATGTTGTAAACAGGTGATCTGAGGATTGCTTACCCGAAGTTGAAGAAGCAGTTCTCACCAATGGAGACGTTGGAGCCGTAGTCAGGCGCAAAGGGTGGCTCAATAAAGGTTCCTGGGCCGACTTTTCCGAGGATGCCAGAAAGCATCTCGAGTCTCTTGGCGGCAATCTCTTCGTAGTTGCCGGTGTTGGGATCTAGGTTGTTGAAGTTGTATGCCACGCAGCGAGCCTTGTGGCGACCCTCCAACAGCTTGGGGTGTAGAGGGTTGTAACTACAGGGGTGTAACGCCCTAGGTTAGACAGACGTCAAAGGTGCATGGGCTATGGACAAGACGTACAGCATGCCTGAAATCATTTTCTCATATTCATCACACCAAGGAGTACCCTGTAGCCCCTTGGCGAGCTCAATGATCTCGGGATCCAGCTGTTGCTTGGCCATGATGAAAGATAGTGACTGTACGGGGTGAAGAAGATAGGGCTGATGATTGAGTAATTTGAAGGGTTATCGGGTCAAAGGCGACATGTATCTATGGAAAGATATCAAAGATTGCCCGCCTGCTTATCCGATGCGGAGCTGGTGATGGTACTTGCTAAGGTAGTTGGAGAGTTGAGGTTGGCTTTAAAGCGCGGAGAAGTCGGACGCGGTGAGACGTTATTACCGCATTAGGAATTACGAGATGCGGCTTCCCCTCTCGTGTGATCCGCAGTGGTGACCATGACCCGCACAGTGTCGGCCCGGCACCTTTACGGTGCAGACGTTATCGCTGGTGAAATCTTCAAGCCATGGGTCAAGGATCACGGCAGAGATAACCGATCCTGCCATGGCCAGCCCTTCCCCGCGTTTCCGGGCCATGTTGGCTGTGGGGGAGGGTCTCCGGGGTGCGGAGGAAAGGGCATTTCGGCATTGATAGGAGATTGTAGAGATGGTTCAAGGCCGAGATTGCCCAGCAGCTGAACTTGACGAGATAGCCCGGCTCATTTTTACTTAAAGGTCGACGGCGTGACCCTGTCGCAACCTTGTTCCATCCTCTTTCGATCCCATCATTCCTCCCAAGTCTTTGGCCGTCTCCTTGCTTACTTCAACTCAGCACATCATCATGGCTCAGAACACCCTCGGCGAGGACATGGCCAAGGTCAAGTCCCATGCCACCAATGACTCGGACGTTGGCGTTGGCCGGGTCGAAGACATGCGTGGCGAGGTCTTGAAGGGCGATGCTGTCGACGACAACATTCTCCTCGCCCAGGGCCATGTACCTGTTATGAGGCGTTCCTTCAATCTTCTCGGAACTTTAGGACTGGGCTTCAGGTAGCCTCGTCCGTCATCACGAACCGATTGACTTAGACCTAACCGTTGTCTAGTATCACCAATTCGTGGGTTTCGTATGCCAGCTGCTTTGGACAGAGCTTGCTCTACGGCGGACCCCAGGCCACAGTCTTTGGCCTGATCGTTGCCTGCGCTGTTCAATGGATCATCATTCTCGGTCTTGCTGAGCAGGCCTCGGCTTTCCCGTCATCAGGAGGTCAGTGCTTCTCCCTCATCTTGGAATCTGCCGGCTGACCGATCTCCTTACCACACAGGCCAATACCACTTCACGTACATCCTGGCCCCGGAAAAGCACCGACGATTCGCTGCCTTCGCTGTCGGCACCATCAGCGTCCTCGGTTGGTGGGTTATCACCTGCTCGGGCATCTCGAATAATGTACAATGCATCATCGGCATGATCATGTTCGTCAAGCCAGAGTATGAGCCGCAGAACTGGCACTCCTACCTTTTATACGTAGGACTGATCTTGATTACGTGTGAGTCGACTTGGGACAAATCCTCCGTTCCCCTGACTGACAACTTGAAGTGATCCCCATCTTTACGATTCCTCAGAAGCACCTCGGAAAATGGACCCAGGCTTGTCTGGCGCTCTCGGTCTTCGGTTTCCTCATAGTTACCGTCACAATCTTGGCCATGGCCGACGAATACAATCACCCCAGCTTCATTACCAAGTTTGACGGTACCAGTGGCTGGCCTAAAGGAGTTGCTTGGGTTATGAGCGTCGGAAACGCCATGTACGCGTTTGCTAGCATGGACGCCGTTATCCACGTGGCCGAGGAGATGCACCACCCTGGAAAGGCCATTCCCAGAGCCATGTAAGTAATATAGCAAAAATTGCCATCTTTATAGATGCTGACGAATTTCAGGAACCTCACTATGATCATCGTCTGGTTACCTCTGTTCCGTTCATCCTGGCCATGATGTTTGTCATCAAGGACCTTGATGCGGTCCGATCGGCTCATCTTCCCAGCCTCGAGGCTTTCTACCAAGCTACTGGCAGCAAGTCGGCGGCACTTGGTCTACAGAGTCTCCTTGTGATTATTTTCTACTGTAAGCTCCTTTAGCTCTACGCCTTGGTCTTTGACCTCCGAGGGTCGTGCTTTACTAACAGACTTCCAGCCTGCATGCCTAGCCAATGGATTACTTGCGGTCGCTTGACCTGGGCCTTCTCACGAGACGTGAGTAATATCTCTCCCTATGTTTTGATCGTGAACTAACAAGTGCGGCTTTGTAGCGTGGTCTGCCATTTTCCGAGTACTGGAACCACATCTCGCCTTCTCTTGGGTTCCCCGTCCGAACCACAATCCTGTCAGTCGGATTCTGCATTCTCTACGGCCTGCTCTATATGGCCAGCAGCCAAGCTTTCAACTCCATCATCACCACGGCAGTCCTTGGAGTCAACATCTCGTATGCTGTGCCACAAGCAATCACTCTCTTCCATGGCCGCGAGAACAAGCTTCCCGAGCGACCGTTCAAGCTTAACAAGATCGTGGGTTATCTCTGCAACGCGTGGACACCACTCTGGGTTACCACGATCGGCATTTTCATCTGCTTCCCGAACAAGATTCCTGTTGATGCTGGCTCCATGAACTAGTAAGTTTCACTCTAAGTCGTTCCTGAGAATATGGCTGACAGTTAATTAGTGTCTGCGTCGTGTTGGGTTTCATGGGTCTGATTCTGGTTGTCTTGTGGGCGTCTGTTCGACGCTACTTTGAGGGTCCTAACATTGACTGGGAGATGCTTAGCACCCAGTACGAGCAAGAGTCCTAGGAGTGCCAACGATGGTGGGCCGTTCTCGGATGGGCAAGGGCAGGGGTTTCAGTTTGGACATGTACGATGACGACACTCCTTCGTGAGAGAACATTGGGTACTAGAGTACCCTCCAGTAAGACTTGCTGATGGAACAGAATGACCTGTCTCTGAGCAACATGTACAAGAAGCTTGAGAGCTAAGGCTCAAAGAAGCAGAGAAATTGATACTGAATTTCTGACACAAATGATTCTATCGTGCACACTTTCTCACGTGATTTGCTCGGGAGAGAGCCCGCCACCGCATTGTCTCAGGAGCCCCTTAATCTCACCACAAGCCCGGGAATCTTGCGAGGTACTGGGCGCCTTCCCAGCTCTGATACTAGGAACATCAGACTTGAACTTTTCATTAAGCACACTAGAAGTACACCGTGACGCCACCTCTTACGCAGAGTTGGTCAAGCAGCTCATTCGGCAGGCTTGTTTTCCCGCATTAAATTTCGCTTCAATCCGCGATGATTCAGGACTAAGACAACTTTGTTGCAAATGACTTAGATTGGCACGGAGATTTACAGAAGATAACGTATTTCTGGCGATAATGTCATACCTCTATTTCAAAAGGAGCGTTGAACCTTTTGACAATGAACATGACAGCATCAGAACGCAGTACAATATGTGACCGTAAAAATGGTACAAATCTCGGTTTGCATATTGAAAGATTGTAAGCAGTACCTATGATACACCAATACACGTCGCTAGCTGGCGTGGGCGTTGACAAACTAGACGCAAGTCGGCAACTTTACAGTCTGCTTGAAGCCTTCTTGTTGGAAGCAATGATCTCACGGTGAGCAGTCTGAGCATTGAGGCTGCCCTGCTCCAAGGCACCATCGATTGCAGCACGCCATCCATGGGCCCAATCAGCAGAGGCGAAAAAGACATTTCCATGTCGGCTCTGGAGTTCATCCTGATACTTTGACATGTAGCCAGGGCGCCACCAAGCAGGACCACCCTTGGAGAAGGGGTCCGTACTCCAGTTGTGCAGAATCTACGTTCCTGTTAGTATTGTCCTAAGAAGTAGTGGGAGTGCAGACATACCAGTCGCTTGACATTCATAGGATGGATCTTGTTCAGAGCATCGATCGTCTTTGTTGCATCGTTCTCTGGGATGAAGTTGTCACGCTCATCCGCACCGAATGCGACGACGTGGATGTCTCCATTGGGCAAAACACCGTCGCCGTAACCATACATTAGAAGCCCTGGGAAACGCATTCCGTTCCATCTCTCAAGCTCTTCGTTGCTGACGTCCGCGTGGACCTTGGTCATGTGGTTAACATGGCCAATGTTGATGGCTTCTTGGCGACGTTGAGAGAGGGGAGGGGAGAACTGAACATCCTTGAGAACGTTCAAAGGAATTGTGTTGATGATCTTGCGAGCACGGAACTTGTCGCCATTGGTGGTTGAGATAGTGGTCGGGCCATCTCCGGATGATGCCTGAACGATGGACTTGACCTGAGTAGAGAAGGCATACTCCAAGCCAGCGTCAGCCGCTTCTTGAAACATGTTCTTTGCCAAGGCGGTTTGACCGTCTCGAAGCTTGTATCTCAGCCAGACGTCGGTAAAGTTGTCCGAGCTATGCATAAGGAGGGCATGTGAGCGGACCATGTCCCAAAGACTGGAATCCTTCATGTGCCCTCCAGAGATGTGAAGAAGGAGCGAGACGAGAAGACCCTGCTCCTCGGCGGTAAGCTTGTGCTTGATCTCCTCAAATCGGTCATGACATGAGATCTGATCCCACTTCTCGACTGTAACTCGGTCCACGATGGGGTTGTCGAGCTGGGCGTGGGGAAGCGGGCAGATGGTACGGCCAAACTGGCCGTCGACATTGACAAACATGTCCCAGCCCTTGGCTTGCATGGCACCAGCTTCCTCATGGCTAAGCTTTCGTGGTTCGGCTCCTGTTATCACAGGACGGTCAGTGATGAGAAAGCAATGATTGAATGAGAAGGGCCTTACCTGGCACATTGATAGTATAGTAGCCCTTGTGCATATCGGGGCTTCCGGTGGTGATCAGGTCTCGGTCCATGTTATATCTGGTCATTTCCCGGAACAGATATCCCATGTGGTGAGTGACCCAAGTTCCGCCCATCTCGTAGAGAAAGCCTTGGAAACAATGAGTAGTCGTTCAAGTAATTGGGAACATGAGACTTACCATCCTTCTTTGCCGTGTAGGTTCGACCGCCAATGCGATCTCTGGCTTCGAGAAGCAGAACGGAGTGGTCTAGTGTAAGGTGTCGCTGGTAAGACTAGAGATGCAGGCACAGGAAGTCAAGGCGCTTACTCAAGAGGCTCAAATCGCGCGCTGCAGCAAGACCCGCATATCCGGCGCCGATAACAACCACGTCGTAGACCTTGTTGGCATTGTTCAGAACACGGGCAGGAGAGATGACAGCATCGCTCTCAATTCCAGTCCTGAAGCCGGTGTGAGGCTCCCACACGTGGCCGTCTCTGGTCTTGGGGGTCATTTTTGAAGAGATTCAGGTAATTCTGGCTGGAAAACGGGTCTTGGTAGTTGTCAATTGCTGGGAGAGCTTCTGTTTGGCAAAGATGGAACCCAAACTGACGTATATCTGAGCTAGCTCGGTACGTAGAGCCTCTTATCGGAAGCTTCCAACTTTTGCCGGACGGTGTGGGCCCCTTTTAGTCCCTTCGTCTTCGGTAAGGTCCGGCATGGCTGCTGACACAAGTTGGAGAGCTGGCGATCTCGGTGGTTCGATTCCTTAATGCCTTTTTAGGAAGTAAGGGTTCTCCGCATTTCAGTATACCCACTTTGGGTAGTTGGCTCTATTTCCACATTGGGTATGACCTTCAATTCTCCGCATGCATCATGAGCGGAGATGACATCGGCTTCAGATGCAGATGGAAGAGCTACTTAACGCCTCTCAATGTCCGGGGTTGAAGGCTTCATAACCACTCTTGTGCAAGCGAAATTACCCCTTGTTCATCTCACACAACGTTTATCACACTCATCTTTTAGTTTCTTTCTACTCTACAGAAACCATGCCTGACTTTACTGGTCTCGAGCTTACTGGCAAGACTGCCATCGTCACTGGTGCTTCCCGGTATGGCATCCTCTCGCTCAGATCACGTTGCTTTTGCTAGCTCAGCTTGAGAGGCTAATCGATACTTTGCAGTGGACTCGGTGCCGGGATCGCTATCCTTCTGGGAAAGCGGGGTGCCAATGTCGTCGTTAACTATGTGTCAGCCGGCAGCAAGGAGCGAGCTGAGAAGGTGGTCAAGGATATCGAGGCCAACGGCACCAAGGCCATCCTCTGCCAGGCCGACGTCAGCAAGGTTGAGGAGATTCCCAAGCTGATTGACGCCGCTCTCAAGATTAGCTCAACTGGCAAGATTGAGATTCTTATTCACAAGTAGGTCTATGCTTCTCGTGCAAGGGAGAGTCCAGCAGCTTACACCGTTATCCTGCAGCGCCGCTCAAGGCAACGAGGCCAACCTGGTAGACACTACTGAGGACTTTTACACACGGCATTTTGATGCCAATGTCAAGGGCCCCATTTTCTTGACAAAGGCGGCTGAGCCTCATCTGCCCAAGGGTGGTCGTATCGTCTTCATTTCTTCTGCGGGAGCTCGTCTCGGTGTTGCTGGTCAAACCGTGTACGCAGCCACCAAGGCAGCCGACGAGGCGCTCGTGCGAGTCTGGGCCAAGGAGCTGGGCCAGTCTCACGGCATCACTGTGAACTGCGTCAACCCGGGCCCCATTGCGACAGGTAAGAAAGATGCAACGGGGTATTTGGCTGAACCTTGCTGACCCACCATGACAGACCAATGGTTCCAGAGCGATGAGCAGTTCCTCAAGAACATGCAGCCTCTGATTGACTCTACTCCCGCTGCGGCGCGAGTCGGTGAAGTTAGCGACATTGCGCCTCTTGTTGCTTTCCTCTGCACTGATGATGCTAAGTGGACGACGGGCTCGGTCCTGTCGGCCAACGGTGGTCTGTACAACTAGAGTAGTCAAATAGTAAATGAAGCCACGAAATATTTACGGCCAGATTTAAAAGAAGATGAAGAGCCGACTTTCCAGGGCACGCAGTGATGAAGTGAGGCCTGTGACAGGGGTTAACACTGTCGAATGCGGCCTAGCCAGATGATTGTATCGTAACGTCTCCGTCTCGAGACAACCCCAGATGATCGCCGTAAGGACCGAATATTCTTGCCATACCCTCCATCATGCGCACATCTCAATTGCCCAATCGTCGAGTTGGTGTTGTAGCTTAGTTCGCCCATGACTCGACCTCCCCGCACTCTAGCTCTCCAACCCGGATCCATTATCCGCCACTCGAATGCGCACTGTCTCGCCCTAAATGTAAAAGGGTTGGCCTGATGGGACTTTAGTGGATCATGCCCGTTTTCCTCTCCCCACGCTTCCCGACCTTCCCTCCTCTTTCCCTGCTACTCTTCTCCAACTCCATCATTCGCCGATCACGATAACTTCATCAGCCATGTCGCAGCCTCAAACTCAAGCTCAAGCTCAAGTCAAGCCTCGCGAATTCAAGTTCGTTGGAGCCTATAGTCGCAAGCGACGCCGTCGAAACGGCACTGGCCCGACTGGGCCGAAAAGTACAGCTGCTGTGGCCTCGACTCCTCGAAGTGCTCCTACACCCGCCGCGCCAAATTCCAGCCCTAAGGTTTCTGAAGGAAAGGAAGAAAACAAAGCCAAGTCGCACCAGGGCTCACCTCCTGTTGTGACGCACCCGCCCGATGCTCAAGTTCCACCACCCGACACTCCCATGATATGCGAAGAAACCGCCAACCCAGTCGACAGCGAGATGATGCTGCAACCCGTCACCGAGGGCATGAATCAAGGAAACGACATAGATTGGTCCTACTCGAGCCTCATGAACCCATTCTTTGACCCCGGCCCGTCCTTTGTTGCTCCCTTTGACCAGATGAACGGGCATCAACAGTTGCCCCTTTACTTTGGACCCGACATTCCGTTTGTTCAGTTGGATGAAAGTTCCTCTGCCGATAACTCTCCCCAGGATAACTTCATCGGACCCAATCTGCCCAACGAGAGCAACGGAGCCAATGTTGAATGCGATGCCGATGGGCAGCATTCAACTATCGACGAGATTGTCCTGCCATCATTAAGCTCTCAGGAAGCTCCATGCAATATTAGTCTGACCATCACCCAACTACTGACGCGGTGTAAGTATATTGCCTTTTTCTGCAACGTGACATTTCATCTGACAGAAGTTAGATGATCAAGAATTTTGCGTCATGCCCTTGACACACGATTTCGACGCCAACCCTTTCCGATTCGACGCCGAGACTGGACGAGGCTCGCAACTCCTCCTTCACTGTATTCTGGCTCTGTCCTACAAGCATATCAACCGCGATACCGGCTCTTGTGCAGGCGAGGCGAAAATGCACAAAAAGAAGGCTCTCCAGATGCTTAGGGATATGGAGGGCACTTCTCAAGCGTCGCCAATTGAAGCGACCTTTCTTGACGCCGTGTTGATTCTCATGACATTGGACGTAAGTTCTCCTCCAAAATATCGGTCGAATAATCCACAATGACATTCTCGAAGTGCGCAACTTCCGCTCATGGACCATGGACTTGGTACTTGAAGCGTGCACACAAGATGATACAGGCCACAGAGGCTCTGAATGTCAAAAAGACCCCACGCATGCAAGCACGCATTGAGATGCTAGTCTGGTAATTCTACTCCGGTGACATGGAGGTGCGCTTTGAACAATGCTAACTGTTTAGGTGGGATGTAACCCTTGCTCTAACCAGCCGCCAAGGATGCGTTCTATCAGAGTCTACGATAATCAGTCTCTTCAACCATGACAAATCGAGCAACGAGACCTTCTACAGCGTGTCTGGGTGTCCGGAGGCCCTGTTTCGACACATGATCCGTTTGGGATCGTACGCAAGGGAATTTGAACTCGTGGCCAACATGACGTGTGTGAAGTTCGACATGGGGCCAGTGTTGGGAGTGGAAAAAGAAATCAGGGACTGGACAGATCCTGAGTATGGTGATCTCCCTGATCAGATTGTCGCCGACACTCCCCCTTCCGAAGGATGTGACATCGGAGAGGTGGCTCACTACAAGGAAGACCTTCACCATTGCGCAGAAGCTTGGCGATATGGCCTCCTCATCTACATATGTCGGGTGTTCAAGTGGCAGCGTGACCAGCCGGCACCACCAATCCTGGGTTTTCTCGCACGCAAGACGCTCAACCATGTCACATCCTGTAGATACAGCTCCATGCTTCAGAAGCAGCTACTTCTTCCTGTGTTTCTCGCTGGCTGCGAGACAAAGGACGAGCACCTACGTCAGGTGGCCAGGACATACTGCAGCTGGTGGAATGAGCGGACTCGGTATGACATGTTCCTGACAGCCAATGCTCTGCTCGAGGAAGTATGGTCTAACGAGACCCCCAACTCATGGTGGGGTTCGATCATTGACCAGAAGAGCCGGTCCAATGTTGGAACAGGAGATACCCGTCAGTATTTATTCGGTTGATCGTCGTTCATTTGGAGTTGGAAGGGTCGGCGCGGGACTTGTTCATTCGGCGGGATGGGATGAAGGGTAGGTTTCGTCTAGCTTCTCAGTGCGAATCGATTCCTTTTCAGCTGTTCACTTCGTCTTCGCATCGTTGTTTACTTACAAATTTGTCGCGAAGTCCCTGTTGTTGTTGTTGTTGTTGTTGTTGTTGTTGTTGTTGTTGTCGCAATGGTGCATTTGACAGGGCAGGCTCGAGGCTGAGTAACGCCAACCACCAAGATGGAGGACTCCGTCATGTTTGTCTGTCAAGATTGATGTTGGAGAGTACGTGGTAGACATGCGTTGGTCAGCACTTGTTGTAACTTTTAAGAACGAGATATCATCATTGTTGGGCGCCCTGAAGGGACGGGGCATACAACCGTATGTTGGAACTGCAAAAAGAAAAGGAAGAAGAGAAGAAGGTTGGAATCGGAGATTGCTCTGGGACGGTGAGATTTTATTGATTTCTAATTTCTTTTTTTGGAAATGCCTTCTACAATGCTCGCATCTGCCCTTCCAGCCACGCAAACGCTGATTTGCCAGACTTGAAGCACGTTTCGGGAAAAAGGAACGGCCCTTGCAGAGCAAACACTTCGGCTATGCTGTAATCGAGTGCCTGAGCATTGATCCATCAGGTTCATCGTGCTCCGGGGACGCTCTGGCGTGCCTCATTCATCCATGTTGCTCCAACCAAGATCGAGAACCTTGAAGGGGGAAATGAACAGTGAACACGCCATGTACTACCCATTTAGAGACTATTCCCCAAGACAGAGATGTGTTCGGCGAGTTGGTATCAAATCAGAGTTGCTCAACACCAAGCCGGGAAGTTCGCGTTGTTCGGCGAATCCATGCCAGGTGTCATCGCTACTCGCGAGCTGCCTTTGGAGAATGACTTGGAAAGACATCTTAGAAAGGGCTTTTCATCGAAGAGGAAGGTAGCGCGTCATTTCAATGCTGGTAAACACTCCAAAGTAGGCAGCTCGAGGCAAATTTTGCCTCTTTGGCCAGAGATACTGGATAACCAATTCCACCAACTTCATCAGGAACTTGAGGGACAACGACCGAGGCAAACATGGCGGCCTTGCCGATGAGTCCGATCTTGGAAGTCGCATGGACGTGACCGCGTCGGTCTCGGCAAAATGTGCGTGGATCAGTGGGCCATGGCGTCGCGCCCCCGAGACGCAGCCAGGGGCGATGTCAAGATCACAATTACCCAAATAGGAAATACGCAAGATAGCTCAACCTCAGATGCCTCACCTGGGGTTCTTACAAAGAATCATCGGCAATCAAGTCGCTAAAGTACCTAGACAAGGGATCATCTACTTAAGCAAGGCATAGGGCATCGTACATACTCATTCCCGACAACTCAAGTCACATTCATCAGCCTCATTCAACTCCCTCATCTTTGCCCATCTACCTCACTCACAACAACACCAACCACCCAAACCAGCCACAATCACCAGAAATGGCCACCATGGACAAGGTTTTCGCCGGCTATGCCGAGCGACAGGCCGTTCTCGAGGCTAGCAAGAACCCACTCGCCAAGGGAGTCGCTTGGATCCAGGGTGAGCTCGTGCCCTTGCACGAAGCTCGCATTCCTCTGCTCGACCAGGGTTTCATGCACAGCGATCTGACATACG
This sequence comes from Fusarium sp. FW16.1, assembly GCA_017654865.1. NCBI lineage: Eukaryota > Fungi > Ascomycota > Sordariomycetes > Hypocreales > Nectriaceae > Fusarium > Fusarium sp. FW16.1. The sequence goes on from JADNRB010000004.1 coordinate 6,316,019, forward strand.
ATGTGCCCTCCGTCTGGGATGGCCGATTCTTCCGTCTTGAGGACCATCTCAACCGTCTCGAGGCCAGCTGCAAGAAGATGCGCCTCAGGATGCCCTTGCCTCGGGAGGAGGTTATCAAGGTCTTGGTCGACATGGTTGCCAAAGTGGGCATCCGAGATGCCTTTGTCGAGTTGATTGTCACCCGAGGCCTGACTGGCGTTCGTGGAGCTAAGCCTGAGGAGCTCCTGAACAACAACCTTTATATGTTCATCCAACCATATGTCTGGGTTATGGACCCTGATGTTCAGTACACTGGTGGTCGTGCTATTGTTGCCCGAACTGTCCGCCGTGTCCCTCCTGGCTCCATCGATCCTACCATTAAGAACCTTCAGTGGGGCGACTTGGTTCGTGGCCTATTCGAGGCTAACGACCGAGGAGCTACCTACCCCTTCCTTACCGATGGCGATGCCAACCTCACTGAGGGCTCTGGCTTCAACATTGTTCTCATCAAGGATGGCGTTCTCTACACCCCCGACCGTGGAGTTCTTCAGGGCATCACCCGAAAGAGTGTGATTGACGCTGCTCGATCATGTGGCTATGAGATCCGGATTGAGCACGTTCCCATCGAGGCGACCTATCAGGCCGACGAGATCTTGATGTGCACAACTGCTGGAGGTATCATGCCTATTACTACTCTGGATGATAAGCCCGTCAAGGATGGAAAGGTCGGACCCATCACCAAGGCTATCTGGGACCGATACTGGGCGATGCACTGGGAGGATGAGTTTAGTTTCAAGATCAACTATTAGGTTGTTGATATAGTTTGTAAAAAATAGAGTAAATGCATCTTTCAAGTAACTTTGATCGAGTAAAATATTTCCACGGCTGTGATAATGGTCTCGGTCTACTTGATCTCTGTGTGCATCTGGCTAGATAGGCAAATTGCTTCAACCGAGACCAGCCCTCTTCCACAAAGACTTGCGTCAATACTCCAACCGAAAGCTTTCCTCCTCCTTCAAACTACATCTCGACCTTAGAATCTAATTCCACACAGTCTATTTTGTCAAATTGGAGCAATTAAGGCGATCTAATTCGGCAACTGCCTAAGCGACATCGAGGTTGGTTGAGAAACTCCCTTTGCGATCTATCCAGGTACTGTACGTTCCACAGTGGCGCCAAGTTCTCTCAGTCCTACTCGAAACAGATTAACTATAAGAGGAAATACCCTTTGCTTCAGAATAAGGACCTATCTAAGCTAAGAGAATAGAGTAAGTGTCGAGTGGTGTCAAGTGGATGGTGGTGGTGGGTCGGGCTTCTCCGAATGTTGACTTCCCGTTTCGGGAAATAGGACCAGTGGCGACCTCCGGATCATGCGAGCTAAGAAACTTAGAATCATGGAGATTGGAGACACCATTGAGAATGGGGTCCTACGCAGAGAGCATTGTGCCCTTCAAATGCAGACAGTTGCCGTGACAAAAGCTCTATGTCGGTGACTTCAGTTGGCAAAGAATTAGTTGCCAGTCTCTAAAAACTCCTCAACATTACGGTACTAACTCTACCATGTCTGCACACGACAGCATTGTCATTCTCGGGTAAGTTGCACAATCGGGATGGCAAGTCTATTGTTGGCTGACCCGATGTAGCGCGGGCATCATCGGCCTTGATGTCGCCCTGGTCCTTGCAGAAAGAGGCTATGGCCAGTCTATCACTGTCATTGCCGAGCATCTGCCTGGTGACACTGCTCTGAGCTACACTTCTCCATGGTAAGAAGTGCTAACGATGGACTCGAGTGAGGTGCAATCTAACTTGACTCTAGGGCTGGTTGCAACTTTTCGGCCATCTCAGGCACAGACGCCAATGCCTTGAGATGGGACAAGCTCGGGTACTTCCACTTAAGCAAACTGGCCTCCGAAAGACCTGAAGAGACATATGTTCGACGGACACCCTCCACAGAGCTGTGGGACGACAATGTTCCCCATGACAAGATCAAGACCATGTCTGAGTACCTCGAAGATGTAAGACCCACATAAGATATGACGGTCTCTCTTTACTGACCAAGTCCAGTTCACGCCGTTGTCCACTGAACAGCTGCCTGAGGGAGTCAAGTTTGGTGCATCATTCACAACACTAACAGTCAATGCTCCCAAGCATCTGCTTTATCTTTACCAAAGGCTGAAGCGGGACTACGGCGTCCGGTTTATTCGACAGAAGCTTCCCAACCTCCAAGCAGCCTTCTCCAGTCACTCCACTCAGATTGTCTTCAACTGCACTGGAAACGCGGCCAAGTCGCTTCCTGGAGTTGAGGACACTAAGTGCTACCCAACGCGGGGCCAAGTTCTTTTGACGCTTGCTCCTGAAGTTCAAACAAACATCATGAGACACGGCAAGGACTACGAGACTTATGTAATCCCTCGGCCTTACTCCAAAGGCCATGTGATCCTTGGTGGATATATGCAAAAGGGAAATGGGTATGCTGTTTGACATGTTGAACCTGATTACAAACTGACCAGCTTCCAGAGACGACGCCACTTACTCCTACGAGACAGAGGATATACTGAATCGCACAAAGGAGCTGAGTACCGAGGTCCGAGAAAGTGACATCGAGGTCATCGCTGCATTTTCTGGACTACGACCTTCTCGTGAGGGTGGTGCTCGAGTGGAACGGGAGGACCTGTCTATTACGGGCCAGAAGCGTACTGTCATCCACAACTATGGAGCAGGTGGTACTGGATTTCAAGCTGGCTATGGAATGGCAGTTGATGCCGTCAGCGCTGCTGAGCCCCTGCTGTCAGAGATTCGAGCCCAGTTGCGATCCAAGTTGTAATCTTCAGCGAAAAAGCATGTTGGCGATATGTGACGTAGGCTGCTTTGAAGGAAGCCTGGAGAAGACACGGTTCAAGTCCTTCAGATAATGTGCTTACTGCATATTTGATAACAGAGGTTGACCTAAGGATTAACCTTCTTTCTCATAATACCTATTCTGTCTACCTATCTCATGCAGCTGTGAATGATTCAACCTTGATTGAGCCGCCGAGTGCCTGAGTGGCATAGTTGAAGATACCAAACCGGTAAGCAATAAAAAATGCCCAGCCATTGTATAGCTCGTAGTTTGGACCAAGTTTCTCGAACCTACTTCCGTCCCAGCTATAAGAGAAGACCGCGTTCCGAGACCCCGTAGGACTCGTGTCCAACTCGGCACGCAACCACACCTTTGTCTTGCCCTCCGCTACGTCCACTGTGGCCTTGACCTCACCCAAACTCTTGGTCTCTCCTGACCATTCGTCAATAATCATTCCTTGTGCGACTGCAAGGGTGAATTTGCCGTTGGATCGATGGATGCCGATGTAGGCGCTCTGATCGCGGAATGCTGCCAAACCTGCCCGGTCGCCATCGGTCAGTTTGCTAAAGTCAATCTTGACGGTACCGACAGGGTGCTCTCCATGGGTTCGATGAGTTAGAGTGTTTCTCGCCGAGTATATATCGTTGGTTATGGTGGCCGTGCGAAGAGTCAGGCCATTGCTGATCTCGTAGGAGTTGACGTCGGGATTGTGGTTCCACTCCCAGGACGGATCAAGCGACGTGCCCTGGAAGCGGTCCGTCCGCCCCCAATTCTTGGTGAGGCCATTACTACCAGAGGGAAGCGGGTATGAAGCTCCCCAGCCACCATTAGAACCAGTCACGAGGACGGGGAAACCATCATCGCCCCAGCGAATCGGGGCCAAGACTGGAAGACGACCAGCAGGGTATGCCCAGGTGAAGGACATGAAGTACCACTCGCCTGCAGGAGTCTTGATCAGACTTCCCTGGTGGGGAGAATTGCCACCGCTGAGCGGGGGTGTGATGCCTATGGCGAGGTTCTTGGATTCGTATGGGCCGAAAGGGTTGTCAGACTTCCAAATCCAAGTTGCTGCTGTGTTATGGTCATCGTTCAGTATGTAATACTGACCATTGATCTTGTACATGCGGTTTCCCTCTAGACCTTCAACCCCAATAGAAGTGTTGTTCAGGATTTGCTGAGATCTCACTTCACTAAGGCCGTCTTTGGAAAGCTGAGAAAGTCGGACGTTGTTTGACCCCCAAACGACATACATGGTATCGTCATCATCGATCAGAATGCCATTGTCGTAGTAGCAAGTCCCGCCCGTTGCAAGCTGCGCTGCCTTCTTCCAGGGTCCGGTTGGGGATGGAGAAGTGAACACCCAGGTGTTCCAGAAGTTTGTGCAGCCGATCCAGTACCACAGTTTATTGCTCTCTCGATATCTCAGAGATGAAGCCCAGGTTCCCCCTCTATAGGCGCGAGTGTTGCTGTTGGGAAGATCATAGCCGTCTCCAAACTCTAGACGTGGGATCGAATGACCGATAAGATCCCAGTTAATAAGATCTTTGGAGCGAAGAATGGGAGCCCCCGGGCTGTAATGAAAGTTGGAAGCAGAGAAGTAGTAGAGCCCATCGGGTCCCAGGAATACATCATTGTCGGGGAAGTCAGAATAGATGATGGGGTTTTGGAAATTGTCGGCTCTAGCGGCATGCGTCGGGGTCGTGGCCACCAACTGGATAGCGGAGGCAACAAGGCCCAGCAATAGTACAAGCGAGTGCATTGTGAGGTTTACTGACTGCTTGACGCTTGTACTGCGCTTTCCCGCAGGGGACGTTTTGGCTTTATATAAGTTGTTGTCATGGCATGGTTTATGAGCGCTGCTAGTATTGTGTAGGTTACATCCCCGGGTAATCTGGATGAATTCTCTGCAGGGTGCTTTTTGCCAACGGTCTCCAAGTTCTTCTTGAGTCTCGGCTGCTTGACGCTATAATAGGTAAACAAGTCCGGCAATAGCCCAATGAAATACGGGGTTTGAGGTTACTTTATGCAGGGCCACCATACCATAGCTGGGAGGTTCGGTTTCAAATGGTGGAGTTCTCACGCCACGGAGCGATGAGTTCCGCCAAACGGAGACACAGGCTCCGACTGCCCTAAAAGCGGCTAAAAGCTCGCGATAGAACGAAATGTACCTCATGGCAGCCGTTACCGCTAAACAGGTGACTAACACTTATACGAGAAAAGTGACACAGCCAAAATGATCAAGTGAGATACACCTCCCGATGACGGGGATAACTTAGGGTTAGATTTCTAGCAGAGTCAAAAATAATCCTTATACACCTGACATCTAGTAATGATAGTCTATAATTATAAAATTCTTTGCTTGGAGTAGAATGACAATGACAAAGCACCCTTAGACGAGTGCTGGGATAGACCTGTTTGCAGAACTAAGCACAACACCGAGCTTGTGCACATAGTTGAATTCCTCCTCAATTAGATCGTTCTGAACCCATATCCTTTGAATCATCATCTTGATAGAGCCTAGGTTCCGAAAGTGAACATTCCTCTCTGTTCTTGAGATGAGGTCAAGAACCATGGCCCGTTGATCATCAGTTCGCGCCTCGCAACCAAGTATCAGAAGAGGGAAAGGCCATTGGCAATGCTCTAACTGTGAAAGTATCTCAAAAGATCGTTCAATCCATTCCGGAAGACGTGATCTCTCCTTGGCATTGTCTGGTGACGCACGTTTGAGGTAAATCAGGGTCGCCAGCTGGTAGAGTTCGACTGCTTTGTCGGAATCCGAACGGGATCCCTCAGTTAGAGTATGATTCTCATTGGCTGAGATATCGATCCTCCGTAATTTCCATTCGAGGAGTTTGAGATATTGTTGATAATCATGCGCGTGGAAACGTGGGTCTGAGGGTTCAACAACGGCATCGCACACTTCGGACAGGAGGTATAAGACCTCATGCGGAGGGCCTACTAGATGTGCGGGCTGTATCACGTGTAAGATTAGTAAAACTTGACAGGAGGGAGGAGTAGAGGAAGCCTACCTGGACCTCTGCGCATACTGTAGGTCGAAAGGGTTCGAAATGTGCTCCTGTGGCTGATCCTGTAGCGTCCAAGAGATCTGGTTGCCAGTGACGCAGGCTAAATCGAGCCAACACGTCAGAGTAATGGACCCAGCCGATGAGTGTGGTCATGTCGTTGCTTCCGGTAATTTCGTCGAGTTTGGCGTTCTTGATGATCAGTTTTGAGCCGCATACATACCACAGCCAGTGACTTGATGCCGCCGACATTTGGTAAATCTAAGAAGTATTAGTACGTGTCTATGGCATACCAATGCTTATGATGCATACCTCTAGAGTGCAAAGGAGCATCCCTGCAGCAACATGACGGATGGATTCATCTGCGCCAATGACACCCTGGGTAGAAGCTGCTAAAGCCCGAAGAGCCGCGATTTTGAGCCGATCTGCAAGAGAGCGGTCTCTATCCCGATGATATGATGCCAGGGCCAATGCAGACTTGAGTATTGCGGTTGCACACGGCGAATTGTCGGAGAGAGCCATGCGAACGAGGACCTCGCGGATCTTTGATGCGTCATGACCAAAAGCCATAAGGGAATATGATGCCTGGTACACGACTGCTGTATGTGAGTTATGAACAAATCTTTGGGTCTGATTAAGGTAACTAACAGTATTCGAACAAACCCGCTTGCACGTGGTCTAGTCTTCCACTGACAAAGGAAATCGGAGAGCTGAGAACTGGTTGGACGACCTGCATGGACTTTGTTGGTTGGTTGTCGAGATCATTTAAGATAAGCTGTCTCATAGTGGGATGTTGCTCAGAAGTTGCATAGCCAAAATCGACGCCGGAGATCAAAGCGTGCATCTCTATGTCCCCAGTGGAAGTGTTAACAAAGTGCCGTGCGTCATATTGGCGCCTTTCTGCGGGTGCAGGCCCAATTACCGCGCGCCGAGCATCACCCTCTCGCGGCCAAGATAGCCGAGTCCCATAACCATCACATCTTCGGCCTGCTCTGGCACAACGGGTGCAGGTTGGGAGAGTCCGATCACAGAGCACCTTGCGGTCTAATATGGAGTGTCAGTGGAACCCGGCAACGTTTCAAAACTCGGCTGTCGAACCTCTGCAGGTCATACACCCTCGTTGTGACATGAAGGATTGATGGGCTGGGATATGGTGATGACTGTTGGTTCAAATTTGAGTTCAGAGACAATACCTGCATGAAGGATGCAGCACAGAGTTGCAAAGCAAATGAGGAGTAGCCCTGTCGGTTTTATCGCTCGCAAAAAGTTGCCCCCGAGGACCAGTTATCTCGGCGCTTCTCTTTGCGCATTTGTCATTTCGAGATTTGTGAGCTGGCGTGGTGAAGAAGTTGTAAGCAGCCACCCACGCTGACATGTTTTGGCTTCATGCGGGGGAAGCTGAAATTTGAATCGAGGGCAACTTTGAGCGAGCTAGCCATCACGGCGCAAGATGATTGGTCGGCAAGATCTAGCGTCATAGTCCAACCCAGTTGCTAGAACCCTATGGTGATGATGCTGGAATTCGTCAGTCATCAAGAGTTGAACGAGTGGGTGACAAAGCAAGAATATGAATTGAGTATATATATCCAGGATATAGGAACTGTATCGATCTCTTTTTGCATTCACCATCTTCAGCAAAAAACAAGCTTCTCTTCACCCAGCACTCCACCAAACCCCACCCCACTATCACCACTCTCACACTATGGCTTCGTATCTGGTCACGGGGGCATCCCGCGGTCTTGGGGTGAGTTAAGTCTTCATTGACGCACGAATAGAATTGACTTATTATCCTTCAGTTCGAGTTCCTCCGTCAGTTGTCTGACAAGTCAGACAACATTGTGATTGGTCTCGTCCGCAACAAACAGGCCACAGTCGAAAAGATTGAGCGCGAACTCTCTGCACGGAAAAATGTGTACATCATCCAGGCCGACATCAACGATTATGCGGCTCTCAAGGTAAACTCTCCTGCTCTGACTTTATGGCCGCGCTAACAGGGTATCAATAGGCTTCAGTTGATGAGACTTCCAAGATTACTGGTGGAAAGCTAGACTACATCATTGCGAATGCGGGTCTAGTCTCTCCTTGGTCCGCTTACGACCCTCTCAGTGTTCTGTAAGTCAATTTCTTCACTCTAGGCACTGATACTCCTCTGACTGCTGCACAGAGGCGAACAACCTGAGAAGCTTGAGGAGGACTTGATCGCCTCATTCAAGGTCAACGTGGTCGGCAACATCCATCTCTTCAACCTTTACGTGCCACTCCTCCTCAAGGGCCAGGCCAAGAAGGCCATTACTTTATCCACGGGCATGGCCGACCCGGATTTCGTCTCCCAGCTTTCCATTTCTGTTTCAGCACCCTACTCAATTAGCAAGGCCGCCGTTAACCTAGCTGTTGCCAAGTTCGACGCCCAGCACAGAAAGGAGGGCCTACTTTTCATGGCCGTTTCACCAGGCCTGGTCGATATACGCCACTACGATGAAGGTTAGATATCTCCAAGGCACTTTTGCGGAGATCACGCACTGACAGCTTTATAGCGACGGAGGAGCAGACCCAGAAAGCGGGTGAAATGCTGCAGCAGTTTAAGTCCTACGCACCTAGCTTCACGGGGCCGATAACACCTGAAGAGTCTGTCACCGCAGTCTTGTCTGTGCTGCATAAGGCCAGTATCGAAGCTGGCAATGGCGGCGCATTTGTGTCTCACTTTGGAAACAAGCAGTGGCTGTGATGGTCGCCCACGTTCACGATAAATGCATAAGGGTATTGATTAGATAAGAATGGAAATTGGGTAGATGAAATGCTATGTTGTCCCAGTGTTAGACGGCCAGCTTCTGCCCCTTCTAGTGCTTCCATAGAGGCCCAATATCAAACCGATAGTCGTTCTTGTTCCATGAAAGGTCCTATCAAGTCGAGAAATTCACCGCTCAGAATGTCATCCGCATAAAATGGTGCCATTGCAGGGTCGTTCTCATTAGACTCGCGATCACGCGTCCGGTCTTCCAGCATGGATGCGAGTTTAGTGAAAACAGTGGGCGGGCCATCTTCGCGTATTCCAGCTTCTGATGCTACACGCCTCAAATTTTGACAAATCTTTTCGTCCTTGCAAACCACTGTGTCGGAGGAAATAAGTCCATAGCCTTCTAACGGAAGGCATTTTGCAACCTTGCGAAAAGACAAGACCGAGTGCATCACCTGGTATATCGAGGCCAATGAAAACCCGGCATATTGATGTGGTTGATAGGTAAAGAGCACATTAAAGTACGACTCAAGTGCTCTAAATGAAGCATGTAAGTCGGTCAATTCGTCTTGTGAGGTTAATGATGGCCTTGGAAAACTATCCGGAACTGCAAATTCGTTGATCGCAAAGGTGGCATAGTGAAGATGACAGAGGACAACTAATCGATTTTAACTAGTGTTATCACAGAACGTTTCAGGGCGTTGAGGTTCTTACCCGGATCCTGTGATAAAGAAGCAGCTTCATCTCTTATTTTGTCCAGGTCTGTCCGTAGCACACAAGCAACCCAAGCTGGTGGCACGTTGGATGACTGCATTCGATCTCGGTTGCGGCCATCAGCTGGTGAGTAATAGGCCTTCTCTAAAACCCTGCGTATTTTGACAAGAGTGACAAGAGTCAAGTTCCCAGGGCTGTTGCTTTTCTCGACCAGGTCCTCTAGGTATCTACTCATCTCACTTGTCCAGTTTAGTCTGTCGGCCTGGTGAAGGTACGACGATATGCTGCCAGACTGACAATTAGGCATCTTGAGTTGTGTAGACTGGAAATGGCTTACACGGAACTCAAGAAATAGCAAGCAAGAACAGCTCGCCGCTCCTCGGATGTGCGGGCATGTAGTGCCCATGGCTGATGAAGCCTAAGCTCAGATCTACCTTCAGCTGTGGTGGGTGGTGTCTTGTTCAAGCCAAGATCGAAAATGATAGCGGTAGCAAGTTGGATAAAAAGAGTCAAGAATGGGCGTCGCTTGACTTGGAAGTTGCCCCTGACGTTGTCGTGAGTTTTTGGAGGTCCAGGAATACATGCCAAGCCTACCATGCGATGCACGATAGGAGCCCTTGAAGGAGTTCAACACTCCTCTCAAGTTCAGCCACCATACTGTTTGCGATAATCTTTCGAATTTCGCTGTATAAATGTTGCTGCTTCAGTGTGGATTTTACTGAGACAGCGACGATGCAAAGCCACAGGAAGGGTTTTGCGTCTCGTAACGTGGCGGCAGAGGATTCAGGGTCAAGAGTCAAGAACGGAAGATGGGCATGCTTAAGGGTACAAAAGTCTCTCAACAGTTCTTGGCCATCAAGCACAAATGCGAGTGTGGCAGCGGATGAGCGCTCTTTGTAGCTGCTGGGTGGAAATGGCGGTTCTGAGGGTCGAGAAGAAGCACACTCAGTGTGGGCCGGGCCTGCATTCATCTGTTGCTGGGTATTGGACATGAGAAGGGAAACTAGTCCATCAATTTTGCTTTCAAGTTGATCACTGCGGGTAGTGTTGTCTCGTCTTCTTGCCTTGCTCCTACGTTCCCTGCTGGAGGAATCACACTCTTTCCCAAGACGTTCGCATCTGAGTCACCACGTCAGTTTCATTGGGCATACTTGGGGGCCGTCCTTGGAATTCCAACCTCTCACATGATTCTCCGCCGTTGGTAGCGACACATCGGGATTTGGATCGGGAACATTGGCTACACGCTGTTCCATAGGGGGCGTGTCCAGTCTGTCGGTTCATTGATAAGATTGATTTGTAATCAGGCATCAGCTGTGAAGAGCCAGAAATCACGGGCCGTAGTAAAAGTCGGAGATGGGAGCGGCAAGTAGGAATGTTGTCGGCGTCGAGGGACAGGGCCTTCTTTTATTGGTCTTGGAGCATCGGACGTCCCGGCGAATCGGGGTTCCAGTTGCCAAAACTCCGATTGAGAGTCGGCGTTGGGGGAGTTTAAACCTCCGAATACCGATGCCGGATTTCTGAGTGCGCTGCGGGATAGAATATATAACGGTGACAAGGAAATAGTCTCATATTATCACTGACTCAATATTTATATCACATCTCTAACACGGCAAATTGTCTATCATATTACAGCATACCTACCAGCAATATGATTTCCCTCCATAATCTGTCGTTCTCTCTTGCCGTCCTCCTGTCCAGCTTCATCACCATGTTATGCTCCAAGGCACCCAATTCTACTCCGCGCGGCGGTTGGAATCGAGATCGGCTTGGCTTTTACGCTACTCCTGCCGCGGCATTCCTGCGATGTCTAATGGCCGCAGGAGTCGGCCTCGTTCACGCATTTATTGTGCTAAAGACTCCCAGCAACACTCTTATTTGCCCACATCCCGACAATCTTGACTGGCAACTCTTCGACTGGAACCCATATACTGTGGTGTGCCTTTTTCTTATTGTCTGTGTTGGGGGGCCTCTCCGTCTGTTGGCGTTTGCTCAACTGGGGGGAAATTTCACCTTTCGCCTTGGACCACCAAGCGCTTTGATAACAACGGGTGTTTATCATCTTATGCAGCATCCAGGTTACACGGGACAAATAATCGTCTTGCTGACGAACTTGGCTCTCTATTTCCGGTGGGACGCAGTACCAGGTTGTTGGCTTCCTGAGAGCATGAACCAGAGATTGGACGGCTGGGGTTTTTTCTACGCTGCTATCATCACCTTGGGCATCGTGCGGAGGCTATTGATGAGAACCAAGGATGAAGAGGAGATGCTGCGGAAAACATTCGGCGTTGAATGGATCAAGTGGCATCAGTCTACCAAGAGGTTCATACCCGGCGTGATCTGAAGTAACCTCAACTGAGATTGCATGGATCCCGAAGCTGTTATCTGTTCATGGACGCCTCAAGCTGTCTTTCTCTTATCATATAGGCTCTGGTGTACAACGAGCTTTGAGATGAAGTTTTTTTTTTGGATATTTTCGAACGCATTAAATACTTTTGCAAAGAAGAGCGAAAAGCCATTGTTAGAGGTTAAGAACATACCATGAATACGAGAAATCCTGTGGGGTTAGGTTGTCGAGTGAACTGAATTGGAATGCGTTACAAATTTGGTGTGGTCCGATGCTTGTCACTATAGGTAGTGACCGATTCGGTGAATGAGTCACTGGCCGTCTGTTGGACCCCCTCCACGATCTGGTCGTTTACTAGAAATGCTGGTTGCATCCAGTTGAACTCGCCTGCCTACGTATCCTACCTTACACCACGTCTTCTTACAACCCTCAATTCTGCTAAACACGTACCTTTCATCAGTCAACATGGATTACAGTACGGAAGAAATCGTCAACGCCTTCCGGTCAGCCCGGCTCCAATACGTCCGAGCCGACCAATCCGACAGCAATTTGCAAGCATTTCTGCCGACAATTGAACAAGACCCCGTCATTCAGGCCATGGCTGCTCCAACAATGCTCCAACCCAAGGGGAAAAAAGCTGCCGACGGCTACCTTGAATCTGTCGTCAATTCGTTACTAGGCGTGGCGATATGTCTTTTGCCTGAAGAGGAGAAGAGAGTGAATCCAGAGAGTGATAAGAGCGACGCAGAGCAGAAGCAGAGCCCAACCATCATAGGCATCATGTGCATCGGCTGGGGAGGGATCTCACCATCCGTCGCACACCACCGTACCGCTGAAATCGGTCTTAGTCTTGCCAGACCATACCAAAACCAAGGCTACGGGCGTGAGGCCATCAACTGGATGTTGGACTGGGGATTCAGGCACGCCGCGCTTCATTCTATTGGCATATGTCCTGCCTGTTATAACCCGAAGGCTGCACATTTGTATGAGAGTATGGGCTTCAAACTGGAAGGGCGACGAAGAGGGACAATTTGGCAAAACCGCAAGTGGTACGATTTGTTGGAGTTTGGAATGCTTGAGGACGAGTGGGAAAAGCTAAGGGGTATTGCCCCTTAGCACTACCAAGGTCACGATGTACGGCTCGCGCTTAAAGTACGGGAGAGAAATGAATATTTCCATGCCGCGAAGAGAGATAAGCATTGTGTAGCCCCTAAGAGGTTTACCTTGTATGACGCAAATAGGTTCAAGTCTTATACTATAGGCAATAAAAGACCAAAAGAGGCCATGATATTAATTAGGATATAACGCTATAATGTACTATTCATCTCTTCTTTCCCTTGATTATAGCCCGCCCCTTGATGGGATAACTTAGCTACAAGATTAGCGAGAGACAAGGTATAACCAGTGAATCAGGCGCCATAGGCGCCATCAGCAACTGGCACGAAAATCTGCCAAGGGGGAGAGGTGAAGTTACGCTCACAGGTCTAACCTCTTCCTGTCTATCCTCTTCGCTGTCCCATTAAGGGCCGGCTTCAACTATATCAAAATACGCAATATCAACGCATCATCGCATCGTATCTTAATTCACACAATGGCCTCACCTCCGATCTCATTACTTGGTTCATGAATCACAGTCAGACAACTTAGCTAAGTCTCTGTGCTTGAAGCGACCATGGCAAGTTCCGAGAATCAAAACGCTAATCCCATCCAACACCTGTTTTTTTAGCCCAGGATACGTTTAAATGATTCTGATCTAGGAGGGTACTTTGAAGGCAGTCTTGAAGAGACTTATATTTAATATGCTGTTCTATATAGTCCTGACGTCGCCAACATAGCAATAGTCAAAAAAAGCAATGGCAATGAAAGAAAAGGGTATGAAAAAAGGGCTTTGTGGAAAAAGCCTGCAAACTTGACCGGGAAAATGACACCGGCAATCCAAAGGGGTATCAAGGACCACCATACGAACATCAACAAGCTCCAACGTGTCAGTAAATTTAGAACCCGTGCTTTCATATCAACTCGACTGCGAATCACCCATACTACAGCTGTGAAAAATAAAAGCTTTCCACATAGCGAGGCTATCTGAAAGCGAAAAGCGCTAGATTTTAGGTGCGTGGTTAGCATTGATAGATTAAGGGCAAGGGAAAGCTCCGGACCTTGTGTTGAGATAGGTATTCTGTCCAAAATACATTAGATATGCGATCAGGAAGCACACGTCGCAAACGGAGCCACCAGTTAGCAATAAGGTCCCAATCAGGATATAACGGGAGCGAAAGGGGACCCAGTGACGAATCTGGGGGCTGAAAGAAGGCGTCGCTGCCGAAATTGGTATGTTTTCCAATCTGACCTGTTTAACCGCAATTAGAGCTTCTAATCTTTATGGAGATGTGGGACTTACTTGTGATGAATGGCCACCTGGCCTGGAAGTGTCTGGGCCGATACCTTGTTCTTGTTAAATCTTTACTTTATAGAAAGTCTGGCGATGATATTTTCACTTACAGCCGTCGTACTTGAGGATATGTGACGGCTGGCTCGATAAGCTCTCGCAAGTCTCCCATTTTCAGAAGCAACGTCGTCGAGCTCATATTGTGGGGCTTGAGAGTTTTTATGTATGGCCGAGACGGGCTCAAAAGGGCTTGGGACGGCCCAGCGGGACGGGCCAAAAGTGAAAATCATAATCGGGATGTAGTTGACCACCGATGCCAGAATAACCAGACAAAGAGGCATCTCACTGAACAAGAGAGTTGTCTCGACGGGGCGGCGACTGGTGAGGCTATAGCCTTCCAGTCGTTTCGAATATATGAAAAACCCGATGGTGCAAGATAATGAAGCGCTGGTAACGAAGGTAGATATCGCATTGTGTAGACGAGCCCGACGCTTCGAAAACCCAATGAGCGGTTGAAGGAGGAGGCTTAAACCTTCAGCAATAGCGCTAGCGACAGTAAAATGAAACCTTCGAATTGCTACTGTAGCTGGGTCGGGTGGAAGGAGACTAGCGTCGATGGGTACAGCGGCAAAGATGCTGAAAATCATGAGGGAGGGGGCTGTGAGGATCATGCTCAGCATAGTCAGGATCATTTCTTTCCTTCTAAATAACCCGTAGCTACTTTTTAGATTCAGAAGAGCCATCACCTGGGAAGATTTTTGGCTTCGGCAACAGTGAAAATCGAAGAGTGTTGAAAAGAGTAAAATGTGAGTATCTGACCGCCATCACGGCTCGCAGCCTGATCTTCGAAATCACGTGTAATAAATTACGTGGCGTCTGCAAGTCATCGGCTTAGGAACAGGTAATGTTCCGAGATGGAAGAACAGAAGAGATTATCTGGGTGGGTTTGGGCCCAATTGCCTTCATCAATGTCATTATAGCAGCGTCCATCCCGGGTCATATCGTCAAAGATGGACCTCTGCAATACCTGCCAGAACTTTGATATTCATGTTTTCAACCCCACCCAATACCCAGTACGAGGCTATAGAGCAGCGTCAGCCTTTTCAGCTGCGGAATCAGGCTGTTCATTTTGCTCGATGCTCGTCGAGGCATCTTTCCCGGAAGGCCGCAAACGTGGTTTCATCGCCAGTGTCGAGCACTGGCGACAATGGATACGTATCCAAGCCGAGGAAGACGACGGTGACACACGAAGGTTTCGTCACGACGAGGAGGTAGCCTTAGGCCCATCTAAACCGCTTGTTCTCACCAGGCTTTGGATTGCCCGAGGTCTTGGCCGAAACAAGAGGCACATTCCACTTCGTCCCCTGGCAGATCCCGATATGTTCTAACCCAAGAATACATTCAGCGAAGGACATGTTAAACTGACTCCATAATTACATTCAGAGTCCCCAGCAGCTCTTAGTGGCGATATAATGGGCCGACTAGTGACGGGAGCAACCTCATCTGATGACCACATACGGGCACTGCGACGGTGGCTCGAGGACTGCCAAGGAAACCATCGAGAGTGTTGTTTAACACTTTCAGGCTCTGAAGTCCTAGACTTTGAGAATGTTAACCTCCCAACTCGCTGTGTCGAAGTTACTCGAGGAAGCGATGGCGCCAGGAATGTTCGGCTGGTTGAGACAGCACAGAAACGCGGAAGATATATCACGCTCTCACACCGTTGGACCTCTGGAACGGCAGAAATATCCACCAAGCAACGAAGTTATGGCAAAAGACTCATTGGGGGCAACTTTGAGAGACTCCCTCGCCTCTTTGAGAATCTCTTCGACCTTGCGGAGATGTTGGGTGTTCCCCTCGTCTGGATCGACTCTATCTGCATTATTCAGGATAATGCTGAAGATTGGCGGGATGAAGCGAGTAAGATGGCTCAGTACTACCAGAGCTCCCTTTTTTCTGTCACTGGGTTTGAAACCAACATGGAGATGGGATTGTTTACAGCACCTGAGAGAGGCATTCCACAATTGGCTAGACTCCCGTACCGGGGTAGGGATGGGACTCCAAAGGGATACTTCTACGTTGCTCGTGCTGAGGATCGTGAAGCCGAGGCCCAGTACACCCAGCACGTTGGCAACTCTGAGCTTCTGACTCGAGGTTGGATTTTTCAAGAGTGGATACTCAGCAGGAGAATGGTTTCATTCACAAGAGCCGGCTGCTTTTACCAATGCCAAAAACTGAAGCCAAGAAATCCGACAGGTGGCGAAGTCTCTCTTCCGGAAGGTTCTACTAATTTGATTTTCAAGTCTAAACTGCGGTTTGATTATTTGAGCATTCCCAACTTGGTCTTCTCCCAGTGGAGGCTCACAGCGCACTTCTATTCTGGCCTGGCCTTGACGAAAGCTGGCGAAGATAGACTGATCGCACTGTCTGGTGTTGCCAAAGAGTTTTCTAAAGCTCTCGGGCGTGTTGGTGTGGCTGAGAGCGACACGGATTGCCAGTACTTCTCGGGACTCTGGCGGGGAGATCTTTGGAAGGGGTTGCTCTGGGAGGTGAATGGAGTGAACATTCACCCAAGACTACCTTCCATTCCAACGTGGACTTGGGCATCTGTCATGCACTCCGTGGTATGGACAGTGGCATCAATTTCACGGTCAGAACGCCTTGTGCGCCTCCTTGGAATAAAACAAACGTTTGCCGATGAGCAGAAACGGGTCATCGACAACCTGGGTGGCTCTGGGACAAGCGAAGACCTCCAAACCAGCGATTTTCTTGGCACAAAGCTCAACACTCTCATATTATCTGGAAAGCTTCTGAGAGTGAGGGTTGGAGGAGGCTTCGGCCCTGGCCCGGATCTTGAGCTTGCCGCCCATTTGTCAGGCCACTGGATTGACCCTGAACACACCGGGGGAGAAGGAGACAGTCCCAACGACCCCTCGGAGACAGCAAGGGCCCATTGGAGAAGGGTGAGTGCCACTGTTGACCCTGAAGAACTATGTGGATGGGCATCTATCGAGGATCCCGCTGCAAACTCAGTTACTGTGCCCAAGGATGTGATGGCACTGCCTATCTTGACCACAGTTGTCAAAGACTACGCTTTTGCCCTAGGGTATTTGAAACTATCACACAAGGCATACATTGTTCTTTTTCTTGAGCGGGTCGCGGACGGTTCAGCCTGTTTCCGACGAATTGGTATTGGAAGAGTTTTCGGCCGCACGATAGAGAGGGAATTACAGATAACCGAAGAGGCGAACTTTTGGCTAGTGTAGGAAAATGATCTTTTGATAGGAAATTTGTGAACAGAGGAGAAGTTATCATGGCGATGGTCTCTACTAGGACTACCAGATCGCAATGGCGATGCTCCTCCATCTTGTCGAAGCCTGGCAACTCCACACTTGTTGGAATCTTGAGGAGGGTTTTGTTGCCAGAGACAACCATGGATGCTGTCTATCTACACACTTGGCCAATTTCCTCTTTAGCTGAACATTATCATTTCTAACAATAGATAAATGAAAGGTACTATTTATCGGTATCTCTCCCGAAACCTAGGTCACAACTTCGATCGTCTGTGAAAGGACATTTTCTTTGGCTACTCCTCTGATGTTGACGCGCCGGCTCATGCTGCAGACCGGGCTGGCGGGTTCAGAAGATCACTACACTTCTTCCGAGCCGCCACCTCCTCCCTGCCGGGCTGGGTACCCCCATCGTTCATAGACAACCTGCCCATCTGTATTCCAAGTGCCATATCAGCCGCTGTCGCACCTTGACCACCTGCCATCCGTACGTCGACACGAGCTCCATGATCAACAAGCAACCTCACTGCAGCCTCATTCCCCGAGACCGCCGCGAGGTGCATGGCTGTTAGTCCCATGCTCTGCTCAGTGGCGTCAAGCTGCCCTGGACTGTTAAACTGTCTAAGCAACTCGTTCAAAATCTCGCGATTCGCACCCCAATCGACATCCGCCCAGTCCAGTTCAGCCGCCTCAGTCGCATCCGTTCCACGAAACTCGGCGTCGGTATGAGCAGCTGCGGCGCGGTGAAGCGCCGTCCACTGCCGGGTTGGCTCGACGATAAAATTCAGGTTGTCTCGCGTCGATGCGCTGTCAAGGAGATAGCGAAGACGTGCGATCGAATTCCGCGAGTTGGAGGCGATAACATGGCCGAGGATTGTTGTAGGGTTTGTCAAGGCCAGGTGGCCGCTGCCCAGGGTGGTGAAGTTGATGTCGGCGCCATGCGATACAAGGCTATCAGCAAGCTGGAAGGAGTCGTTCTGCACGGCGATGAGCAGCGGGGACTCGGTTATGTCGAATACGTCTGGGAGGCCGTCGAGGGGGGCGCCGTGGTCAAGAAGGGGTTGGACTAGCCGCGCATCATTTTGCCCTGCGTACGCCAAGACATGGAGAGCAGTCCACGTTGAAGATTGTCCGCTGAATGGATTCTTAGAAGCTGCGGTGGCGAGTGCCCCATGCTCGAGCAGAAGATTGACCATTGCCGGACGATTCCATCGAACCGCCTCTAGGAGAGGGGTACGCATGTCAACGCCGCATGCGCGGTTGATGTCGGTCATTCTGAACGCACCAACGTCCTGAGACTGAGGCACTTCTTCATCATGGCCTACTCCAGCTTTCATAGCGTCGGCTCCGTGCTTGAGGAGGTATGCAACCAGTTCATCGCGGGCTAGCGAGACGGCGAGATAGAGAAGTGTTTGGCTGAATCCGCCGTAGCCGTGAAGGCAGGCAACCCTGTTGGCCTTGGACAGCAGACACTTGAATGTTGATTCCATCGCTTGTTGATATTTGGGGCCATGATGGAGTATCATATCAAATAGGCAGCTGCCGTGAACGGCTTGCTCAAGGAGTTCCGTCACCATGAAGCCGCCGTGTTTTGCTGCTCCTCGTTCGACGTTGAGTTGCTCTATGGCACGGGTCATCAGTTCCAGACACTCTGAACGAAGGTGCGAGGCGGCAATCTCCAATGCACTGTTTGCGCGAGGCCACGATGTGTTGCATATGCTCGGATCGGCTGTGTTGGACAGTAAGAATTTCACAATTTGGGGGCGGTCACAATGAGTTGCTAGTTCGCACATTAGCCCATATGATGTTCCCAACACCTGAACCAACGAGTCTCCTATTACAGAAGAGATGATTGAGGATACGGGGATAGAAAACACTCACCCCATCCGATAGGGTAACCCTGCTGGAACCGATCGAGATCCAATGAAGCCGGAAACTCGGCTTGGTAGGCAATGGTGGTTGTCGTCTTCACGTTTGCAATCGCACCGACTTGGATCAGTGCTGGACCAACTCTTTCGACTTCTTCATCATCAAAAGATATTAGCCAGTGAAGTGGCGACTCTCCATTCCGTGCTGTCACCGATGCCTTTGCTCCATGCGACGTGAGCCACAAGACTGTGTCAGTTTGGCCGGCACGGCATGCACACAGGAGCGGCGTCTCGCCTTGGCCATTGAGTTGGTTAACCTCAAGCGTGGGAAACCGATCCAGCAGAGCCTCGATTGCTTCTGTTTGACCACAACTTGCGGCCACATGAAGGATGCGGTCACCTCTTTTGTTAGTGGTGTAATCCGCGATGCGATCCAACCGCGAGAAATTCTCGAGCAAGACAGGAATGTTTCCAAAAGTCTTGACCCACATTCCGTGGGTGAATCCATAAAGCATTTCTGTTTGGAAAAAGTGATTTGCACCTGTGCCCGCGAGAGAGTTGCGGATCGTTTTCCTGGTTTCTTCGTAGTCGTCCTTGGAGACCATGGCGAGATCTTCGAGAGCAGTTCTTGAACCACGCAGGGCCATTGACTTTAACGATCCGATGACTCCATCTAACTTACCAAACGTGACTCCAATGGCACGCCCAATTCGGTACCCGTATGCCGTCGCCAGTGGATGTTTCATACCCCAAGCTAAGAAGAGCCAATTGGTTGCGTTGGTGGTATCCTTTTCTACACCGTATCCGTTGATGTAGAGAGCAGTAAGAAGGAAAGCCTCAGGCGGGTTTGGCATACCAATCTTAGCCTCCTCCTCGTTTCTCTGAATGTATGTTGTTGTCAAATACTTCTGAACAGAGGGGTCCATCTTCGTCCAGTGACGCCACGTGAAGGTGTGTTGCTATGCTGCATTAGTTTTCGATGTATTCGACAGCCAAGCCTACTATGACCTACGTTCAGGTTTGATTTCAACACTTGATCAGACTCGGCACTGGCTCGGTTAGTTTCCTATACTGTGGCGCCCAGTAGTGATTCGAGTACCTATCTTCAGCAAATACACCATTATGGCCTAGAGAGACCATTATCTGACCAAGATCCCTTTTGGATGGCTCAGTCGATAACCCAATTGTCACAGCTCTTTGCATTGCGCTGTAAAAACCAAAACGTTGAACCCCCGCAACGAACTGTTGCTTCATCGGCTCCAACTGAGGGAATTGCGCAAGGGGAATGGTACACAGGAGCTTTTCCATCTCCTCAAGGTCAAATGTAGTCTCATTGACCTGTCCGTTGGCCTGTGCGATGACCTGTTGCATTCGCTGATAAAGAGAACGGACGTGGTCGAGGAAATGGATGGGATCGTCATAAGGAGAGGCCGTAATGGCTTTCAGGTACCAAGCAGAAAGATTCAGCTGGGCCACTAGTTCTCCAGTTTCTTTCATTCTCTCTGCCTCCGCATAGAATCCTTCGCCTTGCTTGGAGGGATCCACGAGGAGCCGGAAGATATTGCAGCCATGCGCAAACGTACACCAGATCAGGAGGGCTAATGAGTATATGTCCGTGTGTTTTGCACCTGAAACGTTTACTGCTGTCTTGCCCTCCGGGGCCTTCCATGGCCGGGTTCCTCCTAATGAGAGACTGCTCTTTGCAGTATTCATAACCATTGAGTAGCCGAAGTCACTCAGTTTGGCTCTGTACTTGTTCTCCCCATCTGGAAAGATCAAGACATTCTCTGCCTTGATGTCACCGTGGACAATTCCGCACGAATGGAGCATGTGAAGGCCTTTGCAGACGTCAAGGCAGAGCTTCCGCCGAGTCTCCATCCCGAGATATTCTCGTTGTTGCAGTTGCCAGAGGCTTCCGTGCTCTGCAAACTCGACGATGAGAACCGGCAGCTTCTGCAGGGAATTGAACGGATTCGTAGCCCACGCCAATCCAAGAAAGTCGACGAGATTGGGGTGTTTCAGGATAGGCCGGTGCGTCGAGAGATAGAGCTCCATGATTGCAGCGTCTATGGCGTGCCGGGACGTTTGCGTGGCTTCACCTTTGCCCGAAAACTCGATGATAGCCACCTTGTAGGCGACTATCTCCGGCAGCTTGCGCCGATCTTCCGTCTCAACCGAAAAGCCATCAACTTCTACACGCGACTTCAAGAGTTTCTGGGCCGGGATGCGACGTCGATACACGGCGAAGCTGGCGCCTCGGCCGGCGAATGAAGCGCTGTCGACAGCTTGCGCATTCGAAAACACCGGCGGGACCGATAGTTTCAGAGCATCTTCAGCCAAGATCGCTCGGTAGGCAAAGTCCAAGGCATTCGGGATGAAGCGTGCGTCGTCTAGAGTTGAAGGATTATGTGGTTCGAGGGTCGTAGGATTGGAAGTATCTCCCCTAAAAGATGTCAGACTTCTTCCAGATGAGGAGTCCATTCCGTTTTGAGGGATCGATAATTGGGTGATAGAGATCCAGGGTGCCCAACTCAAGGCATGAAGGAGTGTTGATGGCTGTTATCACCAAGCGGGGAACCTCGAGAGAGTGGATCCGTTATCTTGACTCTTTTTAAGAATCCGAGGTTACTGCTAAGCACATAGTTATTATTTATGTAACTACTGATTTGCGGCTGAGCTGCCAGCCTGCCTCAGCCTGTTTGGTGATTGAGGATATTGTTAGGACGACTGGAGGCCTTGTTGCCAAATAGAGCAAGTGGAGTAGACGAAGAAGTGGGGTGAGCCAAAAATAAGTTACTGCGTGGTCAAAGGAGTCGAATGCATTTTAGCGAAGGAGTTTATTATGCTTAATTAATCGGGGGCTGGTAAACGCGTAACGACACGATCGGGGAGACGAGTTCAAGGGGAGCGGCCAGGGATCTAAATATCGGATAATTGCACTTTCATGTCCCTCATCTGATCAGGCATCATTTGGCCCTGTGACTAAACCCTGTCCGCGATCAACAATAACCCCGCATACCTATGGACCGACAGCCCAAGGTTGAGACCCGGACTTTCCAGCAAATACGTGTAAAGAACCTCAACGCTTGTATTGTACACCCATAATGGACCCCGGAACAGCCTTGGCTGGTATCGCTATCTTTTGATCTATTTGCCAGTTGCGTTAGAGGATTTACACTGATATCTGACGCTCGAAATATCGGAAAGGATGCAGCTATCGAACGAACGAAGCTCATTCTTCAAGAGTATCGACTGATTGAGTGGGCTAGGGCAATTGGCCTTGACTCTCCCAATAACGATGAATCACTAGGGATTCGCAATCATCCTGCCGCTATCATCCTGTTCCAGCTAGAACAGCTTCTCTCCTCGACAGATGCTTTGAAGAAGCGCTACAAGCTGGAACTCGTGTCTCCACCAGATGATTTTGATGGCCAGGTCCCTTCTGAAACAACGGCCGCTCCGGATAACCCGGCTTCGTCGATACTCTCAAATATTGTGTCATCCGATACTCGCGAGGGCATCCTCAAGCGCGCATCCACACTCAGCACGGTGAATCGGCTCCCAAGACGTCTCTGGTGGGCCGCTGTGGACAAGAAAAAGTACGCGGAGCTGGTGAAAGATGTGACGGGTCTTATTGATGGACTTTGGTCTCTCTTGGATATTACTCACAGAGTCCAAACGTCTCAGGCTGTCAACCACACTCTGCAACTTGCGATTCAGACGAGTCAGGATATCAAGGGTCTTCAGGATCTCCAGAAATCTCTCCAGAACTCAAGCGCAGATGCCGATATGACAAACAGCCTTGCTGCATCGGCAGGCCTGAAGGCACAGAATATTTTGCTCACCTCGAATAATGGACATGCCCAACAACCAGCGCACTCCGATGATGGGACCAATTATATAGTACCTACACGATTTCCATCGGTCCTGCACCCTTCCCACTTGGCTAGCATTCATATGATGTCGTCGACCATTGGATCGGCCCAATACCAAGGAGACACCGTACTGATAGAAGAGAAGCGCGTGGAGCCACGTATGAAAGCTAAGCTTAAACCACGTGTTGAAGCTCTCGTGCGTCTACTCTCTCAACCTCCTACGCCATCGTTCCAGACGTTCCCTTGCCTAGGATACACTGAAGAGCAAGGAGGCTTCCGTCTGGTCTTTCGATTCCCTTCCAGCACTGAGAAGCCTCTTTCTCTACTCAGTCTATTGTCGAAGTCCAGTGGGGAACTACCAGATGTTGGCACGCGACTTCGCTTAGCCGTACAGGTGTGCCAGACACTTCTCAGCTTCCACACTGCCGGCTGGTTCCATAAAGACGTGCGGTCTGAGAACATTCTTCTTGTCTCTCCGCCCTCTGGCCAGTCGATTGGCCGCCTTGGTCGGCCCTATCTATGTGGCTTCTCTTTCGCCCGACAAGGTTCTCCAACTGAAATCAGCGAACAGTCATCTGAAGATCTCTCACGGGACATCTATCGGCATGCCAAGGCTCTCGGAGAGCCTTCCGAAACCTTCGAACGCTACATGGATGCATATTCTCTCGGCTGTGTTCTGATCGAGATTGCAGAATGGACGCCTCTTCGAAAGATTGTCAAGAAGCGCGTTGACATCAGCAATAGCAACGTCGTGAAGTTGACTGAGGTTGCATCACTCTCCCAGTGGATACATAATCGATATATCACCGAAAGATTCGCAGCATTTCGACTCGGAGCTGCTTTCATGAAGATGCTTGCTCTCTGCATTCCCGCAGGAGATGAAAAATCAAATTTGGCTGACTTCTACTCTGCTCTTGAAGAGATGGCCGCTTGTGAGATTTGATTGAACTTCTGGGCCCTGGATATCGCTTGCCGTTCAACGATGTATGATTATGATAAGATGATTTCTGCTTTGCTTCCTCTAGTAAGGAGAAACGATGGCTATCCCTTTTCATGTTTCACTCTCCTAAAGAGTGCCCACGATTGTCCAAGTAGTCAACCACAATTAGTCAACCAATTAAAACCACGCATCTTGTAATCATCATATCAAGCTCAGGCTGGTCTCCTTTCATTCCTCTATGTGTGGCCAGCTTTATCCCCACCCCCAACCCTTCCGATCCCCTTTTGTATCTCTGATATGGTATCTCTTCTCCAAACCTGTGTAATAGCATATGCCCTTACCAGCTTAACCATGGCTGTACTCCATATAACCGAACCCCTTTCGTCCCCGTAATGACTTCTTGCATGCCTTGCCTTGGCAGATAGCTCATATCTTGCCCACCTTCTTAAGTGCACTCAGGCAATCCAGAACCAAATCCGTTCCAACCAATTCCTGGGTTTCACCACTGGCCAAGTTGGCTCCAACGCATCAATCTCCGCCTTTCCGGACCAGATATCCATCTCCGAATATTTGACAAACTTGGTCTTCTTGACATACTTGAAACCAAAGATCAACACAAAGAAGATTGGAATGTTGATGTAAGGCGGGATAAAGGTCTTGGCACTGAAGCGACCAGGGAAGAAGGCGTCAAATCCGTTAAAGATAGCAACGATTGTGCAGAACGAAACGGAGAAATACGCCAGGAATGGCTGCATCGGCGATTTGTATGGAAGAGTATTGCGGTCGATTCCGTTATACTTGAGGCAGTAGTAGAAGCGAAGATATGTGTAACAGACACTGGCCCAGATGATGAGAGCCCCAACACCACTCAGGTTACTGAGCCAGAAGAAGACTTCGGCGCCACTATTGCTGACATTGAGGTAGACCAAGAGTCCAAAAACGGAGGTGACAGCCACACAGAGGTATGGGACGCCAAACTTCTCATACGCCAGGATGGCTGGTGCCTTACCATCAAGGGCCGCAGCATAGAGAACACGAGTGCCAGCGTAAAACAGTGAGTTGCCAGATGACCAAGCCGAGGTTAGAATAACCGCATTGATTATCGACGGGAGTGTCTTGATACCGCCGTTGCGAATGGCGATAACAAATGGACTTTGAGCTGCTCCAGGGGCAGAGGAGTTGATGGCGTTCAGGAGGGAAGGGTCTTTGGAGGAGACGCAAAGACCGACAAGGAAAACGGAAAGGATGTAGAAAAGAACAATTCTCCAAAAGACTCGACGAATAGCCTTGGGGATGTTGCGTCGAGGGTTCTCTGTCTCTCCCGCCGCCATGACGACCATCTCACTACCACCATAGGAGAAGGTTGCCTGGACAAAGACTTTCCAGAAAGCCAGAAACCTTCCCAAAGCTCCTGGCCTCAGGTACTCATTCATAGGCCCCGGGTGTTTCCAATACCTGAAACCAATCGCTTCGCCGTTGGGAGCACCGCCAACAGTGATGATGAACATCAAGATGATCAAGCCCACAATCGTTGTCAACTTGATGGCTCCAAAGACGAACTCAGCTTCACCATAGATGCGAACAGGTAAACAATTGAGGAAGACCATGGGGAAATAGAAAAGGCTGATAAGGGCAACTTTGGGGACATTGTTGTGCCAGTAATCAACAATGACGGCTGAGACTGTCACCTCAATAGGAACTCCAATCGCAAACTGATACCAATAGTTCCAAGCGAGGGCAAATCCCAGAGCCGGGTCCACGAACCGAGCGGCAAAGATGGGAACAGGGCCTGGGATAGGCAACCACGAAGCCATCTCACCGACGCTGTTGAGAACGCAGAAGATGTTGAACCCAGTGATGGTGAAGGACAGGAAGGCTGAGAGCGGGCCGGCAAGCGAAAGCACCTGTCCACTGCCCACGAAAAGGCCCGTGCCAATGGCACCGGACAAGGCAAGGAACTGAACATGTCGGGACTTGAGCCTACGGTTCAGAGTGCCGAGATTGCGTGTTCCGTATTCTGACCCCTTGTTGTCGGTAGTTGGGTCGTTGGTTGGTAATGCTGTTGGTTCGATGCTGGGTGACTCCCTCCCCGCTTCGACATCATTGTGCTTCTTGTCCAATCCTTCCATAATAGGGTCGTAGCCAACGGGTCAGTTGACACCGTTGGAAAGGTAAGGAATTTGGTTCGACAAGGACTTGGGATTCGTGATGCTCACTAGCTGATATCCTAATGAGAGCTTGAGGAACCAAGATGAGATGAACATGGGAATAATTTCTCTCTATATGAGACATTAACATACATAAACGGCTTTACCTCCAACCCACCGTGGCAAACGCTTCCCACTGCACCGTACATAACCAGCTCGTCGTTCCGGAGCCGATCTAGCCAAATCCCCCACGCTGTGAAAAGCTGCAAGTGCGACATTTGGCAGGGATTTAATCCAATCAAGAATAACATGAATGAACTTGGTTATAGCGGTCCTAATATGCCTCTTGAGGGTAGGCTCATCGCCGTAAGATCATAACAGATCACACCACAAAAGAGGCGCGAAACGCGGCACCATGATGCACACCTAACAATGGGGCCAGTTGCTGGCTGGAGGAAGATCACAGCACTTGTGATGCAGCTACAAGGTACCGGATGAATCTAACGGGCAGATCAAGTAATAGCCCCAATCACTGACGAGCCGATCCGCAATACCCGGCTTGGCACGGGATCCGAAGTCGGCGTTGGACTGATTGATAAGGTGATCGGACAAGGATCATGTCGCTAGCTCGAACTACTCCGTGCCAATCTCGTCCATCTGCAGGGCTCGAGCTGTGATCAATTCACCATCATACGAGCTTTGGTAGTGTATGCTTAAAAACCCCCGCCGGGTCATACTCCCGTTTCAGCTGCCGGAGCTCTGCCAGATGCTTTCCAAAGGTTGTCTCCAGGTCGACGAACTCGGGGGCGGTCAAGGGTAGATACGTGCGACCTTCTGCATCTGGAAGTGCTGAGATTCTATTACGTGCATCCAACGCCCAAGCTGCCGCGCCCCGCGCCGAGGCCTCGTCATCTCCCAGGCCCAGGAACTCGAACATCACGTGGGGTTTTCGGTACGGGAGAACTGAGTCCGGTGTGTCGGGCTTGCAGGATGGGCTGTCGGCACGGAGTGTGTGGATGTTGACACCACCAGTGCTGTCGCGGGGGATCGCGTGGGCAATTCGGGCCAGCTCATCTACCACCTCGGGTGAGAAGTGGGAAATGTCTGCTGACTGACAACGGCCTAGAACCTGAGCGGGTATCATGTCTTTCACCATGGTTGCGAAACCCAGCGCATTCGTGCTCATGACGGTCGAGTGCACATCCGAGATATTGGGTGAGAGAGGTGCCAGTTTGCCCACTCTCTCGAGCCACAGACGAGACTCGTCGCTCGCAGACCCGTTCCAGATGAAACCGCAAGTAAGAGACAGTCCGACATTCGGGTAGATCCAGATCGACGGCATCAGATAGAGCTTGCTGGGAATGTCCTTGTACGTGTTCACGAGGTTGTTGTAGTTGGTGAAGAAGGCGGTTACAGCACCGGAAATGTCAGATGATTCGAAGAATAGCATTCCCGCTTGGACCTGTTCAGAGTCAGTACATGCACTGAAAAATGCAAGAGACACTGTATACCTCACAGAGCGGCCACGTCTTGACCTCCAACTCGACAACGATGGCGAGACTCCCACCGCCCCCACGCAGACCCTTTAGCAGCCGAGCATCGGCTTCCACCAGCTCCCCATTGGCCAGAACAACTCGGGCACCGATAATCTGGTCTCCTCCAAGCCCGTACGAGTGGACATAAGGACCAAATCCACCCCCAAGACACCATCCCACAAAACCGACTGTCCCACAGGATCCCGCGGGAGCTGTCAGTCCATGCTTGCTCAAGACCTCAAGTACCTGATAATTCGTTGCCCCTCCTCCCACTCTTGCTGTCTTTTTATCTGGCGATATAGTGATCGTGCTGAGATCGCGTAGGTCGATGCTCACGGCGTCGAGGGCCGAGAAGCGCCCGAACATGTCATGCCCGCCACCACGAATCACCGGGTCCAGCTTGAGACTCAGGCATGATTTGATAATAGTAGCGACTTGCTCGGCGGACTGGGGTCTAGTGATAACCTTGGGCCGAGCCTCATCATGTTGGCCGGTATAGCTCGTTTGCAGGGATACAAACTCACTTGAGCCAGGAACCGCAAAGGGAATACTGGCCTCGGAGAGATGGCTTTGCAGTAACTCCGCCGTTGACTTGTTCATTTCGTGTATGAAGGATAAGAGTAAAAGATGAAGAGACAGCTTCTTAAGGCTCAAGGTCAAGGGAGTTCCAATTCCCTTTTATCAGCATTGCCAGGGTCAGTGCCAGAGGTTTGCATTCCAACCGAGCTGCCTAGCGCTTATTTTCTACTGTATTGTCAGCAGTTGGCTCCTCCAAACTCTACTGACCGCCTACCCTATTGCTCAAGTTTGACTTCGCCTCTTTGAGGAGACGTCATCGACTGCTGATCCGTCTCACCCCGTGTGCCACGATGCTGACTAGTTTGAGGTTGTACGAAAGCGGAGCGTATTCTATACATGTCTCGTAGTAAGTTGTTCTAGTCACAGTTCCACTGCGCGTATAGGTCACCGTTTGGATACACACGATCGGATCTGTCGTGATGAATCCTGGAGACATCTTTGCCTCTTGCTAGCGAGGTGTGGATCTGTTGTCTAAGGGTGTCTAGCGCTTACTGTGACAGAAAGCAGTGAGGGAGGCAGTCATGGTCACTGGAATTCTCGTTTTCCCCAAGGCCGTTAGCTTTATTCGGACAAGACTAATATCCGAAGCGATAGGATTCCGCGCCAGCCTCGGTCTTTACTAGGTACCGAGCATTGATTCTAATAAACAGACATTGAGAAGTCCGCCAAGCAAACTCGGTGCCGAGAATAAGAGGTTCGCAGCCCAACGAAAGCTAAAAAAAGAGTTTCTATAAAAGCTGGGCATCGGCACAGAGTGAACAATTTCATCTCATTTCACCTGCCTCACTTATTTCGCCAACAATCATATTGCACCAAATCCAAGCTCAGCGTGGAATTCCGCCAGTCTCAGAGTTCAGAAACTATGCCCCCATCTAAAACACCAGCCATCGCAATCATTGGGGGCGGGCCTTGTGGACTTACATTTGCTCGTCTGTTGCAGAATGCTGGGATCAAATATCGTGTTTTTGAGCGCGATCCATCCCCGGAGTCGACATCTCTCAATCAGGGTGGCACACTTGACATCCACAACGAAACAGGCCAAGAAGCACTACGCCATGCCGGGCTTCATGACGAGTTCAAGAAACTGTCTCGTCAAGACGCCACGGGGATGACCCTGATGGATTCCACAGGGGGAATCGAGGCCTCTTTCAGTGACGACGCTGACCGCCCTGAGATCGACCGCTTGCAACTACGACGATTACTGCTCAACTCCTTACCAGCAGATAGCATTCGATGGGGAAAGACTCTCTCGAAGGTCAGGCGCAACGAAGACGAAAAACAGTCGGGAGCTCGCTCCTGGATGCTGAACTTTGCCGATGGCTCAACTGAGACTGGATTTCGGCTCGTGGTCGGTGCAGATGGAGCATGGAGCAAGGTCCGACAACTGGTAAGCCATAGCATGCCTCCTCATCCCTATCCTTTACATATTATGAAAGAGCTAACTCTCCTTGAGATCACATCTGTTAAGCCAGTATACTCAGGCAAAATGTTTATCGAGGGCCGTCTGTCCAACGACAACCCAGAATATGGCACAGCGCGTGAATTGGCAGGCAAAGGTACTGCCATGGCTTTGAGTGCCAAAAGCGTGCTCTGTGTTCAGCAAATGTCTGATGGATCTTATCGTCTATACATGGGAGTGACAGCACCCGAAACTTTGACACGGCCAGGGGGTGCCGCTGATCCCGCTGATATGGACAAGGCACGAGCGACCATGCTGGGACCAGGAGGTTTCTATGCCAACTGGGTCTTGAACACCCGAGCCTTAATCGCTGCTTCTGAAGGTCCTTGGCGCCCTTGGCCTCTGTATCGTCTTCCAATAGGCCTTTTCTCGTCAGAAGCTACCGAAAATGGTGGAACGGAGGGCAACGCCAATGAACCGGGCCAGACGCGCTGGAATCGTACCCCCGGCATTGCGCTCTTGGGAGATGCGGCACATCTTGCAACTCCAAACGGCGAAGGTGTCAATCAAGCCATGTACGACTCGCTGGTTCTCTTCAAGAAGATAATGTCTGAGCTAGGGGATGAAGGAGCTCAAGCGGCTTACGACGAGGAGCTAGACCAAGCAGCGTTGGAACGAGCCGTTGCAGCATACGAAGCCGAGATGCTACCTCGCGCTCGAGAACACATCCAAAGCAGCATCGATTTGGAAAACTTGATGTACGCAGATGATGGAGCTGCACGTATGATTGAGATGTTCGGGAGTTTCCATTAGTCGAGAATGCATTCATGGGTTCACATAGGATTAGTTTGAGGGCTTGTGTGCTCACTAGACAAGCATTTATATACCCGAATAACCTACCTTTAATTCCTCTTTCTTGATTTCTATTGTCATACCAAGTCCAGGTGAACTTCGATGTTTAGGTGCCTTACTTCTTGGCTGACCTATGATTTGTCAGCAACCATCGACCAACTCGCGTTGACGCCATTTGCCAAATTTGGTGACTCGCCCTTCAACTTCAACTTTCACGCAAGGTCGAATACATCGACTTATCCCTACTGTTCAACCTCCTGCAACTATTAACTTCGATATGGCACCATATCAACCTGGTCTAACCACTCTTGTGGACTTGAGCACCCATAAACTCGAGCTGACTATTTACGGGCCACCTCGGAGAGCACACAACCCAATCGTTGTCATCATTCCTGGGATCACAAGCAGCATCAAAGAGTGGTCTGCGGTTACGAAGAGCCTTTCTGAGTCTATGAGCGTCATGAACTACGAGCGCGCAGGATACGGCTTGAGTGAACCAGCGCCCGACAGTGACTCCAGGACAGCCGAGGAAATAGCAGCAGAATTACACGCACTTCTGCGAGCTGCAAAGGTCGCCCCACCATATATCATGGTATCCCATTCTTACGGTGGCATAATTCTACGGGAGTTTTTGAAACTGAGAACCTTAGCTCAGTTCAAGGGCTTTGTCTTTGTCGACGCCAACACCGAGGAGACGCCAATGACTTATCCGAATCCGTTTGTTCGCGCTGTACAAGGAGATATCGACACACTACAGCTCTGCTATGAAAATTGCCAGCGTCTAGGCTACGCAGAGTGGCAAGCATTGTTGGAGGAAGAAGCACGGCCTGGGCATAAAGTCACAGCCGATCGAGAAGTGTCTCAGTACCACGCGAGTGGCAAAGCCCTAGCTGCCAAGGGGCCCTCGGAGATTCAAGAGCCCGAACTTGGGCGTGTCCCTCTTGTTGTCTTGCAAGCAGATTACGCCGTGGATCTCCGAAAAATCTATGCTGAAGGTGTGCGGTTGGGAAACGGCACTGATGTTGAAAAGGCTAGAATGAGCCAATTCATATCTCAGGCCAATGCGATCGAAGAATCCATGCAAAAGAAGATATTGAAGTTATCCGAAAGGACCAAATTTCAGCACGTTTCTGGTGTCGGGCATAGCATTCATCTTGCCGCCCCTGAGACGGTTGTGGACGCTGTTATATGGATTTTGATGCAGTACAGGTGCTAGAGTCGCATACAGTGAGGAGGGGTCGAGATATATTGCAACAGACAACCACTTCATCATCTAGTCTACAGTTCATCCAAAGCCTTCAGGTATTCATGTGCACCTAGTATAACAAAAGACTCAAATTGATTGACTAGATAAGTCAAGAGAAGCAGATACGAAAGTGGGGATGTCTGAAGAGACTGAGGGCCCTATCCTTTTCGTCGTATGTAGTATGTGGCGCATTTTCTCGTCATACGAGGTAAATATGTACATGAAAGAGCTAAACTAGCTTTGCTTTTTTGTCCCAGCTGCTTACAGGAACGAAGGGTTAGCGTTGGTAAGGAGCTGCTCGAAGTAGGCCTGGAACCAGGTTCCCGCCTCGGGTGCAGGCCTGAAGGAAGAGATGTCAGCATAGTTTTCGGTTGGTGGAATGGGATAGCGTACTGAAGAGCGGCGGAAGCACCGCAGTGGTAGTCGTAGCGGGTGGCACTAGTGTCCGAAGTACCATCAGACTCACCACCAGGCTTGACCCAGACGAAAGCATCAAGAAGGCTGTCACCAGTGTTGGCAGAAGGACGGATACCAAAGCCAGTGCCCTTGGAGTTGCACCAGTCACCCCACTGGATCTGGCCGGTGGGCTGCTTGCCGGAACGGCCCTGGTCGGTAATGAAGTGAGCGCCAGGCCAGCCATTCTGCTCCAGGAGAGGACCCATTGCGTGAATGAAGCTCTTCTCGTCGTAGATAGAGGCGCCTTGGGTGTAAGGGGGGGCGCTGCTAAGGCTCCAGGCGTTGTAGTTGGCAACGTTGGTGGCGAGTCCACGGAGCGCAGCTGGCTTGCCGGCATCCTTGTAGATGCTAGCAAAGAGTTTCGCAGCAGGGCCCTGGTTGGCTGGCCAGCCAAGCCAGCCAGCGTGGCCTGCATCAAGGTACATGGCGACATTGGGCAGGTTCAGTTCCGTGACAGCGTAGTTCGTCAGACTGATATAAGCATCGTGGGCCTTGGCGCACTTGGCAACATCCATGTTGGTGACCAGGTTAGCCAGGGAGTCAGGCTCTAGAAAAACCGTTAGCCATAATCAGATCGAGCTAGGAGCATAGGACCAACCAATAACAAGGAGGATTCTGATATCAGAATAGCTCTGTATGATCTTCTTGATGGTTTGAATGTAGTTCTTGTACTTGTTGGCGCCATCATTGTCAAGGGAATACTCTCCGTTGGAAGCAGCGGCAGCGCAGTCACGATCGGGAGATCATAGACGACGAACTGGCCAGCGTAGTTACCGCCAGCCAGGTTAGCCTTACGAATGTCGACGAGAGTGTCCTCCATCAGGGAGATGTGATCGAAAAGAGTCCCTACAGACGTGCTTAGCCAAATATTATGCGATACTCATTTCCCCATTACTTACATCCACTGATAAGAGGGAACATCAGCGACCTTGGCAGCAGCCGTGGCCATGGCACCGCTCAACTTGGGGATGGCCAAGTTGGTAACCTCTGAGCGATAGTAGCTGTTGGCCCAAAGGTTAACACCAGAGTAGGGGTTTCCACTGTAGGTGGCAGTGCCGCTTCCAGCGGGAGGAGGCTTCGTAGTAGAAGAGGTACCAGCAGTGGAAGTCGAAGTCGGCTGAGTGGTCGTGGTGGAAGCAGGAAGCGTGCTTGACTTGGAAGTGGCGGGGCCTTCTCCAGGAATACACTGAGAGTAATAGTCGTTGATCTTGCTGCAGTAGCTACCAGATTGGCAGCAGGTGGCACCATTCCAGCTGAAGCCGCCACACTGGGCCCTAGAGGTATTGTGAGCTTTGCTATGCTACGATATGGAATTAGGATGAGTTGCAATCACTTACCATTGGGCGGCGCAAGCCTGGCGCTCCTCAACAAGAGGGGCAGCAAATGCCGTACCGGCCAAGGCAGCCGTAAAAAGAAGTTTATAGGCAGTCATTTTCACAAAGAGAGTGTAGTTGGCCGAGTGTTCTCTGGGGGATAGGTTAACTGGTGAAGAACAAAAAAGGGCTTTCGTTTCGAAGAGAAAAGGACTTTATATAATACCATCTACGTCCAGAGGATGCCTCTTTGCATAGAATTTACTTTCGGAAAGACGGGACGCAACGTCCTTCGTTGTGGTCAAGTGACTAAAGTTCTGGAACTTGTAGCCGCCCAAAGCGTGATTGTGGACGGAGCCTAGGGACCGTTTCTCTGATCGGGCTAGGCGCCCGTGGTATCCCAGGATGAACCCACACATCTCATGGAAAGAGGCCCGACGGACGGGTGGCTTGCACCGCTAAGATCTCAGAGCATACCAGTCGAACATCAGATAAGAATCCGTGATTCGTCTGCACGTGGGCGAGGCAGCCTCATCACTTAATGACTCGCATGAACACGCCACGTACCGACATGTTTATTCAATGATCGACTTGCAAATCGATGACCTTTTCAGTGTTCAGGTGGCCGAAACGCCCAGGATCCCTGTCGATGTGACAACATTGACAGGGGGGCCGACCCTGCTCATCTCGGAAGCCATGTTCCTTGAGATACCCAAATAGGAAGCACGGAGGTTGATCAAGAAACATTTCGCATGATGGTATCATTTCTTGGCACTCTAGTAAGAGACTCCCGGATCCCTTGGCCTACGGGCCGACGCCACGGAGAATAGGCTACGTGATATAGGGCCGGATTGGTCGGTACACCATCGGAACTCTCCTTGAAGAGTTTCCTTCAGATGCCTGATGACACATTGATGGCTTGGCAAATAGCTACACAGCCCTAGGGGAGGTCCATTGAGTATCTGGCGATGGGGAGAAAGCTGTTCTTGCTGAGCTTATATTAGGAGTAGGTAGGTAGTGCTGGGCATAGTTCAAGTAATCGGGTGTTAGTCTGGTCTGGTACTATGATGCTTAAAGCATTAATGGTAACTATATTATTTCTTCAATGAGATAGTTGACATACAAGAACGTATCATAGAGCGTTATATTTGATAGGAACCCGAAGTGGCTCACGGTTGTGGATCAGGGCTCATGCGGTGAGTCTCACGATGGCCTGAGTCTTCTCGGTATTGGCTGGTTTTTTCAGGGGAACGTGAAGTTTGGCAGTTGTTCGTTACACTGAAGAGACCACTACTATAGGTAGACTGAGTTTCCAACACTCTTGGCCTCTATGCTTAAGGACCCTCGCTACAATATCCATCCTCATCATCATTATTAACCAAAGACTGGCCAAATCTATCCTTTGTGATCGGCTCCGCTCGGCCCCTGTGATAAACGTTCCAGTGACGGCGTACGCCAGCATCAGATTTAAACCGAACTATCAGGCCAACGCAGGCCCCAAAGCCACACGCACGATGACGATGCAACATCATATGCTGCCTTGACGTACCCGGGAAACATCCACACTCTGCACAGTGATTCGGGAAGGCCTTTTTGTGTTCTGCCTGCTCCACTCCGTTTTTGAGTTGCGACTTGCATCCTATATAGTCGCAGAAGCCCGCCATCATGGTAACAAGAGTGTCTTGCTGGTAGTACTGTAGGAGTTTATGTTTCAATAAGAAGTTTGAAAGGTCTTAGTAGATTGAACATACCACACTTTCTCGAGTTGGGTTGAAAAGCACTTAAATCAATGACAAGAGTGAGATTCGACATTCATTCAAGGGGAGGCAGTAGCTTAAATACTTGTCAGAAATAATTGGTAGCTCATAATCGCATATTTCAACTTGCGTCTACCAAGTGGAGACTCATTCTTTCCACGTCAGTAGCGCCAATCGAGCATTGGCTGAAGTGGATGCCAGGATCTTTCGTGTAGTCAATAGTGAGGTTGCTTTCAACCCCCCTGGTGGTGCAAGCAACTCTTGTGCATTAAAGCTAGGCCGCCCTGCTGTCACATCTATCGAATAGCGTAGCTCACTTCAATCAAATTCCCAACTCGCTTAGTAGTCTCTACCGACTTGCCACAATCTTGAGGTTCCGCCCATCCCACAATGCAGGGGACGTACATCCCATCGCTTAGGCATCGAACTGTTCCATGTCCCCAAGATTGGGACACCTACCAAGAAATTATCACTAGTCTACCTCAAACGGAAATGGCATTGCCTAGAATCATGGAGCACATGCGTCGGGCACATGACTTCACCGCCATGCACGTGTTTCACGGGTCCTAGACAAGTCACACACAAGCAGCGACGTTTAAGTTGTGGTCCCCCTTTCCTTAACTTTTAGCAAAGAATGAAGTTTGAGCGTTCTTCTAAGGTATCACAGAAGAAATAAAATAAGAAGATTATAGAAACAACCGTAATGATTCTACTAGCCAAGAAGAAGAAAGGGGCAGATAATATTAAGTTAGCACTCCTCTTGTTTGTTCACCTTCTGGCCCCTGGTTTCTCCTCGTCTTCTCTGTGGCTCTTCTCTTCAGAGTCAGTCTTCTTTTGTCCCTTCTCCCAATCAGCACGTTCCCATTTAGAGTAATCCTCATCCACTAGAGCCATATCATCCAAGGATACCCTCCTCCAGCTGCCCCTGGCGCCCTCTTTGGAGAGGCAAGGTAGTACAATGTCGCTGGCAATGTCAATCCCTTTGCCCCGAGGACATCTGACAATTGCTTGAATTTGGAAGTTGCTTGGAACGACCTGCTTAATTCCTTCCCTCCAAAGCCGCGCCGTCAAAACAGTATCGGATGCGTTATCGACCTCAAGCTTGTATTGACCCAGTTCGACCCATTGCTTGTTCTCAGTCCAGCCTCCGCTCATGTCGACCTTTGCATTGTCTGTGCCAAGCCCGAACGCGGCATTCCTAGTATCAGCCCGGTCTCGGTGCACCTCCACGACGTCGCCTAGTCGCTGTAGGGGACTAAAACCATGGATAGTCAAGTCCTTCTTGTCTTCTGATGACCGGAAGTAGAGCTTAAGCTGTAGATCTGAGATGTCGAGGTAACCCCGAGAGATTGCAACGTCCACGAGGAAGTGAATTGCACAATCTTCGCCCCATTTTCCGTGTTCCAGAGCGGCGAGCCGGATATGAATCGTCGCATCCTTGTTCTTCCAGTAATATCGCAGAATAGACCTGCCAGTCCGGGTGTCAACGGCGCGTTGTGGAGACTCTGGTCTTTTCTGTTTGCGAAAAATTCGTGTCAGGGACTCGGCACGTCTCCGAGAGGACGACCGACGACGATTCTTATCTTTGTGTCTGTTGGTGGTTTCGCTCGGATGGTCCTCGGTGCCGTTACTCCCTCTTCGGGTTGGGCTCCTTCCCCGCTCTGTGAAATCAGAATATGGGCAAGGTTCGGGCTGCCTTCTTCTGGATGGTATGTTTGTGCCTTGACTGGGACGAACGGTATTGGACGTCGCCACCTCTGGTGAGTCTTTTGCACCCCTACGACGCCGAGACTTAGGGCGGTGTTGCGTCTCCTCTCGGTCATCACCCGCCTTAACTGTTGAAAGTGAAAGACCTGGTTTCTGATCCTCGTCTCTCCGTGTTCCAAACTGGGTGTGATTCCTATGACTCTCTATATGCTTCCTCGAAAGCAAGTCTCGACGAGTATCTAGATGGTCCAGTACTTGATCTGTCGAAGCTTGCGAGCTGGGCTGCTCTTTCCGCTGCGAAGGAGGATGCTCAACCTGCGTATCCCCAGAGCTCTTTGTAATTGGGTCTTGGTCAGGGGCATCCCTTCGGCGGCGGCCTCCATCATCTGTCAAGGGCTGTCCCTCGTCTTTCCTGTTGTGTTGGTTGCGTGGATTGCGAGGGCTGTCTCGGCGGCGGCGTCTATCAACCATGGTGAACGAAGCCAATGGTGTGATTTTTGGATCTAGTCTAAGAAGAAGGAGGACAAGATCCCAGGTGGTATTTGTGCGGGTGTGTATGATTCTGTGCAGCACTTTTTGGCAGTCGTTTCGTCACAGCTCAATGGGTTGAATGTCTCGATTTATACCACGCTCTACCTTTAGAGAAGCATATGACATCATCTCGCTGGTGGACTCTGTATCCGTATGTGTGCGCGCTCAGCCCAAGGCTCAACCCAAGGCTTTCATTCTTCAACCCAGCCTTAGCTAATGCACTGCCCCCGCGGTTCCCGGATTTGAGGCTGACCGTATAGGTGGTTAGTTGCCTTATTCTTAGGGATCACAGTGCATTTTACAATTGCCAGATTTGGCATAGCTTCTTTTGGGTTTGCATTCCTTGCCTGTGGGGAGCTGCCACGTTGTTCTAGTCTTTCTTCCGCTGAAGAGAAAAACATGACGATGCTGAATTCGGCAGCTCAGGAACGCGCTGGCGGCGAGAGTGTGTATTTGCCAAAACCAACAGACGTTCTGTAAGCTGGGCTTGCGAAGTTATCAGTACGATGC
Organism: Fusarium sp. FW16.1; assembly: GCA_017654865.1. Classification (NCBI taxonomy): domain Eukaryota; kingdom Fungi; phylum Ascomycota; class Sordariomycetes; order Hypocreales; family Nectriaceae; genus Fusarium; species Fusarium sp. FW16.1. The sequence continues at coordinate 6,354,043 of JADNRB010000004.1, forward strand.
TATGATGCATCCGTCTTAAATGTGAGTTGACGGTTCCAGCTGCCCTGCAGGTGTTCTGGTCAGCAGTTCCAGTTGTGAATAGAATGTAACATTGCTGCCTGATATGATCTGACGGGGAGGAGTTGTGTTTCAACCCACTACCAAGACTTGCAATCTGTCATCAGTCTGGAACCGAACATAGGTTTTTCAGCAACCTTCTGCTTGATGCACCGTGTCAGCCTGAGTACATCCATTGTCGAGACGAAGTTATCCTCAACTTCGGCCCAAACTTGGCCCCCATGACAATCTTTCCTAGGGCCAATGAAGGCAAATCACTCGCAAAGGACCTGTAGCCGGTCTTTTCTTCTTTTTGAGCATATCCATGTAGTAATGGTCGTGGCAAGATCTACATAGGTGCCAAGGCACATAAGTCTGTCCAGCATTCGACTTACGTCTTGATTCAAGAATAATTATCTCATTCGCATAATATTTTCGTTTACCTAGGTAATTTACCTACTCAATCCGGTACGACCTCAGGTCTCGGAAGGAGGATTAACATCGTAAACGTTCCTCCCTTGTTTGTTGCCCTGCTTTATCTCCCAGGAGCCTTGATGAAGCACCTATCTTACCTGAAACGCTTCAGGTTTGATACCGTTTTTTCTCGACTTCTAAATTAGCCCTATGTCGTCTGTTATGATTATACGCTGAGAGACAGGCATGGGGTGTTCCATTGAATGCGAGGTGGAACCCTCGGGTTCGGTTTCGCATTGAACTCGCAGCGAGCCAGCTCGCATTATCATTAGGTATAAATCCAGGGCGCCTACTAATAGAATGGTAATCATAGATCTCATAGTTTTAATCTGGACACTCCTTATGTTTTCAAGATCTATCGTTGTTCTTTTCCCCCAAGCCTATTTCATCTCTTTCTTTCCCATCTACTTATTTGTGACCCCTTTCTTCTGTCTTGTACCCTCTAATACGTTTCCTTGCCGCCATGCTCGGCATGAAGAAGGATTCTTCAGCCGGTGGCTTCGAGCTGCTCGGCATCTCGTCCGAAAAGACCAAGGAGCAGAACAGCGACCTCGAGAGCCAGAAGGCTACGACCGAAACGAAGACGTCCGGTGACACGAGCTCCCAGCACCAACACTCCAACAGCAAAGCCTCCAACAGTCCACTCCAAGCGAAGAGCGAAGACGAAGCTACCTTGAACGCCGGCGATGCTGAACCCGACTCGAACATCGTCTGGTGGGATGCAGAGAATGACCCCGAGAACCCATACAACTGGCCGGCGTGGCAGAAATACCTGAACTGTGGTCTCATCAGCGCCCTCACCTTCATCACTCCACTCGCCTCTTCAATCTTTGCGCCCGGGGTCCCTGAACTCATGGTGGACTTTAAGGAGACGAGCCAGGAGCTTGGGGCCTTTGTGGTTTCCGTGTATGTCCTTGGTTTCGCATTCGGTCCCATGTTGATGGCACCTCTCTCTGAGGTGTATGGGCGGACTATCGTTTACCATGTCTGCAACGTTCTTTTTCTCTGCTGCACGGTCGGATGTGCCTTGGCTCCAAGCATGCCCGCCCTCATTGTCTTCCGGTTTCTGGCCGGTTCTTTTGGCGCTTGTCCTATGACGAATGGCGGCGGCAGTATTTCCGACATGATAGTCCAAGAGAAGCGCGCTGTTGCAATGTCGGCCTTTAGCATCGGCCCCTTGATCGGACCCATCCTCGGACCTGTTGTAGGCGGTGTGCTTGTAGACAACAAGGGCTGGAGATGGGTCTTTTGGGTTGTTACCATTATTGGTGGTGTCCTGGCTGTTACAATGATTTTGACGATGCGCGAGACATATGCGCCTATTATCCTCAAGCGCAAGACTCAAAGGCTCATTAATGAGACAGGCAATGTCAACCTTCGATCAAAGCTTGATACGGGTCTTTCAGATGCGGATCTCTTTAAAAGAGCTATTGTCAGACCCACGAAACTCCTGATCTTCTCTCCCATCTGCACCATATTCGCCTTCTATTTGATGATTGTCTACGGATATCTCTACCTCCTCTTCACATCAGTTCCCTTTATCTTCGAGGGCGCTTACGGTTTCAGCGCCAGCACGGTTGGCCTTGTGTATCTTGGTCTCGGTGTGGGCTCTTTTGTTGGTCTGTTTTGGTTCTCGATCGATTCCAATAAGCAGCTGCAGAAGATGAAGGCCTTGCAGCAGGATCACAAGGATGTCAAGCCCGAGGTTCGCCTCAAGCTTCTACCCGTGGGCACGTTGTTGCTGCCGATTGGATTCTTCATCTACGGCTGGACGACAGAGTATGAAACGCATTGGATAGCGCCTATCATAGGCTTGGCGGTGATAGGAACAGGTAAGGATGGAAGGTCTCTTCTCGCATCTTTCCGCTAACACTCCGTTAAGGCAACTTGATGTGTTTCATGGCTGTCAGCATGTACCTCGTCGACGCCTATAGCCTGTACGCAGCGTCTGCGCTGGCAGCCAACACGGTAATGCGTTCCATTGCGGGCGCCACGCTTCCACTATGCGCCCTCGAGATGTATGATGCGCTGGGACTGGGCTGGGGCAACTCCCTCCTCGCTTTTATTGCCATCGCTCTCTTCCCCATTCCACTGCTCATTAGGCGATATGGAGAGAAGTTGCGGACCAGCTTCAACAACGACCGGCTGTAAAGCCAGGCCTGGAAGAAGACTTGATAGAGAACGGAACCCCTCTTAGACATTTTTACATAGACTATCACCTGGTAGCATCAGATCGGGGATACCAACTAGAAAGTAACTTATTAGTATGAAGTGTGGGTGGATTCTGCATCTCGCTTTCGGTTTCGCGATCCATCATCAGACCACATTTTAAGTATGGAGACAATTTGAGCGTACTTTGTCCCGATCTGTCTAAGCGCGCTGCAGTGATCTCCCACTAACCAGGTTGCGCTCACGAGACCAAATGCTGGCTCGCATCTCCATCAAAAGCCTCGGGTTCCCACCCGCTGCCCTCGCATTCAGGTTTGGGTCCTTCTCTTGCGAAAGCGAAGCAAATTGATCGTGCGCCATCAGCATGCAGCTAGGGAAACGCCTAGGTCATAAGAAATCTCGTAATGGGTGCCTTCGGTGTAAGGCCAGGAGAGTCAAAGTGAGCAACGAACAATTTTGTCTGACATTTTCGTGCCTGTTGTATTGACCCGTGGAAAATAGTGCGATGAGCTTCGACCTTGTACGAACTGTGTTCGACACCACGTCGAATGTAGCCTTGTAACTTCGAGCGCCTTGGCTACCAGCGCCTTGGCTACCAGCGCCCGCTCTTCCCCTCTAGTCCCTTCAGCCCCAGCAGTACCCCCTACAGCTCCCAGTTCGGCTCCGGCTCCGAGTTCCAGCCCGCTGGTTGCAGGCCTCGGTCTTGGGGAACAGCCCGGACCCGAATCCGAACCCGAGACTTACACATCGACCCATCAGACTGAGCCATGGGTGTGTCAATCACCGATCACAACCCAGCAAGATCATGGTAAATATCCTTTTGCTCAACCTTTAGGTGTGTAGATGTGCATTTCTGATTCTCTCAGCTTCTGTCCATTCTACCGCATCTCCTTTCCACCCGACTCCAGGAACACCATCACATCATGAGCAAGGCTACCCATGCGCGTGCCAATGTTCTGCGCGAGAGTGGATGCAGAGCCTTCAGCTCTTTCATCATTACAGCACTTCAGTATGGAGGTCATTCGTCAGGGAGTCTCGAACAGAGGTGCTCTGGAAAGAGCTCGTTCCAAATGCTGCACTATCCAATGTAAGTTGTAATCACTGTCTGGCCCATCCAACCACTTTGCAGTCTGACCCCAGCTAGGACTTTTTGATGCATGCCCTGCTTGCTGTCTCTGCGCTGCACTTTGCACATTTCAACCCAGAGCAAAAGGTCGAGTATCAGGTCATTTCATCGCACTACTCAGCTCTAGCACTCTCCAGCGTCCGAAACCTTCTGAATAATATCAACGAAAGCAACTGTGAAGTCTTTTTCCTGTTTGGGTCGTTGACCTTTCTCCAGTCACTTTGCAACGTTGCCCATCCGAGCGGGCCTCTTACATCTGCCGAGGTGGCACAGTCATTTCAACTCCTCCAGGGCATGAAATGCATCCTCGATTTCAAGTCTCTTCAGAGATGGTCGTCGGATGGTCCGCTGGGCCAACTGTTTTCTCACAAAGCAAAATGTTTAACTCCCTCGACCCCCACATCTGCAACGCCCCCAAGCCCATCGTCCGAAGCATCTGGTGTCTTTCAAAGACGTTTAGATAAACTATTCCACCTTGCCCGGCAACTCCCTCGAACGTTGGACGTCATAAATCCTCAATCGGCTAGCCTCTTAGCTCTGGAGGGTCTCAGAAATATTTATCAGGATTGCCTTGACCTTTCTTCCACCAGTGACCTCCCTCATACATGGGGGTGGCCACTTTGTCTCCCCCCTTTCTTCGTGGATATGATTAGGTCTGGGGATCCTATGGCGCTCATCGTATTGGCCCATTTTGCTGCATTAAGTTGGCCGTATGAGCACAAAGGGTGGCCGAGTCAAGGCTGGGGCGCAAGTGTAATGGGAATGATCGAGAGGGTGATAGAAGAGGAATGGAGAGAATGGATTGAATGGCCAGTAAAGAGTTTAAAGGAGGGAATACCCGTTGACTCAATGGTAGATACTTAAAACTCTGTTGCGAGCATCAATGAGCTCTGTGCTGCTTTTTGGTATATCGTCGTCTGTCTTCTCGATGAAACTATTGCGACATCTGGCGGCCAGAAGACCAATGACTACAGGATTCATGGAGTATCTAAAGTAGGGTCTAGTGTGGGCTTTAGGCACGTTTAAACACGGTGAACAAACATTCCGTCACAATGATCCATTCGACATTACTTCATCTTCAGATCCAGTTACCTTGAACACAAGACAATTAGGCAGGCTAAATTTCAATTTCAGTGAGGTCAGATACATGATGAATGAGCCTCAAGGCTCCACAAAGACGCAACTCATCGGGTAAAAAGAGGCATAAATATAGAGGACAGTTAACAATAGGTGTTATGAAGAATCAGCACCGCTTCTAGGTCCCAACGCTTGTGCTCCATAATCTAAAAGTAAGAAGCTACTGCCTCACCCAGGACATCCAACCGAGGGGTGATACCCAAGCCAGGTGCGTTTGGTGCCCTAACATATCCTCCATGAACCTCATAGTCGCCATCCGCGGTCTTGGGAATATGCATTGCGCGACACTCTAGAATCGGTCGCAGGTTACGCTCTGGGATAGTTTGGGCCAGGTGAACAATGGCAGCAAAGGCAATATCCGAGCCGCAAGTCTCCTGGGTTACAATAGTATATCCGGCAGCCAAGGCGATATCGCGGATACGGCGAGCCCGGGTAAGACCACCAACTTTGGAAATTTTCAAGTTCAGACCTTCCGCTGCATCGTCGGCGACAAGCTGTATGGCCGAGTGCTCATCTGTGAGAAGCTCATCCGTCAGGATTGGCACGGTGGTTCGGCGTCGAAGAGATACTATGTCTCGATGTGTCGCACAGGGGGCTTCTAAGATAAAATCTAGTCCATCGGGGAGTAATCGTAGCATTCGCAGAGTGGCCTCCACTGTCATTGAGCTATTCGCGTCGATAGAATAGAACTCATTTTCCTTCTTTTCAGAAAGTGCCGCGACAACGCGTGCAGCATCAGATACAGGGTTCTCTCCTATCTTGACTGAAAATCCGGTATAGCCCGCCGCCCGAGCTTCAGCAACAAGTCTGCGGGTATTTTCTGCGTCGGCAACAGGGAGAGAAGTAAGCAATGGGAGTTGCAGGCCTGTACTTCCGCCGAGCAGCTGGTAGACCGGGAGACCGACTGATTTTCCAAAGATATCCCAGCACGCAACGTCAATGGCGGTCTTGGCGTGCAAATGGCCGATCAAAGCGGCATCCATAGTGTCATTGATACGATCAACGTCGCGGGGGTCAAGCCCAATCAGATGAGGAGCGATTTCTGCGATCCCTGCTCTAACACCAAAAGCATGGGAAGCAATGAATGCAGCACCAAAAGGGGTACTTTCGCCAAAGCCTTCAATGCCGCTCTGAGTAGTGATCCGAACAATGGTGCCGTCGAAATCCTTATAGGTTCGTCCACCGGATAGATGATAGACGCCGCCCGAGTAGGGGAGATCCACTTGAAAAACATCTATTCTTGCGATCTTGAGTTCCGACATGCTGATGGATAGTGCGAAAGAATGAATAGAGGTTAAGATATTTTTGCAATGTTTTGTTGTGATTGAATGATGTGTCAAGGCTCGGAATAATTCTTGGGGATATATGCCTTCTTATACTTTGTTGGCACTCCGAGGATGGTGCTTGGGATGATATGCATAGTGCTCTACCTAGATAAGCCAGCCCAGCCAAGACACTGTTACTGGTTGGGACCTGCTGCTCCTTGGAGTTTACGGAGTTTAGAGTTCCATATTCTCGGCTTCATCGGGTGGGCTCTCCCTATCGTGGGTGCAGGACATGTTTGACAGTTGAGCAAATTCGGCTGCTTCTGCCGATAGTGATTGCTCAAGTCACACTTTACGCAGCACAGTTCCGAGAATGCCCCCTCTTTTCCAACAGCTTATCAATCAATCACACCCAGCCGACGCAACGAGAACCCGACATCGGCTTGTCTCGTGTATGATCAATACCCTATCGAATCACCTGTCTCATTGTAGCTACTGTCTCAAAGTTGATAGGTATCTCAACTCAGAAAGTAATGGAGAGCGTTCCCGTCGGGCACCAATACGACTCTCAAAGCTCTCTTTTGCTTTGGCCCAATCAGAACCTTTTACAGGCAGAGGCTGACAGGGGCATGGAGACCGGCACAGTTCCCCGTTGCTTGGAAAGAGGGGCCTATGAGCAGCCAATGGAGTAAGTCCCCCAAGGATCAACGTTTTTCCCTCCATTCGTGTACTGGCAAGGGTCAGTGTGGATTAGTCAGCGAGATAAACACGATCCGAAACGAATATATTTCCTACATTGAGCTCGCCCAATGTCCCATCACTCGATGATGAGATATCTTGAGGCCCATGGAGTATTTTACTCAGTTACGAGACTGATTCAAATTGGTCCAGTGTCAAGTGCTGTGCTGCCCGGGATTTTCTGAATTGGCTTGTGTGGTTGTTGAGGTTAATATTTTCATGCAACAAGCTGCGCAAGGGTAGTGCAGGTCATTTACAAACCTAAAGACCTTCATAGCAAGTCCTATATGGTAAATCGCATTATGGAAGAGATACAGAGCTCTAAGGATTGGTGAAATGTGAGGAAAAGAGACTGATAGATCCTGATGTCATGAGGTCAAACCAGGCTTCTTACCTACCCTACGGGCCTAGGGTAATCTCCACTGACGTCAGGCGACCCCAGCCTTAGTGCCAAATTTAGCTTTCAGGCGCTGCCAAGACCCACAGGACTTGGTCAAAGCTCAGACAGATCATGGCCTGATTTGGAAGGCGTGGCTCCACCAGAATCTCAATAAATACACGCGTTATCTGGCTTTAGGAAAGCTTCATTCGTGATAACGAAAGACTATTTTGGCATCAAGTCGAATCTTTTAATCTATCGCCCATGAGAGACTGTAGCCCAGATGTTTCTATCCTTTCTGAACTGCAACCAGGATCTCGATCCTCCCAGCTTGTCGAAGACAGCGTGCTAGCGGATCTAGGACTCCCACAATTCGATGAAGCCATATCGACAAAGCGGTACTGCCAAGTCGCCTTGTGGGCATCGTATTTCATCTCAATTTCTGCTATCGCATGCTCCATCTGGCTTCTGGCTGTTGAGGGTGGCCTCATAATAGCGTTCCTCCCAGACCGTCTCGCTCAAAGTGCGGCAGGCGTTGGTCTTTTCGGAGAATTTCTCCCCCTCGTTTTCAACCTCCTCATAGCAGGCTGCACCGAAGCCGTCAGCTATATTCACGCCGTTTCATTGCGATGGGCCCTTTATCGGGAGGGTCGCCTCGAGTTCAACTCAAATCTCCGTCTTTTTACGAGTGCCGAATCCAGCCGGGCAAACACCCGATCCGTCAACTTTTTCTCGGCAGCATGCCTGGTCATTTGCTACACAGCTGCATCGCAAATTTTGATCGGAAGAAGATCCAGCATTCTAATCAATGGAATCGCACTCTTGATGCTCGGCATTGGCCTGTTGAGTCTCTCGATCGTGTCAACGATGTGTCTGCGGGACACCTCCAACACTATCCTCACCTGGAGCCCTAGTCCTCTCAATACGGCCCTTACCTGCCTCAATCATGGCATTATTGGCCACCATACTGGACGCGGCATGCTTGCTGTCGACGACCGTTATCTGCTCAGCCAACCTGTCAGCCCCCGACGACGGCAGTGTGCAATGAGTGCCGTGTATCCCGCTACTCGCCACATCATCTATTTTCAGTATGGGGTTGTTGTGCTCTGTGCCATCTTGGCAATCATCATCCTCGTGCTTGTTCGCAAACTTAATCCGAATGGCGTGCCAACATATGCTTTCTTCGCCGACGAGACAGGCACCACTGACTTGTACTTTGAAGGCGGGATCCATGGCCCGAATCTTTATCCACTGTGGCTTTTTTGCACCTTTTTATTTGCAATAGTGCCACAGGCATTCTTTGTCATGACTCTTCATGGCGCCGAGCTGATTGTAACAGTGGCACGAGATGAGGCTGCATGGCGAGAGGCCGCTGCGAGACGTGGTCCAGGCCGAGGAGCGGTGGTAGCTGCTGGCGCACTGAATTCCGCTGTCAAGAGCTGGCTATGGCTTTCACTGCTGCTTTATAAGCCCATATCGAGCTGGTTATTGACGTCACAGGCAATCAAGTTCCAGATTCAACAGAGTACGAGCAGGGTCGTATTCAATCCAATACCGCTCTTCGCACTGGCGGGGTTGTCACTATTGCTGGTTGCATTTGAGGAGTGGCTTACTCGTTGGCGGACAGCTGGCCCGCAACCAGCTGCATACGGACATTTACAAACTTTGGCTGACTTGGTGGATGATTGGGGACCTAGCAATATCAGCGTTGACGAACGCAAACTGTGGTGGGGCTCGAAAGGCTTCGACGCGATGGGAGAAGCTTTGGCTGGGACAAGCGTGAAGAAGGAGGACGTCGGGGAAATCGATTTTGATCAAAGATATAAATGATGGCTCATCAGGGAAGCATCTAGAGAGGAGAGTGATGAAGCTCAGTTAGAGTTTGATAGTAATCGATAGTGAGTGGCAGTCTGAGCAGGCCTCCTGTACTTCTGCGACATGAGGCTTCAAGAGCTCCTCTGCTTCGATGGTGTCCAGCATTCCCTACTCTTGGTACCCAGGGGGGAATGCACTGCCGTAACGCTCAAGTTTGCATATGGCAAATATCAATTCGTCAATTCTGCCTACAAATTTGGGATGCGCCTTGCTGAAAATCGCTCAGGTTTTGCCCCAGGGTCGGTGCCATCTTCAATCAAGCTAAGCGGACATGGTGTAAACATGTCGAGCTTGCATGGTCTCTATTACGGAAGCTTCTCTTGAGCCTGGCTGGCCTGCAGGAAACATGGGCCTGTAAAATGGATAGGCTTGACGATTTGGATGCCCAATACACCCCTAGACCCCTGCATCAACCGTTGAAGTGAGCCTTGTGCACTTTGCCTAAGGCTGATTCTCCCAGGACTCAGCCCATCGACTGATTGTCTGTGGACAAGACATCAGCCCTGCGACGCCCGGCTGCTGTGGACGCCACAGGTGCTTGCATGAGAAGTCTACTATTGGAGGAACTTCAAGCTGCAACTTGCGTGATTCGTGGCAAAGTTAATGGAGGGTGGTAGCCTGGGGATGAAGGGGGGCACAGCCACGGATGTAACTGTCGATCCTTACCGATTGATCAGCAGATGTCGATAAACACCAAGACGACAGGCATCCCCTCAGCGGGGATCAACATTCAACTGTTGCCAAGTCACCACATCAGCAACAAAGATGAAGCTTTTCCGAAAACTCAGAGGAAAGAAGGAAGGGAAGAAAGAAGAGAAGAAGGAAGAGCATGCTGGACAGCAAGTCCGTAGTCGGATCATCTCGACACTGGAAGAGCAACTTCAGGATGCGCCGCCACGACAGTCGACCGGCCCAGGAAGGGGCTTGGGGAGTTTAAGGGTTACAAGCTCAGTAGCTCCCAATCTCCAAGAACTCATGAAGATCATGGCGTCGCCAGCATCAAGCATGTCTGCGGAGGAGGCAATGAATATGGTCCAACTTCAGTCACCTGGGCCTTGCCCGATATGCTGCAACTTGGACCCATACCGAGCCCCTCCGGAAGTGGACAACGGCGAGACTCATCGCTCATGGGCCAGGACTGAGTACAATATTCCCGCTGAGACTCCAGTTTCAAAGATCACGGTAGAAAAGTCAGAAGACCTGGTCGAGTCGGCCCAGCGCGGATGTTTGTATTGCACCATGATTCGAGCCGCACTCGGAACTGCGAACCCTACATGGGAAACTGAAAAGTCCTACATATATATTTACTTGGCGAGTGGCTTACCGGTAATCGTGCACCTGGCATTTGGCGGGACGTCCACGGTGAGGATGGAGAGGGAAGAGATACTGCGGAGCTTTGGTGTCGATCTACCAGAGGGACAGACCATGAACTTTGTCATCACAGTTGACGACTTTTCCAAACCACCCATTGACGTCGAGATATATCGGTCTGTTCTCAACCCCAGTGAGACTACCGTTGGGGGTATGTCGCTGTCTATTTGATAGAAGCCGAGCAGCAGCTAACCCTGGAACTATAACTAGATATTGTCGTAGCACCGCTTGTGGAGCACATGGGTGCCGCGTCCCCGGTATCAGAACATTCAGGAGACCCAAGATGCTTCGAGTTCATCACCAAGCAGGTCACTAACTGTATGAAAAACCACAAATGTGGAGGAGATGGCCCTCTTCCTTTACTTCCCGACCGCATCATTTGGATCGAAGCCAACAACTCCACACGCATACAACTCTTGGAACCTACGGATATCCGCGCCAAATACATTGCGCTTAGCTATTGCTGGGGTCCTACCGGCCCTGATACCTATCTCACGAATGCATCGACTTTAGAAGCGAAGAAAGTCGGCATACGGTTCCAGGACCTGCCGCCGCTTTTTCAAGATGTTGTTAGCTGCTCCCGATCCCTTGGAATAGAATATGTCTGGATCGACAGGCTATGTATCATTCAAGGCCAAGATGAGGACTTCAAGCGTCAAGCAGCCAAGATGCACCATATCTATGGCAACGCTACCTTGACTATTGCGGCTGCTTCGGCTGCCTCGGAAAATGACCGAATCTTGATTCCGAGAGACATCGAGGGACAAGCGTTCAATCTCAACCTCAACATTGACGGGATCGGATCCTTGAAGCTCGGGGCTCGTCGTCGAACTCACACTCTGGGCACTGAAGCCAGAGGCGGCGACTATGGTAAAATTTCTACCAGGGCGTGGATCTGGCAAGAACGACTCCTGTCCGGACGCGTGATCTTCTATACTCCGACAGCCCTCAAGTTTGAATGCAACCATCATTCCATCTGGGAAGGATTTGCCCCGGATGTTATAGGCCATTCATGGTCTGCGCAGCTGAACAACATCTCGCACAATACTTGGACCCTACTGGTGGAGGAGTACATGAGCAGAGACATCACTCGCCAGTCTGATCGTCTCCCAGCGATGGACTCAGTTATGAAGCGTATAGCCCAGAGCCAGGGATGGTCTCCTCTCTGGGGAATGTGGGCCAACACGCTCGTGGAGAGTCTGGGGTGGCAGTCAAAAAATTCAGACAAGTTCGGGAAGCTCATGTGCCGCACGAACCCGGGCAACTACGCACCTAGCTGGAGTTGGGCCAGCGTTGATGGGCCCATCTCGTACGTTGCTGCCAGAGGCTTGGGCGGCCTTGAGGTAAACGACCCGATGATTTATGATGTCGAAATTCGAAGCGTCAACGCGGCCTCGGGTTTGATTCGAGTCGCCGGCCATGCCATCTCGGTTGAGTTGAGTTGCCGCGTGGAGATCACTGAGCCAGAAGACAATGTGACGGGTGAGAGAGACGTGAAGCACCATTACGAGGTCCTGAGGGTTTACAACAATGGGCAGTCGTTCCCCATGCACCCCGACGTTCACTTGAGGCCAGGAAACATAAATGCCTCGGGGCAGAATGTCATGACTGTCGTTCGGCTTCCTCACAGTGAGAAGCCTCCGGAGACGTCATGGACCGCCAATTGCCTCTGCCTCCTGGTCGGCAACATGAGATTGAGAGCCCAGGTGCTTTTCTTGGGTGGCTCACTACGGCAAGAAAGGGCCTGGGAGCGCATTGGAATGGTTGATGGGCTGCACCCTGCCATTTTTGCGACGTCTGAGCGACGTCTTATTGATATTGTTTAATATGTATGGATGGTGCAGCGGCAACATCAAGGGTACACGTGGAATCAGTGATGGAATTTCATTATCAAATCAAGATTCGGGTAGGCCAGACAGATTGTTTATCACGAGCAGGCCAAATGACCTTCCATTAATTGAACAACCGTTGATCATTACCATATTGACAGACACATATGTAACGCAACCCCCATTGGCTTCTCCACTTACCTCTATCATTTCACTTGAGCGTTACATCTTGGCTTTTGGACTGAAGATAAGATTGATCATAAGTACCGAGGCTAGTTGATAAGCTTACCTGCCATCCTTGCAACCCCGTGCCCCTCTTTCTTGGGGTCTCCTGTAACAGCCAAGCAATTACGACATTTCTTTGGCTTAGAGGATAGAGTGTCCATCTAATCACGCAATGTGGAGCTCGTATTGGTCCGGAATATTTGGGTCGTAGTCTTGGCCGCCTTTCATGCGTGGCCTACCATCTTCTTGCAAACCTGCCTAATGTGGCGTCGTATCCGTTGCCTAGTGTGCATGGCCCAGTGATTGAGACTAGGACACCTTCTATATCTGGGAAGTCTCCGGCTGGCAAGGGAGATTCGTCAATCTTGCCAAGATCAAAAATTCCTCTTGCCAAAGGCAATTGCAACCCCCTGTAAGCCCTGATTGGTGCTTTGTATTAATTGTAGAGAGCCAAGATACACCGCCATCGCTTGCCGATCACAAGACTCGGGGCAATGATTCGTAGACAGTCCAGAAGGACAAGCTGGGCAACAATGAGGCAATAGACAAATTAATACCCATCAAGGTACCAATTCCGAGGAGGCCGGAGGAGATAAAAAGGCCATTCGCCTCTGGTGCATCGACATCTCAGCTCCTCAGCAGCCACCCACATCTCATATCTCCTCCGCTCATCTATCATAGCAAATCTCAAAATGGTTCGTGCCGCGGTTGGTCTGGGGGCCTTGGCTACCCTGATCTCGTTCTCTAGTGCAAAGGAGATCAAGCCAGATGAGGCCAAGGCAGCAAGACTCTATGACTCAGGAGTTGTGCACAACAACCTTATGGCCCTCAAGAATGTATGTTATATTTCTGCCTTTGACAACGATGGTCGACATCTAACACTATATCTAGGAGGAGTGGGCTCGCCAAGAGGAGGCTGGAGCTTTCCAAAGCGAGCAGTACCCAAAGCTAGGCTACGCACGCTGCGTTGACGGCTTTGCCGAGGCTATCAAGGGTGATCGCAACAACACCTTTGCATGCCACAACGTGAGTTGAGCCTCCTGTCTCGTTGCATCGAGGTAAAACATTCTGACTATGTCCTAGGCTGATCTCCACTCATTCCTGAGCCATGCTGCCCTTGGCAGTACAGGAGGACGTGGTTCTTCATCGTGGGGTTGGACCTCTGATGATGGCCGCGAGTTCGTTGCCATTGGCCAGTACGATGGTACTGCCTTTGCCGAGATCGACAAGAAGGGCAAGCTCATCTATCTTGGCCGTCTGCCTCAGTACTCTGAGCCATCTCAATGGCGCGAGATCCGCACATACAAGAACTATGTCGTCATCGGATCTGAGGCCGTTGGTCATGGCGTTCAGATTTTTGACCTTGAGAAGCTTCTCGACATTGACCCAGCCAAGCCGGTCATCTTTGACGCCAAGAAGGACCTGACTAGCCACTTCAGCGCTCTCCTCCCTCTTGGTCGTGCTCACAATGTTGTGGTCAACGAGGAGCTCAATTATGGTGTTGCTGTGGGCGCTCAACCCAGAAACGACCCCAACTGCCTGTCGGGTCTCAACTTCTTCGATCTCACCGACCCGGCCAACCCGGAGTCGCTTGGCTGTGCAAAGGGCGACGGTTACGTGCACGATGCTCAGTGCCTCGTCTACCGTGGACCCGACGAGCGTTACCAGGGACGTGATATTTGCTACGGCTACAACGAGGACACCCTCACCATTTACGACGTTACTGACAAGGCGAACGTCACAACAATCATCTCTCGTATCTCTTACGAAGGTGCCTCCTACACCCATCAAGGTTGGGTCTTGGACACCCAGAACCAAGAATTCCTTGTTCTGGACGATGAGCTCGATGAGCAGAACGGCAACGGCCCTGGTGGCGATGGCTTCCCAGTGACCTTCATTTGGGACATTAGAGACCTGGAGAACCCCAAGCAAACGGGCTTCTTCAAGCATCCCACCAAGTCCATCGATCACAACCAGTATGTCATCGACAACTTCATCTACCAGTCGCACTACGGTGCTGGCCTGCGTGTTCTGGATGGCCGTTCTATCCCCGAGGATCCAACCGGAGCTGGTGTGTATGAAGCTGCTTGGTTTGACATCTATCCCGAGGATGACGACCTGCCCGGCGGTGGCTCGGTCGCATTTGTCGGAACGTGGTCCTCTTACGCCTTCTTCAAGTCGGGTTACATCTTTATCAACACCATTGAACGTGGTGCATTTGTTGTGAAGCTGACAGGCAAGCTCTTTTCCAAGTAGTGTACCCAAGAAGAATTATCTAGAGGGAGGACTATGTGACACAGGTAGTTTAGCTTAGGTGGCAGTAGTTAATTATAGGTTCTACTCTAATTATTTGCCAACTGCCCAATATCTAAGCATCACAATACTAAGTAACCAAGGCACCTCCATGCTCACTTTCTCCCAGTGTAAGTTCACTGAGTGCGCTTGCTGAGCCTTTATCTTGAAACTTGGGGGTGTTTCTAGTAGAGTGTAGACTGATTGTTTAGATGTAGATTCTAGTTAGAGGTTAAATCTATCCTAAATCTCATAAGGAGATAGAGAAACTGAGTAACCAAGCTATGCAATTAAGCTCCCTGAACAGCCTCCAGAGCAGCTCTCACAACTTCATCTAGGGACTTCTTTGGCAGCCCCAAAATCTCATTCATGACCGGTCCCTCTTTCTCCAGATGACCTCCGAACTTGCCAGTGACAAAACCAGTCTCGATCAAGGCGTATACAGCGTATGGGTCTCCAGAAGCCACGGCCGCCTGCTTTTCCTCTATGAAGCGGAGAGTATTGATCTTTTCCGTGGTGTATTTCTGACCGCTGATACGCTCAATAGCCTCGAGCAACATGTTCTGAGTGATGGCAAAGTCGCTGAGCCATACCACTTGGTTCTTTGTTTCGTTCCATCTCTTTGCAAGGGCATTGACCAGGGCAAGAGCAGTATTCTCCTCAGTCGTGGTACTGAACCGACCCTCGCCATCGTCCCAGATCACAAATCTCTTCTCCTTGATATGCATTCCCAGAAAGTCGTGCTGCGCACTCCACTTGAGCCACATGCCGCAAGCAATGGCCATCCATTCGAGGCCAGTCGATTCCTTGGAGCGAAGGTAATCCTGGATCTCGCCCTTCTCACGAAAGACCGAGTTGAGGGCTCTCGCTTCAGGCTTGTTGTTGTTGAGGCCATACTCAGAGGAAACATAACGTCTGACTTTGGCCGCAACGGCCGCATCAATGAATCGAAGTTGTTCGCCGACTGCGAGGGACGTCATGCAGTTGATAATGGCATCCTGACCAGAGAAAACGCGGACCAGTGCCTCGGAGGGGTAGGAGTCATCAACCGTGATGGTCTTAAGACCGGAAGGAAGTTTCCCCTTGGACGAAGATCGCTGCAGAGCAGTAACAACGAAAGTGGGTTTCTTGATGAGTGCTTCGAGAACAACAGAACCAATAGAGCCTGTGGCTCCAATGATCAGGATATTCTTGAAAGGGGAAGCCATTGTGTGGGAAAAAGATGTGCGACCTGGTATCGAGTAGATTGTGTGAGAAACAAGGTGTGAAGTAGTAGCAGATGTTGATTTTGTGTCTTTCTCGCAGTTCCCTGGGGTCTATATACATCTCATTCCGGACTCACTGATGTATTTAGTCAGTCGATGGTGTGAAAATTCTGATGGCTGAGCTGAGCCATCATGCTGACAGCATGCAGTAAGGCATTCCTCCAAGTGCCAGAATGTCATAGATGCACGTTACTCATCAAAGGTAGCCACTGCGGCAGAAGGATGCAATGGTGTTCACTAAACAACATGGGCTGTTCATAATCATATCATCCAGAATTTATGCAGTCGGACTAATTTCATAACCCCGCCGTTTTATCTTTGGCCCCGCCTACTGAGCCATATTTAATTGGCCCGTTTCTCCAACCATCGCCACCCTACACTCACCAGACAAGAATATAGCATTTCTCATCAATGGGCCGTTGGAAGCAAGCCACTGCACCCATATCAGGCAAAAAGCCTACGTTGATGTAATTATTGGAATGTATGCCTTTGCATGATTTGAAGATTCGTCGTGCTTACTCTTCGCCTGTTCTTGTAAGGGGCTTCGTTAATGAGTTGTAAACTGATTAGTGAGCGAAAGGGTTTTCTGGCTGACCCGCTCTTTTGGAATAATCAATGACGATGATAAGAACGGTTTCTCATAAGAGTTGCTATGCATATCTAAAAGAGAAGGGGATGTAGGCTATCGAGGTCCAATGGTTATGTGGTGAAGGTTTATGGATAAGACAAGTAACCCCCTCTCAAATTACCGCCTTGGCTAGGTAGATCTGAAGACCCCGTTGAATAGGATTGCTCTCCCGTCACATGTCACCACCCCCTTCAAACATGCCGTCGTCGAAGCTAATCACTCGGTCCATGTCGGCATATTGTGCGTCAAACAGCATCTGTGATATCATCCCTAGCTCCCCGCCACCGCCTGAACTGCCGCTATACGGCTCTGTGGATTGGCTCATGGAGTAAGCATTGGAAGATACGTTGACCGGTGTATACTGAGACCTCGGCTCCGTAGCCCCGTAAGAGGTTCGCAACTGTGGACTTGGAACGTTTGATTGCTCATTCCGTAACCATGGGTCCCCATTGGGGCCTTGAGATGGGGCCTGGACAGATGCCTTTGAATGCTTTACCTCAGTCGTATATGCTGGAATACTGATGGCGAATGATTCATCCTGGGTACACTGAGCATGTAGTTGAACAAGAGTCGCACAGTATTTGGAAGCCAGATTCTCTCGAGAACCAATCAGTCCCGTCCATCGTTTCGACATGGCCTCTAAGCTCTGGATCAGCAGCCAGAATTCGGGTGACAGGCAATCGACTGAGCTATAACGCCAGTGTAGAAGTAGTACTCTTGCAGCGATATACACACAAAAGGCGAACTGATTATTGAGAGGGCCCATCTCGGCTAGGTTGTTGAGATAATGATCCGTGATAGTGGCAATCTCGACCGCGGCCGCCTGGCACGTATCGACGCTGCAGAGACTTGGCAATCTGGTCCGGAACGGCCAATTCAGAGGAGGAAAGGCGATGGGCTGGTGAAGTAGAATCATGGATGCGTTGTGTGTGACATGAGCCAGGGTCAAATTCGGATCCATCCTGGATGATTGCTGCGTGATGTTGACCTTCCACTTCCTCGGGAGCAGCATCTTCCAGTGCACCAAGCGGACATCAAGCTCTTTAAACCGTGTCAGCCAGCTGCTCAGGTCCTTCTGATCCTTGGTGTTGACCCTCTGTTGGAGGAAATAGCTCGTAACCCTGCTCAAGGACTCCGTGGCCTCGATGCAGTAGGCAAAGGCACCCACGGTTGACATGTCCACGGCAGATACTGCTCCTGGTGATGTTCCTGCTTCGGATGGGGTGCGGCCCTCATCGTCTGCACCAGCTTGCGGTGGGATTGGATGCGCGGGGAGGAATGCAATGGGGTTTCCGATGCGTCCGGCAGATTTATCCCAGATACCAAAGTAGGGTGTAGAAACGGGATCCTCCTTTCTCCAGGTTATCCCATCGCATGGCAGACGACGATTGACATCGTCAGAGGTGAGACTAGTGTTCCAACCCGTTGTTACAGAGCAGAAGCGGTCCAAATTGAAGACACACCAAAACACTCTCCTTCGCTCTTCAGCCTCGGTCCAACCCTGTGAGGAAGGCAAGGATATGTAAGGCTGCGAAAAGGAGGATCGGTCAACTTCGTCATCCTCGATTGTCAATTGTAGATATTCGACGATTCGGGTCAAGGCCCCGACGAGTGACCATGCTTGGGATGCTTCGCCGTTGCCGATCTAGAATGAGGTTAGTATGCCAGGTGGAGTATTTGAGGAATGCGCACTTGCATCGTTGAAGCAGATAATAATAAGTGCTTGCAGGTTCTCAACCGACATACTTTTCGTCGCTTTGGCTACAACCCAGTCCCTGAGGTCTTCTTGGTCACCGGCGAATGTCATCGCCACATCAGCAATAACCTTGCTCGAGACATATCGTGATGCGACTAGAACCATTGCCTGCAAGACCAAATACAAACTGCCTTTTTCCATATCATCTCGGATTCGTCTATAAAATCGAGCCTCATGAATCATCGGGATCCACGGATGTATGTGGGCGAAGTAGGAACTGATGATCTGTTTCAAGACGCTGTCTTCGGGCAGAGGCC
The DNA here is from genome assembly GCA_017654865.1 of Fusarium sp. FW16.1. Taxonomy (NCBI): domain Eukaryota; kingdom Fungi; phylum Ascomycota; class Sordariomycetes; order Hypocreales; family Nectriaceae; genus Fusarium; species Fusarium sp. FW16.1. The sequence continues at coordinate 6,372,865 of JADNRB010000004.1, forward strand.
AGACATGGTGGCCATGAACACGCTGATGTCCAACATCACTACTGACTCGACGCCGTTTGTAAGAGATATCGCCACCTCCCGGCATAGACAAAGATGTCGGTGATTCTCCGTTGAGCTTGCATATCTCTTGAGCAAGTGACAAGAGAATGCTGTTGCTAGCTGTAGTCTGTTCTTGATGAGAACTTCTATCACCACTGGAGTCCGCCTCGGATTGCAGTTTATTGAGAGCTTCCTGTTGGCTCGCAAGGGACCGTTCTAATACATCTGATGAGTTCCGTTAGCTTAAACTAGTGAGCTTCTGCATCACCCAAAACTCACCAAGCCTTCTGTGTATGTTCTCAACCGCCCCAGTCTTCATTCCAGGCTTTGCACGCTTTGACTCGTAGACACATTCATATCCTGAACGCGTTAGACATAGAAACACCTGAGGGAGAGGCCCTTTTCGGCCCACCTGTTTTGCGGCAGTGTTCGCATGCTGGAGTCTCTCTGGAGCATCGAAGCTTGCGCTTTCGGCAGCAGTTGCATGCGAGACTCGCATCAGTGCCCGCTCCGGCGGACTCGTCGGGGCGAGTGGAGGCATCTGGCACATCATTATCCATTGGGGATTCGTGAGATAAGCAGACGTTCACGTGGTCTAAGGTTAGTGAATGTTTGCCATGTTGTTTCGGAAGAATAATGAAGGATAAAGGACTTGAGGCAGTCCCGGGCCCATTTATCCGTCGTCCGCTGCAATTAGCCCGAGGCGCCGAACCCCCGCTCTGGGACTCTGCTCTGATTGCTGATGCTCAAATGACAGACGACGACGTTGACCTTACCCCGGGTCTTGGCAAGAGAAAGAGACGAGTTAGACCTCTTCAGTGGATCCGTGTTATTCTTCAATCGAGTTAATGCCCTAACCGCGTGACATGGCCTGGAGTCATACTAAGGACCACCAGCATCTCGGTCAGACATAGACCGATCCCCGAATGATATCACCCGTGCTTCATCATTAAATCTGATGATTTCTTTGCCACTTTAAAGCGATCAACTCACGTTATCTCACCAGCCCTCTTAAGCATCCTATTGGCTTCCTCGAATTACACTGTCATGACCGGGCTCGCTGGCTTCACTGATAACCCATTCCGGGATCGCTCTGACCTTGTCAGAGCAGCCACGGCCCTTATACAACCTCTTAGGGCATATAGATCTCCGGCTAGAGCCCGTGTCAAATTGCTTCCTTCTACCGCTGCAGCCTTTGACGATGTTGCAGCCCAACTCGAGGGGTTTGCCCGCCCCCTGTGGGCTGTTCACGCTCTCGTAAGCGACGATGGAAGCACCGACCTTGGAGAGGCCCAAAGCTGGATCCAAGGTATCCAGGCCGGGGTGGACCCTTCCAGCTCTGAGTATTGGGGTGATGTTGGGCCTTTTGACCAGCGCATGGTTGAGATGGAATCGATTGCGTTTGCGCTGCTTACTGCCCCAGATGTTATGATGCGCCTTTGGTGCCAGGAGTCGAAACTTAACCTCATAGAATGGCTCCGGCAAATAAACGACCATGCTATGCCGCGAAATAATTGGCGATGGTTTCGGGTTCTAGTCAACTTGGCGCTCGTCAAAGTCCTCCAAATACCAAATGATGAGGTGAGACATATGATGGATGAGGATTTTGCAGTGCTCGACGAATTTTACCTTGGTCAAGGCTGGTCCTCTGATGGCGTCTGGGGAGACGAGAGAAAGCAGGCAGATTACTATTCCGGAAGTTTCGCCATCCAGTTTGCGCAATTGCTTTATATTCGTTTTGCTCAAGGTGATGAAGAAAGGGTTCAGATGTATCGGCAACAAGCAGTCGAATTTGCCTCACAATACTGGAGGTACTTCGACACCAACGGTATGTAGCCCTTGCACTGTCATTGCCCTAAGCCAGAGTCGCAAATCTGACTCAAGACAAGGAGCCGCTATACCATTTGGCCGCAGTATGACCTACAGATTCGCATTCGGAGCTTTCTGGGCAGCCATTGCTCTCGCCGATGTCCCACTTCTCGGTCTCATTGGAGGTCTGGGCTGCATAAAGGGCATGCTTCTGCGGCACCTACGATGGTGGTCAAAGAAGCCAGAGATTTTCAACTCTGATGGCACCATGAACATTGGATATGCCTATCCCAATATGTACATGGCCGAGGACTACAACTCAAGACAGTCCGTGTATTGGTGTTTGAAGAGTTTCATCGTTTTAGGTTTGCCTGCAGACCACCATTTCTGGACCTGCAAAGAGGAGCCCCATCCCATGGCAAAGATGAGTTTGAGCAAACAGTTCCAAGTTGAGCTTCCGGCCACTCTTCAGGCGATCTGGCCTCCTCATCACATTCTCTGCAACACCCATGAACACCACTACCTCCTATCATCGGGACAAATGACGACCAAAAAGTTCAAAGCCAGAGAAGCCAAGTATGGCAAGTTTGCCTACTCCTCCGCATTCGGATTCAGTGTACCCTCAGGCCCAGAACTACACCAACTGGCGCCAGACAGTACGCTTTCCATTAGCTTGGATGATGGAGAGACGTGGAAAGTTCGGTGGCAGCCATTCGATGTCAGACTTCAAACTGCTTCCGTTTGCTCCAATGGAGACTTACACAAGGTTCCTGCAATATCCAGTGTCTGGAAGCCTTTCAAACACCTCAGCGTGGAGATCGAGACGATTCTCATCCCGTTGACTTCACACTTTCCGGGGTGGCATATTCGGCTACACAAATTAATAGGCCTCGATTGCTTGAAGACTGTTCCCTGTTCAGAGGGAATCCAACTGGTTGATGCTTCTTTTGCAATATCTGCCCTCTCTGCCACTGGCTACCATGTGCCTAAACATGCCTCTGGCGATATGACGAATGGCTGCTTTTCCGACTCATCGAGCATTTTGATAACGTCCCATGCTGGATCTAGCGGTGCTGTGCACATCAAACCCGATTGGTCTGCCACTGGCTCTGCGGCCGAAACTAAGCAAAAAGGCGAATCGTTGCTGATCGAAGCCGACCCGAACACCAACTTGATCACCCAGAGGACTTTCATTCCTTCTGTTAGATACAAAGTCACGTCTGCTGCGCTGAAGGAGCCGGACACAGCTATAGAATCAAGAATCTTCGCAACTGGTGTGTTCGGGGTAACAAGTCATAACGTGGATCGCGGCGAGATGGAGAAGATGTGGGAGAAGCGGCCTGCTGTCCAACTCAACTTTCCTATTGCGAACGAGAACACTATTCAGATTTCATAGTTTAGGCTTTATGTTGGCATGAGGAGTTGTCATTAAATGGCTGCAAACTAGGCCAAGTTTAGCCTGTCTAGTCCGCTGATAGCCTTTGTACATGATTTTACCTATAGTAACTTCATAGGGGGCATCTAAATGGGCCATTGCCTGTATTTTGAAGCAAAATCTTGACACGTGTAGTGCCATGCCACCCAGAGCGAAAAAGTCTTGGGCTTGGCTATCAACGGACTCACAACGATAGCTCCGTCCTCGAGGGGCTTGCTAAGTTTACATCGACTCGAGACATCTCAATCTTGCGTCCAATTTCTAGTCAAAGAGAGCTCTCTGGGGTAAGCCTTGATCTAGAGGACAGTCGAAGACGTTTCAATGAGTTAACTGAGCCCGAAGATCGATGCGCTCATTCAAGACCCCTCTGAGCCGTTACGAGGCTCGTCTGGTGGCGTCATTGCGGCCAACGGAATACTACTGCTATCCTAGATTCTCACCGCAGAATGTAAACACGGTTTATCTCGCCGCTTCTTCGAAGCGTCTATTGAAACTGTAGGGGGTACTCTTGATCTCTCTATGTCTGCCGAGAAGGCCCGATTTGGAAAGGAGGATGGTGCAAGCACTCACACCGAGAGCGTTCTGGCTGGATGGACATTCGAGGTCATCCTGAAATATCACATGTATAAATGCGCATTTCTCTAGTTGCAGCCACTGATACGTCGCTGAACCTTTGTAAAGACATCCTCCCTCCAGCCCAGGAAACCGATATGGGCGGCAGCTGGTCCAACAATCGGTTGCGCAACCACTGTAACAAGAGAAGCCACCACTGCCTGCTTGGTGGTGACATACCCAAGGCTTCGCAGATGAAGAATGCGAAAGATGTTGTGAGCGAGGATGGAAGCGGCGTTCAAGAGCATGTCTCTCTGGAAGAAAAGAAGAACATCGTCCTTTGAAGTGGAAGCATGACTCCCGGAGAGTAGGAAGCTGGGTTTCCCAAATACCGCGGAGAAGCTCAGGTCGGAGCTAGAAAGAATGCGATACACCGTCCAGAGATGGGTAAGCGCGGTTCCTGCCGCTCCACCTGCGTAAACCAGTTTGAGAGTTGGCTGTGTGGTTTTATGTTGCTTGATCGGCCTGTCACTGGCTTGGCTCTGTTTCGTCTTGAGCCCGCTCGCTGCCGCCGTGGTTTTCTGCCTGCGGAAGACAGTCGAAAGCCCTGCGACAAGAACACCAACATAGATGGGGAACGGCTGCCACAAGGCGACGAACTTCTGCCAAGTATCCTTGTTCTCGAATGGCCACAACATAAGGGCAGTAGGGAGGATGTAGCCAAAGCCTAGGCCAGGAATCACAGCATCAGTAACTTCTTTGGTAACTGGATGTCCAATAATTGTGCCCAAGGGCCCTTTGAAAGCGTGCTCGAGTACCGAGATCAAATGATATAGTGGCGAGATCCGACCAACGCCTAGTAACTGATACACGATTCCAAATAGAGTTGGCCTAGTTGATAGCGAGGTTAGCTGGTTGTTCATCGTCATTTATACAGGCCTGGTGGCATAAATAGGAAGTTCTCAGGCCTCATGAATCCTTTGGTTTGTGACTTACAGGGAGGTTAGGAGCCCTTTGGCGCTAGCTCGATAAGCTTCTATGGTCCAGTCGAGGGTAGTTGACAACAGCAGGGGGGTGAAAGACACCCATTGGAGCAGTCCAGCTTTGCTTTGCCCTGCGAGAGGAACACCGAAAACAGAGACGAGAACCGTCAGAATCTTGTCCACTGATCCTATGCCAGTGTAGTGATCCCTTAGGGGAGCGCCCTCAAATGTGGTAGGAACTTGCAGGGGCAGCAATAGTTTGTTGGACAGTCGATACAATATTCCCTGCGCCACCACTCCAAGGCCAGTTAAAAGCCACGTCGGGCGTAGCGGCTTCTCGGGGAGCTCATCGTCATACGGGGCCGCGTGTTGTCGCTTCACGACTGGAAGACCGTCCAGTCGGCTGGCACAGACATACTTTTGCCCCGAGATGTGAAAGGCGGCGTCACCATCAATGAGGAGGGGGAGTATCCGCGCCGCTACCTTCCACAAAGGAGTCGTCAAGGCATGCCTCTGCTGTAACTTGTGAGCATCTGTGACAAGCCATGATACGCGATCATGACGATCCTTTTGTGCAGCGTCAAAGGCAGCGTTTATCTCAGAGTCGCTCCAGTTCAGATTCCTATTGGAAAGCAAATGATTGACTAGAGAAGCAGCTGTTTCAATGGCAGCGTTGCCTCCGTGTCCGGTTACCGGATGGAGCTTGACAGCGACCATGGTTAGAAAAAGACAGCTTGAGCTTTGGAATTGGACGGCCTACCTTGTGGGCTGCGTCGCCAATCGTCATAATGCGGCCAAAGTGCCACTTCTGGAATACATGCTCATGGAGTGGAGTCAGTGTAGAGCTTGTCCTAGCTTCATAAATGTGGCCAAACTGAACAGTCGTCGTGACTTGATCAGGTGCGTGCTCTTGGGCGAGCCGAGCTTCATCATCTTTGGTGTATCTCGGGATGTCATTGCCGTAAAGCGGAACAGGCAGCTTGACAAAGAGAAACCAGTAGACCCTCCCGCCCGGCCCAGTGAGGACTAGATAGGAAGAATTGTGATTGTGCACATAGTGTATCCCCCCTAGGAGTGCTTCAATAGGACGTGAGATGCCAAAAATGCATCGATAATGGCAAGGTACCGCTGGATAAAAGAAAGATTGGTCAGAAGGCCATTACAATAGCGGTGATATCCGTTGAGGGACTAACAAACTTACTCGACCATTCATCCGCAGAAAAATAACCAGGAGACAGCTCATTGCCAATGCGCCACATCTCTTTCCGCACAGTGCTATGGATTCCATCGGCACCAACGAGGACGTCGCCCCTGTAGACTTCACCTTTACTTGTTGTAACCTCTACGCCATGGTCGAGTATTTTGACTGAAACAGCTCTCTGGCCAGATAGCACCGGGGCTTTTCGTTTCAAGTTGTTGTATAAAATCTCCAAGAGCATCTGTCTGTCGATGAAACTGGTATGGAAGCCGTATCTAAAGAACGTCCTGTTAGCGAAGTAGCCGTGCCGGGGCAGGCAATCATACCTTTGTATTTCACCCTCACGAATCCCACTATAGTGCTTAATGAGTGACCCATCCGGGTTTCGAAGGTATGAATCTTGAATAGGCCTGTCAATCAAAGCCATGACTGGATCCGCACATCCCAACTGGTCAAGAATTCTCAGCCCATTTGGCAAAAGGCCGATGCTCGCGCCAACTTGTGGTGCAATCTCATCGTATGCTTCCAACACAATATAGTCCACGCCAAACTTCTCGAGCATATTGGCGAGGGTGAGGCCGGCGACACTGCCGCCGACGATAAGGACGGTCTGCTGAGATTTGGCCATGGTAGATTGTAAGAAGGGTGGGAGAAGAGCCAATTTGGATGGAAGTATGTGTGAGTTGACTACTTCAAAGGCGGAAAATGGCCCCCTTTTGTAATGCGGGCTACATTAGGTTGATGCTCCTTGATTTCACCCGTGTTCAAGGCTTCACCCGGTTTGAAGGCCCGATCACGGACTCGGGGTATTCGCACGATCCGGGCTCTCTACCATGGCCTCAGATCAGCTCCCCTATGCGGAAAGAGTATCGCATTAATACATGAAGGTACCGTGTAGCAAAATAGACCTGCAGCAAGCCCCACTACCAAGATCGAGCTTTCTCGGGGATGATGAAACTCCGAGAACGCCAAGTCACCTCTGCAGTAGGCCAAGTGTGTCTTGGTTCTCGGAAATAACACTGCGTGTAACCTATGAGAACTAGGTATACTGCAGCTCGTGCGTATCGGAGAGACCATTTGGGAGTTAACAAGAGGGCCATGATTGCCTGTCCTAATCTCTAAGTCAGTCATGTTGAGCGAATTCGGCAAAACATGCCCTTCACCTACAATATTAAATTTGCCTCGTTCTAAGGCGGTGGCCAAGATTGTTTCTTGGTTAATATCCTATTATGCCGTATCCAAAGCTTGTCCATACCTCTTCTGTCAGTCACTGATCGCTCATGTTCCGTCGGTTGTGCGACCTGAGCTCCAGTGCAATCAGCCTCTGCTTGTACCCGTCCATAGGAGCTACCCACTCTTTTGTGATCCACTAATATGGCGAGTCCGGCAGCAAAAGTTGCGTTTTGTGTTTCTGGGGGCGTGGTTCTCCACTTGTCCATCGGTACAAAACAGGAGCTGGGAATACCCTCAGAACGTGCTGTAACTTGAAGGTTAGCCGAAGCTTTCATTATAGGGAATAAACTACCGACTCGGTCTAGCGGAAATAAAACGCACCTCATGCATTGCATGCATGCTTCCAGTCCGAATGTATTGATCCGATACGGAGTTTGATGCAAAACTTGGGGTGGCCCGTCCCTTCTATTGACCGCCAGTTGATTTGGTCTTTCGTCGCGAATGGAATCCCACCTTTGTTTTCAATCTGATTTCGGGGGCAGGGTTAGTATCATGAGCAAGACCTTGACCAATGCATTCACCCCTGGCCTCATGCCAGTTGCAATTTGACGATTAATTGATTAGATTAAGGGCGATCTGAGAAGGCATCCGCAATATAGAGTTTCTTAGTGTAGAACAGGGTGAAAATTCCCGCACACATGCTCATGTGACCTCGGGATAGCACATCCCCTATTCGTCCGAATGACGGCTGGCTTGGGCATCGGGTGAATACACACAGCAAGATAAGAGCCTCCGGGATAATGCTTGAATAGTCACAGTCTTGCTAGAGATTCCCACCTCTCAGCATCTGCCGAACTTCTCCACCTGGCCTTCGGCATAAATGTGACCGGCATTTCTCTGCGGAGTTGTTGTCGCCGACAACAATCTAACACTTTTCATTCGTCGCTCATTTGCCGGCTCCTTCGCATCTACTTATTGTTATCGCCGTCGGCGGAGTTCTGACGGGCCCTATAATCCCGACCATGGATACGCTTCGTTACGGGGCATCATTCCAAGCCCCCCGGCAGTAATTCAGGGTTGAATGATAGCCAGATGCCATCGGCTTAGGTTGAAGCATCAGCATGACCAATACTCAATCGAAATCAAGCTATCCTACTTGTTGATCGGCTCCTGATCACTCCTGGTAACTTTTTCTTCCGTCTCACTATTTGTAAAGTTGGTCTCCGTCACAACTGCCTTTGCAGCAGTAAACTAGGCGTTAAGACGTCTATGGGGAGTTATGGAACTATCGTACTACGTGTTAGGAGTTGACTTGGATGAGTCTATGGCTGGAATCATCAAGCTTAGCTAGGATCCCGTGATCCGAAGGTTGTCCGCCGCCTGCGACTGTTGATTAGCTAGACCAGTGAGATTATAGGTGTAAGAATTACCGTCGGGAAAGAGATTTGGGTCATGACAGTTGATAGGACATGTCTTGAATCTCGGCATCTTGAGCTAATAATATCTCCTTCTTGAGTTTGGTGTTGCTTAGTGTGTATACTGCTCTATGAGATAGATTCAGTCTTAAGCCTCTTGTTGGCACGCCAAGGTATCAAAGACCTGACTCTGAGTAGAATTTGACCGTCGTTTTGGCTTGTTGTGACATGATTCCTCGACAAGTGGGAGGAGCCGAGGTAATTCGGAAGCAGGTAGTTGTCAGATGAGAACTACCCCAGTACAAGGTTAAGAGGCTGTATTATGAGGCTCATGTCAATGAGAGCATCGTCTCATGTTTTCTAGACGCTTCTGTTAAGATTGGACCATCATTTATCCTATCCGCTTGGACCGAGGTGTCTTGTGCACAGGTACCACGAGCCCTTAGCTTACACTTCTCCAACCTTCATCAACACAATTACTACATTCAACAGATTCTTCTGCCCGAAATCTCGCCGTGTCGTCTCGTTCCAGGGTATGGTGGTCGTGCTCCACGGGAACCTGCACGCAAGTCCAATCAGGGGAGCACCTGATGATAAACAACCTGAGCCAGTCTAGCCATGGTCCGTCAGCACGGTGGACCCCTCCGAGGCTCCTACCTTCTCAGAGTGGCTGTCAGGCTGTCATCCAAAGCCGTTTACTACTGCGAGGCCTGCTCACTCAATGACGTAACGTTAACTAGTGTGTGGCTAGGGTATCGCTTTTAGGGGGATTGACTGTTAAACAGGGCAAGACTGCGGGGGTGGCTGATCCCGCTTGATCAACCCTCAAAGCAGGCCAATCACGGGTGAGATGGAGTCATCTAACAGCATGTTCGGAGTCAGTTCCGTGTGAACAATTCCGATTTCTCGGATTTGACCTGGAATTACCGGACCCTGTAGTTCTATAGATGCTCCCGAGATCTCCGCTCTGGTGGAAACATCACAAAAACATCCCCACATGATCTCCAACCTCCGAAGCCATGACCACCTTTCGCTCCAGTACAATCGAACAGCTTCGCTCAGCCCTGGCCCATGTCACGATCAGCTATGCCGTTCTCTTTAGCATCTCCGTCTTATTCCTCCACCTCATCAGCAACAAGTATCTGACTCGACTTCGCCGTGTACCAGGTCCCTTCCTCGCAGGCTTCACTAGACTTTGGAAACTCAACTCCGTCGCCCACGGCCAACTGGAAAAGGTGCAGATGCAACTGCACGCTCGGTACGGACCAGTTGTGCGAATCAGCCCCAACGAGGTGCTAATATCTGACCCATCTGCTATCAAAACCATATATGGCCATTCCTCGAACTTCCGCAAGACTAAGTTCTACGTCCCATTCGGCACCAAGGATAACGATGACCTGTTTACCGACCCGGATGTTCTGCGTCATGCTCACCACCGCCGTGAGATTGCTTCTGCATACAGCATGACTTCTCTTGTCGAGTTGGAGCCCATGGTGGATAAGTGTGTGGAAACCATGTGCGATCAGATCCGGGGCCTAGCTGGTCAGCGCAAGCCTCTTGATATTGCAAAGTGGCTGCAGTTCTACGCTTTTGATGTCAGTTAACAACGAACCCCACAAGCAGTGCTCCATCTAACTTCAACTCTAGGTTATTGGGCAAATCACTTTCTCGAGGCCTTTCGGGTTCATGCAAGAGGGCAAAGATGTTCAAGGCTGCATCTCAAAGCTGGAACGGTATCTCATCCACGGCGCACTCTTTACAGTCATGCCCGAGCTCTGGCCGCTATACTACCTTGTCAACACGCTGCTGTCAAAACTCGGTCTTGTGTACCCTCCTGGGATAGGCGTCTTCAACGAATTTGTGGGCGGTCAAATCCAGGACCGACTGGAGCGTGGCGCCCAAGGCCAGATTGACTTTGTCTCCAGGTTGCAAAAGATGGGACGTGAAGAGTCCACCATCTGGCGCAGCTGTTTTGCCAACGTCGCTGCTGGAAGTGATACGACGGCTATCAGTCTGCGGGCCATCATTTACTTCCTTCTCAAAAGTCCGCGGGCATATCGTCGGCTTCAGGTTGAGATCGATACGTTCAGCGCTGAGGGAAAAGTCAGCGATCCGGCGACGTTTGGCGAAGCCTGTAAAATGCCATATCTCCAGGCAGTAGGCTTCCTAAACCTTTCTGGATGAAGGCTTTCGTTGCTGATATCTCGCAGGTTATGAAGGAAGCCATGAGGCTGCACCCATCAGTCCAATGGAGTCTCCCTCGCTACGCTCCAGAATCAGGCCTCCAAATCGGCTCGGTCAATATCCCAGCGGGGACCGAAGTCGGCATAAATCCATACGTGATTCATCGGAACCCGTCGATCTTCGGAGATGATGTCGAGGTCTTCAGACCGGAGCGGTGGCTGGAGGATGAGGAGAAAACCAAGGAGATGGATCGGCACATGGTCCAATTCGGCACTGGGTCACGTGTGTGTCTGGGAAAGAACATCTCATTGATGGAGATGTCAAAGCTGCTCCCCGAGCTTTTGAGGCATTTTGACTTTGAGCTTGTTCATCCCAAGGAGCCATGGACGGTATCGAACTTTTGGTTCGCGAAACAGGAAGACATGGACTGCTTTGTGACAGCAAGAAAGTCAGGTAGGGTTTAGCAGTTGCTTCATTGAAAGATTCAAGCACCAGGACCTGCCCTGGTATGCACCCGATGGTGACCTTCGGACCAGCTATTGCTGAGCACAAGTGTAGCTAAATGCTCATGCAATAACCGGCTATGGCAATGCTAGAGATAGACCTGTCAGGGACTGGGATATCGGTCCCGTCAACGGCAAACGACGACAAAACGGTCGCGCATGCTATGCAGACACTGCAGCTCTATAACTGCGGTTCTAAGTTCACGCTGGGCTGGGTTGGGATTCGAGTCTGGGCAGCGGCATGCAAGGCGTTTGAAAGTGAAGGCAGTCTGCTCCATACCCAGCATCTTAGGCTGAGTACAATTTAGACCAGATGATGCTTTCTGAGAACTAATAAACACCCGGACTCCTATAGCAGTGACCATTTATCCAATGCAAAAAAGAGGGAGCGACGTGCGTTACATCAATATACTGCATGAAACCACCGCAAACAAGCCAATATCTCAACTTATTAATCTCGACCAAACCGCCCATCGTCCTCGTCCTCGTCCTCATCAGGCCACAAGCTGGCCACCAATCTACCAAACTCTTCCTTTGATACTTCGTGTTCGCGACCACTGAGCCTCAACATCTGGCGTGTGGCAGTGGAACAAGCCCCCAGATTGGGGTCAGCCAACGCGTCCAGCGCGCGACCAGCAATTTCCAAAACTGTGTCGTTTCTGTCGTCCACCCCATCTGCCAGAGCCAATATATGGCCGACCAGCAAAGGGAGCTGCCATTCATGTTGCATGTATGCTGGTCCAAAGCTAGCTCGGAGAAGCGGGTCGTATGCCGACTTCATAGCCGTCAGAAACGCCCAGGTAGTTATATGCATGAGCAAGTATGGGAGAGCAAGCTGGCGAACCTCAGACTCTATGGCTTGGCCAAGACATATCAACAACTCGGGCGGTGACATACGAACCGCATTTGCAGGGCCCGGTCTCTTGCCCTTAAGCCTGGCCGAGGCTCCTGCAGATGCGATGCCGTCTGGTTGCATTTGCGCATGCAAGAGAATTTCCTCGATGCACTCTGGGGACCAGTTCATCTGGTTCGTATTCTTCTGGTATCGCCCCTGAAGCCTGCTGTGGATTGGAGCACGTGGTTTGAGGAACCTCGTCCCTGCTCGAGAGAAGTCATCGATGTCCACCTTCTTGAAACGGCGTCTCCGGGTTGTAAAAACAGATGCAGAAACGCCAATTTGCAGCATGAATCGCGTGACATAGTCGGCAGTGTTGTCAGGCCACCCCCCAACAAAGAATTGCTCTTCGCCAAGGATATCAAAAGGAAGCTCCATGTCAGGCCAGAAACAATCCGAATAGCCCTCCTCTGTAGCAGCGTTGTACAAATGTGCTGGCAGAATAATTGAGCCCCAGGCATTGGTAATTGCAAGGCTGACCTCGTGCACCTCAGCTCGATAATGATACAGAGCCAGCCCAGAGACGATTGGAGACCTTCTCAAGAGCCGATGCTTCTCAGTTGCTTCGACTAGTTCTCGTGCCTTTGGATCGCGAGCCGCAATAAGTGCCTTGAATTCGTGCAAGGGGTCCTTTAGGAACCATTCAATATTCTCTGCGGTCTCCTGCAACCATTTCTCGCCAGAGGCTGGCCAATGGGGGCTATTGAGATTCTCGTGACGCTTGATAGCCGACTGCAAAGGAACGTTCATGATCGACAATCGTTGGAGAAGGGTCGGGACCGAGGTTTCAGCATAGCCTCTGACGACATGATGTATATCAAGGGTGACCTAGGCCGCAAAGACAAGACTGAAAGGGATCTCATTGGTCTCTTTGAATTCTTTGACGCCCCGAATGAACTCGTCGGTAATGGGGTACTCGGGAATATGATGAACAAGCGCCAAAGCTTCCATAAAAAGCTCGGTAATGATGATGCCGTCTTCTTCAAATTTTCTGTGCCCGGTCTTGGACGTCCGGTCGCTCTCGGGATTGTAGACCCCAAAATGTCCTTGCGAATAGAGACCGGTAACCCCCTGCCAGGGAACTGAAGCAAGAGTATCGAGGAGACTGCCAACAAAAAAGTAGCAGGAATTGATAAGATCGTAATGATCATCCTGGCTCAATGGCTCACCCATCCGTTTACCAAATTCTTCAGGACTTTCGTCTTGTTGGTTTAGGATGCGGGCCATGTATTTTTGACACATGGCGAAGGCACCGCCATATTCCTTGAAGATTGGCAACATGTACTCGATGATATTTGCCGCGAACTCGATGCCGGTATTAGTCACCACGGCCACCAAGGCCGGGTCGCTTGATCTGCCATCCTAGGTCATAAGCAATGACCAAAATTCCGAAAGGCTCTCCTGAATCTCTGTTAGGTCCTTGCACATCATCGAGAAAGCAATCAGGGCTTCTTCAAGTGTCGGCGATGGATCAGCCTCATAGATAGCTGCATATCGCCCAGCTACCTGGGGTCTTGGATTGTCCGGGGCATCGAGGAATTCTTGAGATGGTTCATAAACCTCGAGGGCATCGAACTGATTAGTCAGAGTGTCCACGGCATCGGATGAGCTAGAAGCAGTCGGAGGCTTGAAAGGTTTCAGCACCTCTCCGACCTTTTCAAGTATGCCCACAAAGTACGAATGTCTATCGTCTGACTCGATATCTGGCTTTGCTCCATGGCGGGATAGCTCTGCGCTAAAGCTAGACCTCACAGTGATTACTCGGTGAAGGGTGTTGAAGAATGCCTCTGGAACCGAAAGAGCCGGGATTTTGGAAGCAGAAATGTACTCAGCCAGAGAGATGAAATCCTTGATGGAAATGATGTATCGAGGTACTGAAGTTGTTTCCGGTGTCGCCTTGGCCGTGTCTTTGCCCTTGTTCTTCTTGGCTGCGGTTCTTGCTTTCCCCTTGAGCCGTCCGCTCTTTGCGGGTTGTTGTTGTGGTTGCTGCTGCTGCTGCTGCTGCTGTGAATGAGGCGTGTTCGACAGTAAATCAGGAGGGTATCCGCATTCCTTCGCTGTGGAAGCAAGCCACGATGCAATCGAGTTGGTATCCTTCTTGTACTCTCGGTACACGCTGACCAAAGCTTGAGGTAACATCGTAGCTAAAGCCGAACGTGCTACGATACCTAGTCAACTGCTTGGTGGGTCAGTATGTGGAAACGGGATTGTGAGGGGTTGATGAATGATGAAACTAGTTAGACTAGGTAGGAATCTTCCCTTGTCTTGCTATCTACCCGAAGCTTCTCCAAAGGGCTATATATTTTCCAACCGCCGGCTGCTCACTCACGTGGCCCGGAGCTCTTTCGATGAAACAAGACAGGAGATCGAGCAGTTCTATCACCCATTACAATCTAAGTGATGTCAACCCTACACTGCCTCTAGGAGATCACAGCCATGCTTGTTCTAACATTCACCATCTTCTCGACGCACCGGCGATAAAACACCATCGATGCCTGGAAGTTAAGTGAACTCGCTGTTTTTGCTAAGGGCGTATCCTTCGATCCTATGCTTGAGGCACTCTATGCAGAACATGAGGTTGACAAAATGTAACGAAGACGTGCGTCGATCTGCTTGACGTATCTAAGGAAGTTGAGAAAAACGCCTGAGACAAGGTCCTACACACTGGCTAAGGTATACTGGGAAATGGAAGACACTATTAGGCGGATGTTGCAAGCGCTGTGGAAAGGAAGGCCCCGGGTGTTGACAAGCCGAGGAAATGATACAGCTGCTGGATTATGTTCATAGACATGCTATCTGCAATGTTGCCACGGAACAATGTTGGTAATAGATGAAGGGATAGGTGATGGGTTTAGGTTCAAGGTGTTGAGCGTGTTGATGAGAATTGGACAAACCTGCAAGCGAGAAGAATGGGTATTCAGACCAGTTGGGGAAACTAATCTTTAAACGTGAAGTATGGAGATGCAAAATCAGCACTGTTGATCCGTCTAGATCATTACGTAGCTGATGTGGTTCGCGGATGCAGTGTGCGGTTCCGTTCTGGTAAGGTTATTGCAAAGATCTATCGAGCCTTGTTGGTCCCGATATTAGTAGTGACCGGTTTCATTGGATCGTCAGTCACAATTGACAGCGTGTTCCGACTGGCTTCTTAGAAACTTGAGAAGGAGGCTGTTACTAGTTATCACACAAGAGCAAGCGATGGACCCCAAGATGGCGATTGGATGCCCGAGATCAATTAGCTAGGCCAGCCAACGAATGATAGAATAGAGTTATACTTAGAAGTTAGTGATAGGCCTCCGTGAGGGGAACAACTCTCACAGACTCGGGCCGCAAACCCAAACGTCTCTTGAAACCCAGCCAAGTTGTATTATTGGGCACCTGGCTAGCTCCTGGCTGCGCACCAGTACATCATTCAGACCTGGGGAACAAAAGCAATAAGAACTTTTGCAGACAAGTTCTCGGCCAGAGCCGACCGCAGAGAAGTTTCTGTCGGTTAGTTTGGGCCGTGCCAAGACCCATTGGCGGTCCGTCCACCCAGGATCGTCAAAGTTCCGGAAACAACCTGTTACTCAAACTCAGTTCGAAACGCCCAGCGTCGCGTCAGTATTCAGTCGCGATTGGCCGCGCAGAGTAGCGTTTCGTTTGACTCCAGCCCTCACTGCTTTCGTAGCCAATATCAATAACCTCATTCGTTGTGGCGAAGCACAAATGCACCCTCACACATGAGGGGAGGGCGCTTCGACCGTGGAGGGACGCTGCCTCATGCGGTTGGATTCTGAGACTGGGGACCTTGGCGATGGCTTCAGGTGTCTTGGTGCGGTGAGCTCATGTCTAAAGAGGTCATGGTTGCGATGTCGATGGACTATAAATCATGGGCTGGTTCTCGGTGAATTATCCAGCTCATCGTCATCAGCCTTAGCTCTTTTCCAGTCTTTCACCAAGCTACTCTTCTTCCCTGCCGGACAGGTCTTCATTTACGAATCTTTTGAGATTGCTTTTTCTTGTATACAAACTCTTACACCATCAACAATTAAATCAACATGCCTTCTGTCAAGACCGCCATCACCTGGGCCCTCCTCACCCTGGCTCAGCTCACCGCCGGCCACAGCGTCATCACTAACGCATTTGGCGACTCTGGCGGCTCGGGTATGGCCCTGGGCGTAGACACTACTACGCCCCGTGACGGCACGCGCCGTCGGCCCTTCCAGCAGGATGCCACCCGCTTCCGCGGTGACTCGGCCGACACTGTCGGCGAGACCCTTGGCGGGGGTGACAATGATGTTGAGGCTGGTACTTCAGCCATCCTAGCTGAGACTAATGATGATCTCCCCCAAGTCACACAGGGCGGCGAGCTCACCATGACACTGCATCAGGTCAACAGCGACGGTGCTGGGCCCTATACTTGTATGATCAACGATGACGGCACTGGCCAGAGCTGGACCGACATTACCGTCACGCAGAACGTTGAGGGCAACGAGCGTGGCCGTAACCGTGATGGCGAGGCCTCTGACTTTCCCCTCGTCGCGTCTATCCCCGCTGATCAGGGGTGCACTGGCACTGTTGCCGGCCAGAACAATGTTTGCCTTGTCCGCTGCCAGAATCCTGCTCGCGCTGGTCCTTTTGGTGGCGTTGTCCCTGTTCAGATGGCAGGTGGTAACGCTGGGGGTGCGAACAACGCCACTGATGATGCCGTCAACAATGACGCTGATGCCAACAACGCTGGAGGTGCCAACAACAACGGTGCTGCCAACAACAGTGCTGCCGTTAATGATGACGCCTCACCCAGCAACGGTGCGGCCAACGATAACGGGGCGGCCAGCAGCGGTGCTTCAGCCAACAATGATGATGAAGAGGACGATGAAGAGGATGAGGAAGAAGAGGAAGCAGACAACGGTTCCTCCAACAACAACAGAGTCAGGGCTATTAGATTTTCTTCTTAGTAGCTAGGTCTATCTGAGATCTCTTACTGGGTGTTGGGATTAGGGAAACAGTGATGCTTTGAGATGCTCACGATGGTGGATGGAGGGTTGGACCATGATAGATTGTTTGGTTCTATAATTACGCTCTTTTGATGACTTCTGTGATGAAGGGGCAGATTGGGCAGCTTAGATTTTCGACAATCCAAGTTTATAACCACGGATCATGTGTGACCCAAATTGAACCGTGTGAATATCGGCGATTACAGTACTTATCTCGTTCTGCCCAGAATGTGTGTGGCGTATTTACTCTGACCAGTCATTAGTTAGCCCTATCCCTGTATCACGCTATCACGGCGGTAATCACTTACCCGCCACTAGTCAATGTCTCGCAGTCATTACTAAACTATGTTACAACTGCGGGGACGAGCATTCTTAGCTCACTCACGACGAAGTTCGTCATCACATCCAGCTGATCCGATGCACAGTCTTCTAGATTGAGAATAAGCTATACGCACTCGCACGCGGATCCAGAGACACTTGGTACACAGGCTTGAGGAGTTACCTAGGGGCGATCATCTCTGCACCCTTGGCGATCCTACAATGGACACCGATAACCCACGAGAAAGAGTTGCAATGGCCTGCGAGGTCTGTCGCAAGCGTAAGCGGAAGGTGAGAACTCCATCCTTTTATCAATATCCGCGAGACCCGTGAACTGAGTTGCCACACGTAGTGCGATGGAGCAATGCCCAAGTGTTCATGGTGTTTGGTGAAAGACACAGACTGCAATTATGCCGTGGATAAACCCAAGAAGTATGTATGCTACATGATGACTCCTCACATCACTCCCGTCTCCGCATCTCTGGGCGATTAAACACCCAGAGGCTCCAAAAACGTTAACTAACTAGGAGACCCAACCAGGAGGAAGCATGACCCAGACTACATTGCAACGCTGGAGGCCCAGGCAGAAGCTCTGAAGGCGGAAGTCCGCCGGCTGGGAACCCTCGTTACTGACTCAACGATACCGAAACACATTCGCGATACTTTGGAGAAAACACATGATACCGAGAATTCCGCAACCAACCTAGACACTGACATCCAACAGATCTCGGAGGAAATGGATTACACCGGGGACTCGCCGGCAATCCACGATATTAGCGAACTTACCTGGCGGCTGAGGATTGATGAGAGCGGCGAGACCACCTTCATCGGACCCTCGGGCAACTTCTGCTTCCCAGTCTCACATCCTCCTCGAGACTCTCGAGAGGAAATGAAGCGAAAGACAGACACCGGCGATGATCACATACAGGAGCCGGTAACATTGAGGTTGGATCCCAACATATCTAGGGTCGCCAGGCACCTTGTTTCTCTCTTCATTACATTTGTGAACCCCGTCCACCAGTTCGTCGACTTGAGGATGCTTGGGAGCCTCGAAACCAATCCATACTTCAACACCGTGGATATCCTGACTTGCACGATTCTGGCAGCCGGCGCACTCCTCTCGGATGACTCGGAAAGCAAAGCCCTCGGTGACAAAATGGCCTACTACGCAGAGTCTGCGATTCTCCAGATTTGTCGCGAGAGGCCATGTGTAGAGACAGTGCAGGCCTTGTCAATTCTCTGTTGGCGAGAATTAGGACTGGATAATGAGAATATGGCCTGGATGTATAACTGTAAGTGTCTTCCACCGCGCCGGAAGCTGCGACAATCCCTAACAATATCCCTGAAGCAATGGCCGCTAGTTTGGCACTACATCTTGGGCTTACGGTCAGCTCACTAGAAAACCTGGACAAAAGCGACACGCGCGAGACAGCTGGGGTGAGAGCTCCGAGTACACAGCCTCTGCGTATACGAGCGCTCTGGAGTACACTGCTTCTGGACAGGTGAGAAATATCCAATTCATGTCACGCTACACGTTGGACTTGGGCTGACAATGATAAAGAATTGCTACATCAATGATGGGCCGAAATTGCATCATACCGTGGAGACGAGTTGAGGCATCGACGTTCGCCACTGCGACTCAAGATCCCTCGCAAGATGAGATAGTTTTTGACCATCACTGCAGGTTATGGTTCATACACGACCAGTACATGGATAGAATGTATGTCCAACCGGAAACCTGTTTTCTTATCCTGCTTACGACCCCCAGCTAACCCTCGCCCACAGTTACGCCTTTGGATTCAACAAACTTGACGAGCCTGATCGCTTCAATCTACTTCTCGAGGCACGTGAGCAGTTGTTGTCATTCTACCGTCAACTGGACCCCCGCATTCAACTTCAGAAAGACACTAGTTCCCCCCAGGTCATCTTCCTGCACATGTCGTACAACATGTCTCAGCTCTTGATTCATCGGCCATACGTCAAGGAGCCAGTCGACAGCGCAGCCCATCGGTTGTCACTGAGGACCATGTCCATCGCAGCAGGTGCCATGGTTCGCCTTTTGCGTAGGTACGAGAAGATGGGCTCATACGACAAGGTACCGCCCTTTGTTGTCCACAACGTGCTCTCAGCGGCAGTCACACTTTTGTTGATGGCTACCGCCAAGCAATCAAGCCTGCGGAGTCGATCAATCAGCCGGTTCCGTGTCTGTGTCAGCGCCCTCGAGGCCATCGGATGCAGATGGTCAAAGGCGAGACAAGCCATCCTCATTCTGCGTCAGCTGGCCCAGCGCTGGCGCGTATCCATTGCGCTGCCCATGCACCAAAGCTTCCCTCTCGCACCACAACCAGGCCCGGAGCCTCTTGTAATGACTGCTGAAGATGAGCCGACAGATACCACGTACACATACACAAGCCTCGAAAACGATACAAGTTCGGCGGCGAAACCGCTAACGGCCGAGCAGTGGGATGCTATGGAGGTCGCATCGGCTTGGCAGACGATTGATCATGTGGATTTCATTGACTATGGTCAAATAGACCTCTGGACTTTACAATATGCCAGAAGCTAAAGTGCAGTTAATGAGGAAGAGGCCGGACAGTACATTTAGCACTTCTCTGAACGGTAGTGAAGGTTCTCGTCCACTTTCAGGCATTTGGGTGATAGTAAATGAAACGAATATGTTAGAACAAAGAAAATTTATGTATCTTTGAAGTCGTAAAATCGCATATAACACGACCAGATGTGAACCGCAGGTCTAGCAAGATAGTGGGATTTTATTACCCTAGACGCTGACTATCTATCATGTCGAAAGACATCTCAGCACACATCGTGGGGGTTGCATCTCATATCTTGACAGAAGCTCGGATTTGCTTCCCAAAAATATACAGCGGGATTGTTGTTAGTATCGTGCCAGACGTAAGTGCGTCCCATGTGAAAAAGAAAACCTTCGCACCATGCTCAGCATAGTAATCATTCAATATGAAAGTGAGACCAAAAGCAAAGGCGCTCTTGACAAGCTAAATAAAGACTTTGTTAGTTGCGGGCATGTAAGAAGAGTTTCAGGAGAAAGCACTCACCATAGTCACACCAAAGGCATCCGCAGCCCTATTCTGGCAAACATCGTTTGAGTACGCAACAATGCCAGTACAGCCTGCACCAACACCAAAGTTCAGGAACCCCAGAAAGACGGCACAGACCCAGATAGATAAACCACCTGTAATAGCCATGCCCAGGCCGAATGAGCCAATGATAATGGTGATCAGGGTAGGTACGAACACTACCAGCCGGAACTCAGGCTCGTAGACACCGTCATTTCGTTTGACCATAAGCTGCGCCACCCAATCGCACATCCAACCACCCAGAATGGTCCCGATAGCAGATCCAACCAGAGGGGCAATGCCGATGAGGAGACCTACGGATGTTGGGGACAGATTATAGGGGGGAGCCCTAAAGATCTGGTCGGCCACGGCACCCTGGATAATGACCCAACTGTAGGTGACAGACCACATTGCACACGCCCAGACAATAGCCGGGTGCCGGGGAAGGCCCAGGGGACGGAGAAGAATGGGGATGAGCTGAGTGACGGGCTGCATCTGAACATGCTGCAGCCCCAGAGTTTGCTTCCACAGAACCGGCTTGTCAGGGGGCCCAACGGAACTAACATCTCCAACAGAGCCTAGCGTCCCAGGCGCTGGACTATCCAGCCTCTTTGCTTCAAGATGGCCCGAGACAAAGATAGAAGGCTCGACACCGGTAACAACCGAGTCACGGTCGAACAATGTCTCAGGCATAAGAAAGAAGCTGAAGACAAAGGCGAGGGCGAACCAGATTGCTAGCAGACGGAAGCTCCACTGCCAGGAGAGGCCGGTTATGACGTAGCCACTGATGACTGGGGCTGCGTTGACCGAAACGATGACGGCAAAGTTCCAGAATCCAGCACGACTACCACGTTGGTGAATGAAGAAGACGTCGTTGATGGATGCTGTGCCGGCGACAGAGAAGAAGGTGCCCATACCGAGCCCCTGGAAAATACGGGCACCCAGGAGGCTGTTGTAGGACTTGGCACTGCCAGCCCAGACGCAACCAAAGACCATAATGAGCGTTGTAAACAGAAAGACTAGCCGCCGACCCCAAAGGGTGGTTAGAGGGCCGCAGAAGTAGGCACTACCCCTAGAGCCATGACCAGAGATCCATTGAGGAGCGTTACCTGAGTCAGGTTGATCTGAAAGGCGGCGGCGATGATGGAGAAGCCTGGGACCAGCACTGGACCGACGACACCAGTCACACAGGCCCCATAGATGAGAGCGGCAAAGTACAGCTCTTTGCGGATCCGTGACATGTTCAGGGGATCAGCTGGCGAAGCAGACGGCTGCGGCACGAGGACTATCTCGGCATCTTGGGCACCGACAGACACATTTTTGAGGAGCGCTGTACCAGGGGGTGAGGACTGGGTCGCCGCAATCTCGAGAATGCCAAATGCCATCGTTTTTTATTCCTGTAATAGAAAGGGACAAGAGACCAGAGCTGATGGAAGTGGAAAGGACGGGATAGGACATGGTTTGGCCAAGAATCTCTACATGATGGTCCGTCCACTATATACTCCCGCCTTTATTAATCAACTAAAAATGTACTACCCCATACCAAAGGTCTCGTTTACGCAGTAGATAACCAAGCACGGGTTAGTCGACGCTTGTTGAGAGCGACTAGAGAGATAGGTGATAGCGGCACTAATCTTGCCGTCGTGATAGGTACAGAAGCTCCAATCAGAGTCGTTCCTGGGAGATAAAGGCCCGCAATCTTTCGCTCGCGGCGGGAGTGGAGTTCCCGCCGTGATAAAGTTGGGACTACAGTGTAGATAGGCATGGGTTTGTGGACAAGGCCGTGGCCTATCGATCTGTAATCTTGGAAGTCAAACATTGCAAAAAGGGACAAATAGGGCATATCATAAATGATTACGTACTTAGGTTGCGAAAAGTATCTAGCCTGTAGTTTCTCATAAAGGTTCGACATTC
The DNA here is from genome assembly GCA_017654865.1 of Fusarium sp. FW16.1. Lineage (NCBI taxonomy): Eukaryota > Fungi > Ascomycota > Sordariomycetes > Hypocreales > Nectriaceae > Fusarium > Fusarium sp. FW16.1. Next base: position 6,395,357 of record JADNRB010000004.1, read on the forward strand.
CCTCTCGTTCGCCTGGCACCACACTCCTCATCATCACCGACTTGAGAGCCCGCCGCCATCATGACGCAATTCAAGCAGAAGCATGTTCGCGTCACCGTCACGCAGGCAGAGCCGATCTGGCTTGATCTTGCCGGTACCGTCCAGAAGACATGCGATCTGATCACCGAAGCAGCATCAACGGGCGCCGAAATTATAAGCTTCCCTGAGTGTTGGCTCTCGGGATATCCGGCTTGGATCTGGTAAGTATATCAATCCATCCGCCAAACTCTGTACGGAAGGGAGAAATGTATCGCTGTCTAACGCTCAATTGTGGTGACAGGGACCGTCCGGTGGACCCAGAGTTGGCTGCCCGTTATATCCGCAACTCTCTCGTTGTCGAGTCGGCCGAAATGGAACGCATCAGGGCATGCGCGGCAGCAAACAAAATTATTGTAGCTCTGGGCTTCTCAGAGAGTCGCCACGGCTCGCTCTACATTTCGCAGGCTATCATTGGGGCTGACGGACAGATCTTGACGCTTCGGAGCAAGATCAAGGCTACCCACATGGAGAGGACAATTTTTGGCGACGCTACGGCCGAATGTCTCGACAGTGTCGTAGATACGCCTCTTGGCCGGATAGGTGCTCTATCCTGCTGGGAACACGTCCAACCGCTTCTTAAGTACCACACCTACTCGCAGCGCGAGCAAATACATGTTGCCGCCTGGCCACCCGTATTCGACCACGATGGCAAGTCGCTGTGGTCCATGTCACGCGAGGGTACTGAGGCAATCGTTCGCACCTATGCCATCGAGTCGCAGTCGTTTGTGCTACACACGACGGCCGTCATCAGCAAGTCCGGCATCGACCAAATGAACACACAGAATGGCTTGGTCATGAACTCGCCCGGGGGAGGGTACTCGGCCGTTTTCGGCCCTGATGGTCGAAAGCTGTCAACCAATATTCCATCGGACAAGGAAGGCATCGTCTATGCTGATTTGGAGATTGACGACATCCTACATTCAAAGGCCTTCTTAGATGTGGTTGGCCACTATAGCAGACCTGACCTGCTTTGGCTCGGCGTGGATCCAGTAGTGAAGGCTCAAGTGAAGTTATGAAAAGAACCTGACACTCTTTGACGGCCTTTGGGCAGACGTCAAGCTTACTAGAGCGGCTGAAGAGCTGGGGTTCTATTATTAAAGGAGAAGGAAGGGGTTTCAAACAACATATCAGCGGTGCATTTTAGGTCAGAGTTAAGACCTATATACAGCGGAGGCAATGCGTTTAGAGAATAATCAATCAAGTGCTTACTTAAATGTATTTACCAACCAATACCTGACTTCCTCTGTCTTTCATTCCTCCTTTTGCTACCATACCTATCCTTTTGTTTAGTCTTCACTTAGACCCGTTATCTTCGCCAGTGTCATCCCCGGATGCTTTGTTCCTGCGCTTGGAGCTTTCTTTTTTAACTTCGTCTTTTCTTTTTCCTTCTACTTCTGCTTCTCTTTCTCCTTCTCTTTTATTAGTAGTCTCCGTAGGATCAGGATTAGCATCTGTGTGAAGTAGTGGCCGCGGGTCTTATTGAAGTTTTTTCTTACTTTAAAAAATTAACTTTAAGAGCTTTTAGAAGTATTTGCTTTATAATACATAGGGCATCCCAACTAATCTTATGCCTCTAGGTCTGCCTTTGTCTCAAGGTTCTAATATTTCTTCTCTTCACCTTAGGCACTTATGGGGCTGCTATCCCGAGAAAAGAAAAGTAATTTATATGCTCCAGGAAGTATAGAGAGCGAGATGAGAGAAAGTATTCGAGCAGATTAGTAGCTATAAAAACGCATAGACCTGGAAAATCGTGATGAGAGATATAGTTCTTGGAAACTGCCCCGAATCGCCCTAATAAATAGGCAGAATTGTCGTGGCTCTCATGCCGTTGAAGTGCTTCTACTGATTCAGCTCATGCGAGGACAGCTAGTGGCGAGACCTAGTGGTAGAGTAGCTAGGGGCTGTCCGTGATGTTCTGTAGGATATTGCCACCATATTAATATAGGGTATGTAGGATGTGGAAGTTGGTGTTTGTACTAAACAGCCTGCTGAGCATAGTCGTAATATATAAGAATACCCTACGCATAGGCAATGAGATACTCTTCAACATGTGCATTGCCATACCGTCGTTGGCCGCCACCCCTGAGATAATCGCCAGGCCAAGGGAGGTGGGGCGGCGTTTTCACACGCTTGGAGCGTCTTCCCGAGGCAAGTCTTTCTCGAAGAAATAAGCGGGTCGGACTACCACGTCAGAAAAGTCTGGAAGCTGAAGTGGCTGCGGAGCTGATGTCGCAGGCAAGAAGAGGCGCCGGAGGTGAAGAGAGCCTAACGTTCGGCGAGACAATGTTATGTCATGGGGTTTGATCATGGAATAGTTTTGTTGTTTGATCATTAGGCATATGTCATGCCATTGTTCAAGAGAATAAACACTCATGAGATGCCCAACACGGGGTCTGTCAATTTTCCCCATGGGCCCTTTGATCTCAAGCTTTCCGCTAAGGAAACATGTGATGAATTTTTGTTATTCATCCTTTCGCGGGTTCTCTTGCGCATAACCCCAAATGGCTTCTCCGCATGTCCCCCCTTTCATCCCGCCGCGCAGTCGAGAAGTGTCCGCGTTGGTCTGTGCATGGGCCATGATTCCACCAGGACTTCACAAGTCAAGACCCGGACTGGAGATGGGCCGCCTTTCTCGGGCCGAACTCTTCTCAAAGTGGAGAAAGTGTCGGGGTGAGCGAATAACTGAGGGGTTCAGTTGGAGTAATCCAGGGGTAGAGAAGTTGATCTGGCCGGGCCAGTTACTCCGCACCAAGCCATATTGGGGGAAATCGCCAAAGTCGTAGGGAATCACCTTGACAGTGGAAGACATGTATTGGCCACCGTTTCAGCAGCAGAAGGCCTGTGCCTGACCCGCAACGTCCTGTCCCGATAATCTCAAGTAATGAGGTGGCAAGAGCGACAATAGCCGCGAGTCTCTCTTGGATGAGCGGTTTTGGGGGAGCCGCTAAACCAAAAGAACCCAAGCTGCGCTACTTAAAAGTGGTCAAGTCTCGACAGTCGAGCAAAAAATTTCTTCACTCGTCTGAACGCTACCGGCTTCCAGCGGGTCAGTCTTGGAAACTTCTCCATCCGATGGGGCTCTGCCATGTCAATGAATCAATAGGCCGTGTCATGCTCTGTCTGTCTGTTCAACACCCCGCCGAGGCCGGTATGCTGCGAGATATGGGATAATGGCTCCTTAGGCTATCTCTGTCTCCCAGGAAAACCCCCATGGGGCCACGAACTCGAACCACATCATCATGGCTTGGCAGGTAGCAGTCGGGTTCTAGAATGAAGGTGCCCACTGTGGTATACGCGATGCGAGTCAGGCTGGGGCAAGATATCAAGATCTCCACGAGATTACAACTCTGTTGCTCGCCCAAACGTAATGTAGTGGATCTACCCCAGGCCGAGAAGGAGACGTTTATATAGTCGCCAAGAATGCCAGTCCCCTTCCCCAGACTCCCCCATCTATCCAACGATCACCCCAACACTCGCTCTCTCTCACCCATCAACGACCATCCGCGATGAGCCACTACGACTCCGAGAATCAGGTCCCCGTGGCTTCCACCAAAGCCCATCATGTCGAGGACGAGCCAGGCGTAACCAACGATGCCGTTTTTGGTACTATTCACCAAGACGGCCCCAACTACCGCAACGTATGAATCATTTTCTTATCCGAGATGGCACGCAAAGACTGACATGTCACTTAGGTAGGATGGCTTGGAACGTCGGTCCTCATGATGAAGTCCCAAATCGGCCTAGGTGTCTTGTCCATCCCAGCCTCCTTCGATGTCCTCGGCTTGATCCCTGGTGTTATCTGCCTCCTGGTAATTGCAGTCCTCACCACGTGGTCCGACTACATCGTCGGGAAGTTCAAGCTTCGCCACCCTGAGGTGTATGGCATCGACGACGCAGCTGGACTCATGTTTGGTCGAGTCGGCAAGGAGGTCTATGGCATCTCATACGCTCTCTACACCATTTGTATCGCCGGTTCTGGCATGCTCGGCATCTCGATCGCCCTCAACACACTCTCAACCCACGCAACCTGTACTGCAGTCTATGTCGCCGTGGCCTGTATCGTCGCCTTCATCACTGCCAGCGTGCGTACGCTCGACCGTGTCAGCTGGCTTGCATGGATCGGCCTGGTGACTCTTGTCTCAGCCAGTCAGTAATCTCATATCTACATCTCTCGTGAGATATGTCTAACAATGTCCGCAGTCTTTGTTGTGACCGTCGCCGTTGGCGTCCAGGACCGCCCTGACGCGGCGCCCCAGGTGGGCGAGTGGAAGTCCGACTATAAGCTGGTCAACAGCCCTCCCTTTGCGGATGCCATCTCGGCCATCTCGGCCTTTGTCTTCGCCTACGCCGGCACACCCGTCTTCTTCCCGATCGCGGCCGAGATGCGCGAACCTCGTCACTACAAGAAGGCGTTGCTCCTTTGCCAAGCTGTCGTTACTGTCACGTATATTGTTGTTGGAATTGTTGTCTACTACTATTGCGGCACGTATGTTGCATCCCCAGCCTTGGGATCTGCTGGCAAGACTATCAAGAAGATCAGCTACGGACTGGCTCTCCCTGGTTTGATCGTCAGCGCGTGTCTTTACACTCATGTGAGTATCATCCATACCGATCAAATCGGGACGGGTTGCCAGCACCAGGCCAAAAGGCATAAACTAACCAGCGGAGATAGGTCCCCGCCAAGTATGCCTTCATCCGCTTCCTACGAGGCTCCAAGCATCTCACCGCCAACACCTTTACCCACTGGACTACTTGGCTCGGCTGCACCTTTGCCATGGCCGTCATCGCGTACATCATCGCCAGCGGTATTCCCGTCTTTGGCGGCCTCGTCTCTCTTGTCGGTGCGCTCTTGGGAACCTTTCAGTGCCTACAGCCCATGGGCTGTATGTGGTTGTTTGACAACTGGCACAAGGGCAAGAACAAGGAGCAGCGAACTATCAAGTGGACTCTTATGGCCATCTGGAGTGTGTTTATCATTGTGATCGGTACGTTCTTGATGATTGGAGGCACTTATGGCTCCATCGTTGGTATCATCAACTCTTACAACAAGAGCGGCGGCTCTGCTGCTTGGTCTTGCGCTGACAACTCGAACTCGACTTGACCTGGGTCATGGAGCCCGAAGATGAATGTGCATTTAGATAGAGATATGAGGTGCAGGTTATGAGTGTTTCAACAATAGATTCTAATCGTTACCAATACGTTGGCAAGTGCTTCCATGACATTGAAGCTATGGCACCCAAGATGATAGACGTATAGGCCAGAAGCTTAAGGGGTGGTAACCTACAACCTTACTTAATCCTCAACGGTCTTGGTTTCTCGCTCTTGTGTTGTCTGATCCATTACCCCATGGAGCTCTATAGCTGGCGAGATATCTAAAGAGAGGATAGACACCGCTCGTCCTGGAAACTATGTATCACACTTGGTTCTCTACCAGTATACGCCAATCCCACCACCTCTACTGGCCATTCTAGACTTCCACAATGACCTCGGATATTGAGATCAAGATGCAGAATCACGCGGAATGTGAAGAAGGTGTAAACGCCAACAGGGTAAAGGATAAACATGACATCCAGCCCGTCATGGACGATCATTGGCACAGTGTTTCAAGCCGAATCGTGAGAAAGCTCGACATGAAGGTGATGCCAATAATGTGGGTATTGTACCTTTTTAATTTGTGGACTCTATTGAGGCTTTCTTGATGTCTTTGGTCGCCTTTCCCGACAAGCACCGTGTCTAGGAATAATAGCCTACAAGGTTATACCAGTCAATTGTTCGCCTCTTCCTCGTCTTTATCACACCACGGCCGGTCAGGTAGACGTACAGCACTCATTACAATTCCCGGGCTATCAGGACTCAATCCAAGATGTGTCTCGAGACCGAGGCGCCAGACGCCAGGGTAGAATATCCGTGACTGAAACATGTACATGGATCCAATCAGATGAAACTTGTCTACCTCCAGTCCCGTGGCGCCTGGAATCTCGTGACGAACAAAGTCGTACCATTTGTGCTCAACAAGCCGCTGGATAACAGCCGGATGCTGATTTGGTTGCAGGGCGCCCGAGCCAGCAAGTCGTTCAAGCCTGGCAAGCCATTCCTCTTGGGTGAGATTACGACCGAGTTCGACGCCTTCTCCAGACCCGTCGCGGCAAGGCTTGTATACAAAGCCATCCTTGACGGTCGAATCAGCAGCCGACTTCTGCCGCAATGCCTGGAGTTCCGCAGAGCCGGGAATAAGTGTCTCGACAATACCCGCTGCCACAGCGTCGGCCTCAACAGCCGTCAGCACGCCACGAGCCACCATGCCCGGAAGCTCTTGTGGTAAGATTCCCAGAAGTCGCTTATCGTGCACCAGTAAAATGGTCCGAAGGTCGTTGAGGGGGGTAAGCGCCAAGTGGCGAGCCACGTCCGGATCCAGGCCAGCCCACTCATCCTGCATCATCTCTGCGAACCACTGCGGTATCAACACGTTGGAAGATCGATCCCAGAGAGCGTGTCCTGTGGCAGAAGAGTCATCTGGGCGTATCTCCAGATCGGCTGGGCCAACAATGCGTGTGAGTTGATTTGTGGTCACAGTCCAGGCAGGTAGGAAAACGGTAGAGTCGACGCCAGGCCACTTGTCGCGTATGCAAAAGAGTGGTTTAGTCTTATCGAAAAAGTCCATCAGACGCTTACGTGATTCCTAGAGTATTCCAGATATGTCAATAGCTATACTTCCATTTGAGGGCGTAGAAACAGTAGTTACCTCTAAGCTGCTTATGGACTGAAATTCGGTTTTCCCAGCCCCAAATCGGGAGATGCCGCTCGCATGGTGCCCGACAGCTAGAATGCCATTGAGCGGTAGTCTCCCATTGATTTCGCAGACTTGAGGTGCCTCATCACTCAGACCGTCTGAGCTGCGTCCAAAAAGTATATCAGTGCGCCAGCAACCGGCATGTTGAGAGTACTCGGGCACTTCTCCACTGTTGGCAACCCATCGTAACAGCAACTCCTCAGCGGGATCTAATGGCATCCGTTCTGGTAGGTTCGCCGTCTGATCTGTGAACCATCGATTAACGAGGTCAATCACGGCGCGGCCGAGCAAGACATGCAGTCGCTTCAGTTGTGAGAGCTTGGGATCCGATATCGCAATTGCGTGGGGTGATAGGCGGGCAAACAAGCCATTCGCCATCTTTGCACCTCCTGTGTCAATGTCGATCTGCTCTCGCAGCATTGCGAGTTCTCTGGCTCGCCGAGAGAGACCGCTGCGGTATGCAGGGACAATGAGGTTCTCCTCGGTGCTGCGAGACACTGAAATCTGCAAGAGCGCCGGCAGATCCACAGACATGGCTGGCATGATAGCTAACGTGGTTCGTGAAAGTTGGCTATAGTTTATTCGTTGTATAGAAAGAACAAAAGTTTTTTGATGTAGTGAAATTTTTGAGGATCTCAGCCAAAGTAACTATTCGGCCTTGGGGTTTGGTATCGAGCATGGAGATGTGATATAAAAGGCGCATTCGGATGTGAGCAGCATAAAAGGCAATATTACCACGTGAAACTAAGGCTGAAAGTGTGCGTCAGCAGTGACATGTTAGTGGCTTTTGTCCCTCGATAGACATATGAATATACCTGCGCGAAGGAGCTAAAGGATCCTGCTGGTGAGATTATATCAGCTGACAGAAAATAAGCTTATCTGGCTGTGGGTTTGTATTATTGCATCTTCCAAACCTTCCTAAACCGCAATAGCGCGTGTTTTGGTCTAGACCATATTCTCTTCGTTGTATGACGCTCCCAACCAGCACAGCTGAACCTTTGAGCAATTCATTAAGTCACCACGAGATTCAAATATTAATATTTCTCTTCATATTCAGTTGAGTGGCTGCATACCTCGGTAAGCCCGCAGCTATGAGCGTCTGTACTTGGGTATGGCTGGTGTTGAAACTATGATTGCATCTAACAAAGACGTATAATTCAACAGAAAGACCTGGCACATCGAGAAATATCTACATTCTAGAGTAGATTCCGGGCGCCGACGTGGATGACCCACCGGACGTGCGGATGGTCGAAGCCGGGGCCCAGCGCAGATGTGGCTACAACAGCAGGCGGGTCCGTAGCACTAAGCCACTGCTTAATGACCGCCCTCCTCTCCTCCTCCGTACCGGAGTCAACCGTGTATGACGGGACGCCTTGGACGAGTAAAAGACAAGTGGTGAACTTCTCCTGTGGGCGAAGGACATAATGTCCTGGCCAAAGGCGGACGATGTCCAGCTGATTTGCACTGGTCGGCCTGGACCAGAGTTCATACGAGATATCCCTTCGTTGATAGGTGAGGAGAGCTAGGAAAAGATGCCCCTCTCAGTGAATTCCAGAAGCTGAATGAGAAGGCATGGTTTGATGAGAAAGCTATACTGTTATTAAGAAAGGGTTTGAGGGACGCAGCAATCGAGGTCATCCTTTGGGCTATTGGAACTGTTGCGGCCTGGTGGGCGTGGTCTCAGTGGATAACATAGAGAAGGCAGGCAAGTGGCGAAGGCTACGAACTCCCAAAATACTAAAATCTGTTGTAATTGAGTCATAAGGTCTCTGGCTAGTTCCAATTATGCATCGTCACCGGACTTAGAGGGCGAATCTGATAACACTGTTATGAAAACACTCGTGACACTGTCAACGTCTATCCCTCGCCTCGCTCGCATCTGCACCGCCTGTTTCATGCTTGCTTCCACCCTGGGGCTCCGTGGGCTTGTAGTTCTTTTTCAGTCCACTCCCACAACTTTGCTGATAGTTCGTCATCTCGAGCTAATTTGCTTTCTTTTCCCTCCTTGCCAATTGGCTCATAGTAATGCCCATTCTTCACATTCTTGCTGAAGCTACACCACAGCTGAGTTTTGCAGCCCTCCTCGTTGGTAACCCCGGTCAAAGCAACTGCAGGCTTAACCAAGACGTTAAAAATCAGCCAGTTGACGTCTTTGTTGCCACCCCAAACGCCCGACTTGACTGTGCCAGGGTGTAATGAGGTCGATGTGATCTGAGGAAACCGCTTGGCGAGTTCGTAAGCAAAGAGGGCCTTGGCGAGCATGGCTTGGCCGTATAGTTCGTGTCCTCCATGGTTACCCATATCCGATTTCAGTTCGTCAAAGATGATGCCGGAGCTGGGGGCAAAAGGCCTGTGTCCAACGGACGACATGGACACAATCCTTACATCGGCTCCGGGCATAGCGGCGGTGGCGAGCAGTTTCGGCATCAGGTGTTGGGTGAATAGGACATGTCCTAAGTAATTCGTCCCGAATTGTATTTCGTAACCCTCTGCAGTGGTTGCGGGAGGGATCATGGCGATGCCAGCGTTGAGTTGGAGGATATCTAGTCTCTCGACTTCCTTGTTGACTCGCTCAGCCGCAGCCTTGATGGAAGGGAATGATGAAACGTCCAAGTCCAGAATGTCAATATTTGCCTTTTCTGCGGCTGGCGATGAAGCCTGGATTTCCAAGCGGGCAGCTTCGGCCTTGGAGCGAGAGCGTGCTGCTAGATAGATCTTGGCAGGGCTGTGCTTTGCGAGAGCCTTGACTGTCGCCAATCCTAGACCGGTGTTGCTACCTGTAACGAGGCAAACTTTGCCGCTGAGGTCTGGAATGTCAACATCAGGCTCGAAGGAAGCTGAGCCGAACCAACAGTGGTGTTTCTCCATGACTGTAGAAGGATGACTATTACAAGATCAAGATGATAAGTTCTTGCTAGGTTGAGTCCTAACGACATTTTGACGGGACTTTCAGATCCCTTTATACTTGAAAACCCGGCCAGCCCTGTCAGGCTGGTGTTAAGGTTTCCTGTTTGCATCTTCAATCCGAGATCCTGAAGGAATATGCCATGCATACATTCCTGCAAGTTGGTCAGACGGTGGTGGTAAGAGTGACTTGGAACCCTTAAACAGTTGATCCCATTAAGGCCAGCCTGGTAGGTATCTTCTATCAAGCCATGTGTTGTGACCATACGAGTGACCCAACTGCAGTGATGGCGTGGAACATCCAGTGCAATACTGACCAGGGGGTTTCCCAAAGAGGCAAACAATGTCTGGCCTAGCGCTCAGCAGCCGGACGAATATTCCACCGCTGCACTCTTCGCACCAATGGCGATCGACCGGCAAAGCTTACAGGCCACCCCAAACAAAGGGACCCGACCCGGCTCAACTGCTCGGACTTCCTCTGATATTCCGTATCCCACCCGAGCCAACGGAAACAGGCATCCTTCTACACCTTTGTCGGCCTCGCTCTGAACCACAAGCCCGCCTGCGTCACGTCCAGCAAAGAGGTTTCCGGCAATGTCCACTTTGCAACCAAAAGCAAATGTAGCTGCAGAAAGTCGTCGGTCTAGGGCGCCGCGCCACGGATTTGTTCTCTTGGCGACCGACAGTTTAGGCAGGCCAAAGGCGTCAGATCGAAGACTGATCCGAAGCCACTGCATGCGCGGCATAAACAAGCGTAACCCTCCCAACCATTCAGACACTGGGCACGTGCTCCTTAGCGATGACCTCTTTCCATATTTACCGGACAGTGAAGGAGCCTCGTCAGAAGTACCGTCGAATCGGAAGTCTCGTGTTACGGTAGTGATCGAGGAAGATGGTGTTGAGCGACTTCCGGCACCCCAACCTTGCCCACGTGCGGTTCGTTTAGCAGTGGTGATTAATTCCGATTCTTATGAAATCATGGCAAATAGTAAGGCTAATCCATGGTTTTAAGTAAGAAAGTAACAGTTTGCTCACGTTGCTTTAGTCTGGCCTGGTACACTGAGGGCGTTCTCACTCGCTGGATTTGGGCTTCCCTGTGACATCCGATCAACACAGTGGCGGGATTGGCTTCTGACAGATCCTGCGTATGTTTGTTCCATGGTTGCCGTATGCGCAGCTGTTCGAGACTTTCTTCTAAAGCGAGAGAAATCAAAAAGCACATCACTGTACCTCAGGAAGGCTATTTCCCAGCTAAACCAGACCCTCTCGATTCAAAACCGCGCGCTTGTTGACCCAACTGTCGCCACTGTCTTTGCTCTGGGTGTCGCGTCCGCTATCGGGAACGATCAGGCAGGCATGTTAGCCCATGCAGCTGGCCTGAAAGAGATAATTCGCCTCCGTGGTGGTCTGGGCAGTTTCCGTGGTAATCCACAACTGCCAGTTGTGCTTTCGCGGTGAGCATTTCTTGATCCGAACTTGTTATATATTGACTCACCTGATTCAGCGTTGATCTGTGCTTGACACTGAGTACCGGGCAGAAACCCATGTTTCCTCAAGCCGACCCTGTCTTATCTGCTCGTTCCTTGATTAGTCCTGCCTACAGCTTGGGCTATCTACCCCTACCTCCAGTCAGAGGACAGATGCTCGATATTCTTCAGGACTCGAGACTAATATCGATATTTCTCAATCTACAGTTCCTTGTCCATCGGGTAAACCATGCAACAGCTTCAGCCCCTCATAGTATGCTGGAGTCTGAGTTACATGCAGGGATATGGACGGCACAATATCAACTTCTGGAGCTTGAAGGTGCCATTGAAGATCTCCTCGGAGAGTGTTTTCGTATGACAATGTTGGCGTTTCTAACGACGACCTTCAACATAATGGGCATGAGAATCAAGTACAAGTATTCCAGCGACCAGTTGCGGAACCTGTGCTGCGCAGTCGAGCCATCGACGGAACGACTGGGCCACGCCATGTTCTGGATTTTGATGATTGGGGGCCTGGCATTTTTCGACCACGATGAGACCTGGCTGCGCGACAAATGGAAATGGGAGGTGCTACCACTGACTCGAGACTTGGAATGGGAGGAGGCGAGGGAGCTATTACAAGAGTTTATTTGGATTAATCATTGTAATGACGCCGTTGGTCGGCTCTTTTTTGAGGAGATAAACAAGGCGTAGACTAATACTATCAAGACTTTGCCCTCATATACTTATTCCTAGTACCGCTTAGAAATATCCATAAACTTCCTAGCAGGGACCTTGGCCTCGAAGAGCTAATTCAGCGTTTCTTAGGTTATACCTTTGAGTTCAGGAAGCCTGAAATAGGTCCAAACTATCATACACATGGTCAGGCCCCAGGGCAGGAATGCCGCATTGCCCTTCAAATCAAGCTCGGTGGGGTTAAGCATATATGGCGATGCTATAGTATTGACGATAGATAGGAAGTAGTAGGTATTTCGGGCGAGAGCGATGGTCTTTGTTCGAAGGTTGGCTGCTCCGACGTTGGCTGCGATGCCATATGGGATTAGTCCGATGCTTACCTAGCAGAATCAATGTCAGATCATCTAGTCTTCTACCAATTCACGGCGGATTAGGGTTTGTGATCATGGCAAGTGTGTCCTTGGGGTCGATGACACCGAGAGGCGCCGACACCAGCCTGCAAATGGACCGTTCCGCCTCCTCAAAGTGCCCCTTGCGGACCAGCCACCACGGAGACTCCGGGGCAAAGTAGGTTATAAGAGCCATAGGAACTGGCCACGCCCATTGGATCGCATATGGGATCTTATAGGCCCATTTACTATTAAGCGACAAGGTACCGGGCAGAACGCCGAAGCAGATCAGCTTTCCCATTACCCAGCAGAAGTTCACGTAGACGGTCAAACATCCCTTGAGCCTGAGAGGAGCGACATCGGCAGCGTAGGTGGGACTGGCTGCGGCAAAGATTCCGAACGGGATCGACCTATTCAAGTCAACAGTCAGCACATAAAGCAGACGGCTCAGGGGGATAACCAGGAGAGCTTACAGGAGGAAACCCCCAACCAAAACTATGGCGATATTTTCGGCAAAAAAGAGAATAAAGACAAACCCCAGTAAAGCGGCGTGACTCGCGATCATCAACTTCCTCAACCCCCATTTATCTGCGAAGTAGCAGTTGCTGAAGACGCCAATGATAAGCCCGCAGAGACCGGCCATGGAGACACCGACTTGCCACCGTGCAGGGATGGAGTAGTTGTCGTCAGGGAGCTGTTCGCCGAACTGCTTCTGGAATTGGGGCTGGGCGTAGAATGAGTTGGCCAAGAGCAACATGTATGAGTCCATGATGGTCGCGCTTGTGAGACCGACAGACCATGAAACGGCCTTCCGGTAGTAGCGAAAGGCGCCTCGGACGCTCAGGCTCGTTTCGACACGGTTGGCCTGGTCGGCAGCATCATCAAGGCGATGCGCAGCCTTTTCGGATGCCTTGTCCTGACCGCCCATCTCGACATGGGTGTTCGAGATTGACTTTTCGTCCATGGTGGAAGGGGTAAGGTTGGTATCGTGTGCGTGGCCTTTGTGAGAAAAGGAGACCTGAGATGCCACTTCTGCTTTAAGACGTATGAAAACTGGGATGAAGAAACAATGGCTTGGTGGTGTATTATGTCACTGTTGGACTGGCTGAGTGCCTTGGCAGGTGACGCAGTTCCAAGGGTAGAGTGATGCGATGCCCCAAGGTAATCCGATGATGAGACACCCCGCAATTCAAGCCGGGTGTGTGGGGTTATTCTGGACGGGCCTTCGTTTGCTCGCCGGAGTGGTGGAGTTCCAGCCCCCGTGTTACGGTCAACCCCATGGGGGATCTACTGTAACTAAGGTTGTTGCCATGGCTGGGGTTGAACATGGATAGCCGAGCTGTTCATCCAGGATTGGCCGTGACGATCAGGGCCCGTCGGCGAGTCATGTGGCCGGCCATATGGATGCCACTAGTAAAATATCGTTCGCCGAACCCCGACTACCGGCCTGACCAACCACTAACTAGCGGAAGTCTATGGATGGCCATCATCTTTTGGCCGACCACGTCCGCCGGCCTTCAGGCTGAACAATGCCGAGGTCTTGGCTCTCGTCTGAGTCTGGACCAGTTTCTCGTTGCAACATTAGGGTCCTTGTTCTCCCACTGGATGGAGCGTCAGTTCAGCCCACAAAGGCTGCGCGACTGGTGCGATCCTTGCGGCGCCAGTCAACCGCCCATCAAGGCTCAAAGTGGGGAAAAAACCCTCCTCGAGGAACTGGCTAGCTCTCCTAGCGAAGGCTGTTGATAGCTTGGTTGATTCAAAAGACACCACTCTGCAGGAACTCTGCTGCCTCTTCAAGCATGGTCAGAGAAAGTGTGCAGACTTTTTGGGGCAGGGAAGTGGTCGAAATACTCCCTTCGTTCAGTTACAAGACCCGCACGTTGCGTACCCCCATGATGATGCACGCCGGAAGTCGAATCAGACTCCTTCGCATGTTTGCTCAGAGGCTGGATATTGACCCAGCGCGGCTCATCACTCGCTACGCATTGCCAGGGTTATCTGGGAAAACAGTGTTTGGGTACTCCACAGTGCCTTCAACCATGGCCAAAGCCAAGACCCAAGACCTTCACCGATGGGAGAACATAGCCTCTGTCAGGGGTCAAAAGGATCAATCACGAAGAGTGGCAAAGGCAGCTGCTTAGTAGCAGATAGCTAGCTTAGGGGAGATGATTGCGTCTGTTGATTCTTGCCCTTCTATCTCCAGGAGCCTTCAGGCCTAATATACCCCTTTCAGGGACCTCCAGCCCGCTTCCATCAGCTTCTAATTCCTTCTTCTTCTCGGCTCAATGACAGCTAGTTAGCTGCGCCTGCTCTGAATGACTTCATTGATGCTATGCAGCTGGCCTACGGCCCGACTTACGGCCGCGGCCCTTTTCCCCCTCTTTTGGTCCTGACAGCCTCGGGTATTCCTGAGAAAGGCGAGAAGGTCCACAAGTTGGCAGACGAGGACATTGTCCGCCCGCCTCCAGGCATGGGCGACAAAGATGAACGCTTCTTCTGGAAAGATGCACCTATCGAACTAAGTCCAGATGGCTATACAAGCTTAACCATCGATGACTTCTTTGGGAGATTTGCAGAATTCGCCATGTTTGCAGGCCGCCCCGATGCGAGCAAGCCCAGGCGCCTGAAGGGGCTGCCATGCAATCTGATATTCGGCGACCCGTCGATAGCGGCTCTCTATCAGGTGTACGAGCCAGCATACCACGTACCCTCCGTCTTTGTGGCAGATGAGCTTGAGGCTTTGATTAGAGATGGTGAGGTTGACATCTCGCTTTTGCTGTTGCACTTCGTGGGCAACGACTTAGCTTCGCAAGAACGGTTGAGTGAGCATGTTCGGGCGCTGCAGGGTGTTGCTACTATCGAATTGATTTACGAGGATTTCCCCGATGCTACCATCACCATGAAGTTTGTCAGGACATGCCTCCCCAGTGCGCAGTGGCTTGCAGGATCCGCGTCCTCTGCAAAGGAATCGGAACCGGAAAGCCCATCTGTTGAGCAGCGAGAGCATAAACCAGATCTGCTTGCCGAGGCGTTTTCTCCCCTGTGTCTGTCTCGACCTGCAACGTTTGTCTGTATTGCCATGCTGGAGTCCGGCTCCGTCAATATTGGGCCCGAGGGATTGGAAACGGTCATGGCCATGTCCAGTGGCGATTCGCTCTACGTGGCCACAGAGCTGCTCTACGACTCGGGGCATCCTTCTCAAAACACAATAACTAGGATCGCGGGGGACATCGGAAAACCCGGCATCACCATGCTGATTCCACCATCGTGAACGCTTCAGTGGTCCGAGGCCCAAGATTTGAAGCGTATCGAACACGCCAATTTTGATTCGCAGAAGGAAGATTGTTTCAAAGGCACGTCGCTACACCTCAGCTTCACAGACTACAGCCTCGCCATCGACACGGGCCGACGCGGCGTCCGCTCCAGCGAAGTCCAGCTCTTGGAGACCGTCGTTTCCGTGCATGACAAGGGCCGCTGGCCGCCTCAGCGACTTCAACATCTTCTGAAAAAGGCGAGGCGCAATTAGAAGCCCCAGTAGCCGATTCTACGGGCGTAAGTCAGCTTGGATTAGTGTTATATCGCTAAAAGCTTCATGGCTCGTTAATTTGGGCTTCGTGAATACATTTGGACGGCCTGTGAACTGTTGTGTATGAAATTGTGGTCTGATAAGGGCGGAAATGGCGCCCTTCCGATGTCTCAGGGTTTTGTGATTGTCTCGGAATTTTCTGGCGCGTTGAAAAACAGACGCTATTGACAACATTGTGAGCCTATAGCCTATCGAGCAATCTCTGTAGGATCAGGTGCGCCCAAAAGTTACATGTTGACCGGCGTATATCTCGTGCCCATAATTCCTTGCACCAATACAGGGCATCCCGAATCGTATCTCTCGTTGACGCCGCAGAATGCCCAACATGCCAATCTTCTTGAGAATCGTCGCCTTCCTGCCGTTCTGTGTCCTTCAGGTACGCGCATGCACCAACAGCAGCTATGAAGAAATCTTGCTTGAAGAGTTCCGTCAGGATTTTCATGGCAGGACATTCGACAGCTTCCAGCATCTGACGTTGATATACCAAGATAGCAAGCGCAGATCCGAGTAACTTTTTCTCACAAGGACTTTCGAGTCCTGCAACGGCTAACGACAGGCGCATGCTGGTTTTATGAATGATGAACAATATTCGCCGTAACCAAATTTCAAGCATAGGCTTTTGGAGCCGCTGCCAACCAAATTTTTCGTCCACGTTAGAACCATGAATTTGTTGCACCTGGTGCAGCAACCTGTTGATCTCTCTTTCATGGAATATCATTGTGCAGGACGCCACTCGTTCCCCATTGGAATTGGCTGCTGACACAACGTCGATCGCTGTAGCTAGTGACCTAGCAATAAAAAAGTGGCAGATGGAGTCTTCATGGCGATACGATGAACGAGAGGGTTGCTCGACATCAAAGCTTTCAATTATCGAGATTTCGAAATCACCCTGTCGTAAAAGGAGAGGTGTGCCACTGTTGGCTGATTGCTGGACTTTCAAGAACACAGCTGCTGTCCACAGGCGTGCCCGTATTCGTTCCTCAGGCCGAGACCCTGTGCCAGAGTTGCCGTTATTCTTATTCAAACCCAGTTCCATGCATCCTTTAATTGCCATGTCTGCGAGGGTTCCGCAGGAGTCGATAACACTGCATGAGTAGTCACCAGTCAGTTTCGCGACTATTATGAGACAGAAGACTCTGATCAAAATGATGTCAGCGCGGAACATGAATGGTGTCTTTGCAAGGCATGCTTCTGCCGTCCCGAGGAACGACTTTCGTAGTGGGTTGCCACGACTTTTAGTGGCAAAGGAGACCTGTTCCTCAGGCGAAGTTGCTGCGTATCCGAGAGCGAGTATCAGGAAGAGTTGAGCGAGCCACTCATAGCTGGCAGTATAAGGGTTATTCCAGAAGGAGTCAAGTTCTTCTTTGAATGCAGGAACATAAAAGAAGCAATGCGTCACCTCGATCGCTCGGAGGTATCGTTCAATCAGTGAGTCGCACATTTGACGACTAGGAAGATGTGAAATGATGTCTGAGCGCGATAGCGTTGAACCGCTTTCCAAAAACGTAAAGGGAAAATTTGGTGGACAGATATGGTCCTCTCTTCCCTGCATGGTGGCACCATGCGCCACGTACTCGTTCAACAGAATTGATGCCTCTTCGTTGTTGGGCAGGGAGTCTCTAAACTAGAGTTTTAATTAGCTCGAGACAATCTTTTGGCACCACGTTGTAATTTGGAGGACTGGAATACACGTGCCTGGTGTAACATGCTATCCCAGTGTGTCCCCCCACGCAAGGCCGACTTCGGGGTGTACCAAGGGACACACATGTCGGCTGACTCTGGACCGTGTAGTCGTTCTGGGAGAGCTTTGGTGGTCGTCTCAAGGGAATCGTTGCGCTGCAATGGTTTCCGCTGTACGTCGAATTCGGGCCAACTCTGCCCAGCCTGACAGGTCGATACGGGCGAGTTCCTTGGCTGGCTGGAAGTCGGTTTATGTGGAAATTCACAGTATGTGCACTCTGTAGCCCTTCGACTCCAGACGCATCGACTGCACGGTTTCTTGCGGTCACAGCTGACCTTGAGCTGTCGGCATGGCGTGCATGACTTTGTCCGACGTCGCCGCCCTCGTTTGGCAGGCGGCTTAGGATTGGGACCGAACTTTTCCGTCTTGAACACGTGAAATGACATGATTTGGGCAGCCTGTCTTCAACAATTGACCAAAGGTGGTAATTTTCATGCATGAGAAATTGTTACTGGTTCGTTTAGGAACAAGAATGAAGCCGAAGAAAGAATTGAAGATGCCGCTCCTAAGTGGAGCTGGGCCCACCACGGAGATAAAGGAGAACATATTCAGTTTAGCTCGGAATTATCCGACGCCGCATTAACCCTTTAAGCCAAGTCGTACTTTGAGGGTTACGACAGTCGAGATTTAGATCTTATCAGATTCTCAGCTAATACAGCTATAAAGCACCCGCAGATTCTGGTTTCCATGCCTCACAATCAAGTTACATTTCTCTGTGTTTTCTCTTTTATCCGCCCAGCATGCGTAAAACAGATCTACTTCCTCCCTCCAATGGCCCCTCGCCTGTTGAGGGAAGATCTGGGAAGCCAGCTGTAGTTGATGGCCTGCGGGAGACATCCACCAATCATGCCACTAAGCTCTCGCGTCAGGATGAACCTTCTTCCACGAAAAGGGAAAGCCATTCTTCTTCTTCACGAGGGACCTTGTATACTGTTTTTGTTATCACCGGGTAGGACGTTCCATCAGTCTGCTGCCGGCATCAATTAACATCGTTCTAGGGCATTCCTAATCTTACTGATCAACTCTCTCCAGATGACAGTCGTCAGCTCCCTCTCCCCATACGTCACAAGTGACTTCAATTCGCATTCTCTTCTCCCAGTAACCAGCCTTCTGTCGTCAGTCGTAACTGGCGTGATGCAGCTGCCTTTGTCGCGAATCATTGACCTGTATGGACGCCCACAGGGCCTCATGGCGATGATCACGCTAGATGTGCTAGGTACTCCCTCAGACTTCATGCACATATGAAAGAACTGTGTCTGACTATCCAGGGCTTATTATTATGGCAACTTGCACAAATGTCAGAGCCTATGCAGCAGCCCAGGTATGGACGAGGCCACTCCCTTAAAGGTGTAAGATTAGGTATACTGATCATCTCCGATTAACAGATTCTCTACTACGTTGGCTCTGATGGAGTCATCTATGTGATTCGTGTCTTTGCTATGGATAAAGTAACTGTACGGACACGCTCATTAGTATACGGGCTCAGCCTATACACATATTTTGTATCCCCTTTCGCAGGCCCTGCTCTTGCACAAGCTTTCTATGATGCAAACATCTGGCGGTGGGGATTTGGCTCTTTAGCCCTCATCATCCCCGGAGTCTCATCTATCCTCCTTTCTTATTTCATGTGGTACGAAAGAAGGTATTATTTGGCATCAGATGAGAAATCTTCGCCAAACAAGAAAACGCAATCATCTATTTGGACAACAGTCTCGTTCCATGCTCTCAACCTCGATGGTGAGATCCCTCCCGGCAATGAATGAGTTGTGGACAGTCAGCTCATAGATGCAGTGATGGGCGTTCTACTTTCATGCTTCGGCATTGGCCTTATTCTTCTCCCGCTCTCCTTATCCACCAAATCCATCAAAGCGTGGGAGTCGTCGAGTACGATATCTATGATCGTAATCGGTGCCATCTGCCTCCTAGCTCTAGCCATATACGAGTGGCGCATCGCACCTCGAAGATTCATTGACTTCAATATTCTTCGAGACCGCACCGCGTGGGGTGCTTGTCTCTGTATGGGAGGCCAGTCTCTCAGTCTATAGTCAGTACCTCTACACCCTTTCTGTGAGGGCTTCTCTTGAGACTAACGCATATTACAGCATGTGGTGGTCTTACTACACTTCCTTTCTACAAGTTGTTCACTTTCAAAGTATTCAGCATGCCGGCTATATTCTCAACACCCATCAAATAGGG
This sequence comes from Fusarium sp. FW16.1, assembly GCA_017654865.1. Lineage (NCBI taxonomy): Eukaryota > Fungi > Ascomycota > Sordariomycetes > Hypocreales > Nectriaceae > Fusarium > Fusarium sp. FW16.1. Next base: position 6,415,203 of record JADNRB010000004.1, read on the forward strand.
TCGGCGCTATTTTCTGTGATCACGGGACTGTAGGTGTTTCATCGAACCACACACACTAATGCTAATTATGACAGTGTTCTTAAATACACTCATCGCTTCAAGGTAGTCAACGCTATTGGGTTTGCCATTACTACTCTAGGAACTGGCTTAATGATCCATTACAGTTTCCCTAGCTCATCATTCGCCGGCATAATCGGCACCCACGTTTTGGTGTCTGTGTCTTCAGGCATCCTCGCAGCCTCGGAAATTGCCGCAGTATTGAACGACACAAATGACGAGAGCATGTCAATGCGGGTAGCTCTGCTTTTCCTATTTTCTTGGATTGGCTCGGCTGTTGGCTCTACCATAGCAACCCCCATGTGGAGGAGTCATTTCCCGTCTTTGTTAGAAAAACACCTGCCACCAGAACTCAAGTCTCAGAAAGACGCAATTTTCGGTTCCCTTTCAATTCAACTCTCATACGAGCGCGGAACAACCGGTAGAGATGCCATTATCAAAGCGATGACGGGAACCTGGTGGTATCTAACTGTAGCGGGCACGGCAACATTAGCAGTGGGTTGGATTGGGGTTTTGTTGTTGAAGGAGGGGAAACCTATCACGGCCCATGACAATGCCAACGCTTGGCCAGGCGGTGAAGAACAGCAGAATGGGCAGGTTCACACAAGGATGGTTCGACCCCAGTCGACCACTTGAGGGGACCTGTAGATGGCCCGTAGCCCCCATGACGGAGTGGTGACAGCTGGGTGATCGCTGGAAGTTGCAGGTTTGATTCCTGCTGGGGGCCCCTCTTCACTAACCGATGTATGTTGCGCTGTGTTATGGAGCCGTGTTTGCTGCTTGCCCATACAGGGCAGAGGCGCTGTTTAGGATAGTTGGGATGATATGTCGCCGGGGGAGGTTTTTTCTGCCGAAAACGGAAGGGGTTTTGTTATCCGCACGAGGTTTTTCCCCTTCTAGATAGTTATCCCTTGCCCTTCCTTTAATCTCATGTAGAAGGATTTAATAGGTGAGCATCAGTGGTGCATTTCGGGCTCAGGGTAGCCTCGACGGCATCGACTTTGGCTGAGAGTATCCTACCGTTGAGGACCTCCCGCATATCCCGTCTGCTGATTAAAAAACATTATTAGCTACCTTATAATTTATTAATATAAAGAATTTCCCTTATAAAAAAGAAAATTAATAGCTTAGCTAATGTTTTTCATAAATAATAGGGATTTAATATATAATAAGACTATAGTTAACTATAATACTAAATACCTTTAAAAAAAGTATACCTTAAGTAAGGCATATTTATAATATATAGTAGGAGCATCTAGACTTTATATTAAAAAGAAGAGATTACCTTTAATGCTGTGATGACACTCGCCTCATTTGTCATCTGTCACTCGACTCTACCTCAGGATCCCATGTGGGATTGCATAAAATCCGAGTAGTCAAATATCGCTCGCTTGTAGCTTCTCTCCATCGTAGTCTCGTTGTACGTCTGCACTCCGTACTTGTCGTCATACTGGCCCCATTCCCAGTTATCCAAATATGACCAGCCAAATAGCCCCTTCACATGAACGCCGTCTTCGTGGATGGCCTTCAGGACTTCATTGAGGATGGGTATGTAGAACAGGGACTGCGCCAGGTCGCTAACATGTTGCGTAAGCGTCATGTCTGCCGCATGGAAGGGAGGCAGGCCGAACTCTGCGATTGTGATCCCCCCACTCGTGGGATAGTAATGTTGCCAGTAGCCAAGAATGGTTCGGACGTGCTCGGGAGGTACCTGTGAGTGCCATGTTAGCCCACCTACTGTGGTATAAAAACGATTCTTGTGTCTTACCGCCACCCGGTCGACGTTGCCATGAAAATTGGCCTCCCATGTCTCCCTGGTATTGAATTGTTGGGTACACTGTGGCCACAGAGCATTCTGCTTGTCCTTGATACAGGCTTCTACGCCGCCCGCCGGGAGCGAATGGTATGACGCCGTGTAGATGTCAAAGGCGAAGAAGTTGGCTGTGCCATTGATGTAGTCGAGTTCTTCCGCAGTATACGTTGGGAGTTGATCGCCTAGGACGTCTCTCATTACCTGAGGCACGTCTTCACCGCGGTAAAGCGGGTTGGCATAGTAGCCAACGGTGAAGTCGTTGCGGCGCTTCGCTGCTTCGATGTCGGAGGCGTTGGCCGGATCTCGAGGCAGAGCAAAGCCGCTGTCGGAGAGATCAAACTTCATGCTCCACTTGCCCTTCCCCTTAACAATATCTCTGTACCAATGAACGACTTTAGCATGGGCCAGGAGAACATTGCGACTGCCCCCATATCGTCTCATGATATTGACATCCATAGTAGGCTCATTGAACGTGTACCAGGTTCCAACACGGTCTGCAAAGTGAGGGATGACGGTCTGGGCGTAGTACATGAAGCTGTCCACAAACTCGGGATGATCGTACCCCCTGAAGAGGCCTTAGTAAGATGCTTGACAGTCTATGGCCACAGAAAACTTACAGGAAGGATGTGTTAGACTTGAAGTAAGCTGGCGTATCGAAATGATGAAGAGTAACAACGGGAATCATGCCGTAGCTCAGGACAGTGTCAATGACATCGTCGTAGTGCTTAATCGCCTGCTCATTGATGGGCGACCCGGCAACTCCGAAAGGCACAATCCGGGGCCAGGAAATGCTGAAGCTGTAGGACTGGACCCCGACGGCAGCAAGCCTGGCGATGTCCTGCTTGTACAAGTAGTAGTTCATAGCGGCAACATCTGGAGGTCCGCCGTTGCGGAAGCTGGAGTAGTTGCCACGCGAGCGGTTCTCCCACAGGGAAGGCCCGCGACCTTCATCCTTGAGGGCACCCTCGATCTGGAGGGCAGCCCCAGCAAATCCCCAGGAGAAGTCATCTGGAAACTTGTAGCAAGAATCGCCGCTCTCTCCAAGAAGGAGTCGGGGAGGTTTGACCAATTCACTGCTTGGAATAGGGCTAGCTTCAACCGTGGTCGAGAATGGGCCATGCGATACAGGAATCGGCTTCCACAGACTAGACAAAGCCGCTCTGCCAAACTCATTGTCTGTGTCAACGGGAGTAGGCTCAGCAGGCCACGTGGTTGTCGTGCGGTTGGCCACCAGGCTTGACAAGCTGCTGTAAGGAGGTGCGTATGTTTTCACGCTGGCTACACCAACAGCCCTTGCCGTAGCGTACTCGAGCTGCCGGTAGCTTGGCCATTGAAAGGGCTCGTCGTAAGAGGTGGAGATGACTCCCTCAAACCTAGAATGGTGTCAGCCGTATATCAATTCACCGCGAGGGGTTGCAAAGACTACAGTATAAAAGCAGGGAGGACTAAAAGTCCATGCAAGGTGTTTGAGAATCTCATGTTGCTGTAGTGTCGCAGTTTGGGCGGTTGACCAGAATTGACGGGGCTTGAAGGGGATTGTTGCATTGAAATCGCAAGTGATGAATGGCAGAGACGAACCTACCTTCTATATATAGGAATGTAACGTGCAGTACCTGCAGCTGGGTGTTTCTTTCCCTCTTGAGTTTGGCCGACGTTTCTTGCTTGACCGCAAGGTCTCGGCCCCTCTCGTATTGCTGGGGTACTAAACCCGGTGCACAAGCGAACTCATGACCTCGGAACTATGTCGGTGCAAAGACAAGCGTCCGTCGAGTGAAGTCATATCATGAATCCGGTGATGCTTGGCTCTGGTGGCTTCTGCATGCTAAGATGGTGTTACGGCTGTGTTTTTTTGCGCTGGGTTGGTCAGAGGCCCGCTTCGCCGAGCCCTTGACTGAGCTATGCTAAGCTAGTTAAGAGTCAAAAGTTATACGCGTATTCAGGGAATGTAACAGGTGAACCACGTGGTGCGGGGACATCATGGGGGCAATATGGGGTCGACGGGAAATCCGGGGTCAAGCCTATGGCGTGACAAAATTGTCAACTAGTCAAGACGGACCGATTAGAGAGTGTGCCTTTCCAAGATGGGATGAATCTCCCCGCGACATCGTTGTTCGACGTCTGTTAGATCTCATAAGGTCTCGTGTTTACTGCTGGAAGGCTACTGATAGAAATCGGTCGGACAGTCACTAACAATCGAAGGGCTAATTTAGTAGCAGTACTTCGCTTATTGCCTGCTTTATTGCTTATTTTAGTTAGTCGCCGAGGATAACAATACTAGCAGGACTGGGTCACCGGAGATCTCTAGAAGCTATTAGAAATCCCGCCTTGGCATAAAGTACTGTTTAATATTAAGGTAGCTCTGTTTTCCTTGGGATAATTAGGGTCTAAGGTTATAACGATCATAGGGTTCCTAAGGGATAAACCGGTTATACTAGGTTTATATTAGTAGAGGAGAATATTATATAGCCTTAAAGGGTAATATAAATTATATCTAGTAATATACTTAAAGGTATTAAGTATAACTAAGTTATATTAATAGCTAAGGTAGCTAATATATAAGAAAGGGTATATAGGTATAAATTATATATTAAGGTAATTATAAGGGGATTATAGTTATCTTAAATTATAATAATTCTTAGATTATAATAATCCTTAGATTATAATAATCCTTAGATTATAATAATTTAATATTAATAATAATCTTTCCTTAATTAATACTTCTAATTAGATATAAGGTAATATATATATATTACTGTAGTTAAGTATATATTAAGTTATAATATAATATCTCTCTTTTTAAGGCCTTATCTATAAGGCTATTTAAATAACTACCCTTTAATTTTCTTACCTATAGGTATAACTTAGACTTATAATATTTTAAGATATTATATTAATAAGATATTTAATTATATTTCTAAATATTTTAATTAAAAAATTAAAAAATATTAATTCTTAGTTATAAATATTAAATTATTATATAAATTTATAGATATATTATATTTATATATTTTAAGTATTAAAAAAAATATTTAATAATAAAAAGTTTTATTTAATATAATAAGTATATATATTAGGGTTATTCTTATAATAAAACGCGGGTTATTAACTCTTATAAGTCACTATATTTTAATCTTATAGGGTTTTCCTTATAGCTTATATATTAATATATAAATAATATATTATTTAATTTTATAAGAGAAGAAACTAGAAGAGGATAAAGAAAAGGCTAATATAGATTTATTATAACTTTATAAGGAATTAATAAAGCTCTAAGTAAAGATAATATTAACTATAGGTTATTTATTAAGGTTATAGAAAACTAAGAACTTAATTAAAGAGTATTATATTATTAAGTTTTAATAAGAGATTTAAGGTCTTAAGGGCAAGGATTATTTAGCGGAAGAGTTAAGCTATTATAAGGAATTTATTTAAGAGGAGCTCTAGGCCTTAAACCTTAAGGGTTTTAATTAGGCTTCCCTTAATCTAAGTAACTTTAATTTTAATCCCTTGCCTAGTTTTAGTAATATTAATAGAAATTCTTTAGAAGGTATTATATATTAATAAGGTATTCTAGGGGTTTTTATATATTTTTTAAGTTAAGATAGTTTTTTTATTTAATAAAATATATTATTTATTATTAATTTTATTTATATTAAGGATAGCTTTTATAATATATTCCTCTAATTTATTAACTTCTATCTCTAGTTTATTATTAATTTTTACTTAAATAATATTTTATATTAATTTAAGTAATAAAATATAAAAGATTAAATAAAGCTTAATCTTAGGTAATAAGTTTAATTTTAATTATATTTTAATATTTTTTTTAATTTTATAAGGTCTAATATATTTATAATTAAATTTTTTATTTTATTATTTTATTTTAATTTTTTTATTGCGAGGTAAATTATATCTCTCTTTAAAAAGGTTAATCCCTTAATTATTTTTTATTAATATAGTTTATTATTTTATTCTTAATAAATTCTAGTTTTATATATATCTCTTTATATAAATTATATAATTAGTTATTAATAAGGATTACTTTAAGGTTAATAATAATATTTTATAATTATTAATAAGTATTTAATATAAATCTAAAATTAATATAAATTAATATAATCTTTATACTCTTATTTATAGCTATATTATAAGCTAGCTAAGTAATTAATAGCTTTTTAATTTAATTAATTTATTTATAATTAATATAATATTAAAGGTATTATTTTAATATCTAATTTATATATTTTATTTATTTATTTATCTTTTTATAATAAGTTATAAAGAGTTTATAATTAATTCCTAATATCTTATAAGGCTTTATTAAAACTTAGATATAAATAATAGTCCTTAATTAATAATAATTTTAAGTAATATATTATATATCTTAGTAATATATAAATAAAAAAGGTAAATAAATTTTTTAGCTATTATTAATTCTTTATAGGGTAGAAAATAAGAAAATTTTATAAATTTATTTATAATAATAAAAATATTATTATAAAAGTTCTTAATAGCTAATTTTAATAGGGGTAATTTAATAATAAAATCTATTATAATTACTTTTATAATAGCTAAGATATTAATAGGGGTTATAATTTATTATATAATTTATAGTATTATACCTTAGTTTTTATATAAAAGTTATATTAATTAATAATTATTATAATAATCTTATAAGAGTATTTAGGTTATACTAGCTATTACTAGTAAGCTAGGAAAACCTTAGCTTAGTAGAGGGCCCTAGGCCTTATTAAATTCTTCTTATTAAAGGCTTATAGAGACTTTAGTAAATTAAAGTAAAATTAATATATAAAACCTATCTTTCTATCTCTAATATTATCTTAATTATACCTATTAGGCCTATATTTTTATAATTTTTTAACTTTTATTTATATAAAAGATTAATATATTATTAAGATAAATAAGTCTAATAAGAATACCCTTATCTTATAGTAACTAATAGCTTTATAATAAATTAATAAAAATAATTTAATAAGGTTATAATAAGAGAGGTAAATAGCTATATTACTTATTAATATAGCTATAAGACTAAGGGTCTTAGGTTATATAAATATAAAAAACCTTAAATAATTAATTTAAGAAAATAAAAAGTAATTTATAATACCTCTTATAAATATCTTTTTAATAACTTTATAAGACTATAGAGATTATTCCTTAAGATAATTAAAAGAGATTATTTACTTATTAAGTAATAAATAATAATAACCTAAGACTTATACCCTAATTATAATACCTTTTAAGGAATATATTTATTTATATTATATAAGGTATTAATTAAAAAGTATATTTTTAATATAAATATTAAAAAAAAATAAGCTTATTATTAAAATCCTTAGGAAGATTTTTATTCTTAGGAAAGTTATAAAGATTATAAAAAAGGGAATAATATATTATTAATAAATTAAATAAATAATAATAAGTAATCTTAGATAATTATTATAATAAAATAAAATATTAATATAATTCCTTAATTATTTAATATTAGCTTATTAAAAGGACTATAAAAAGCCGCTAAATATATAATTATAAGCTTTTAGCTAAGAATATAAATATAATTAAGGTTAATAATTAAATTAAGGCTATTAAATTAGTTAATTAAATAAGACTTAATATTATAGCTTAATAATAAATTAAATAATTTATAATTAAGCTTAATTATATTTTTTAAATAAAATAAAAAATATATATTATGGGCTTATTAATAGACCTTTTTTATAAAAGAATATTTTATATTTATATAAAGATAATATATTAACCTAGAATTATTAAAATAAGTAAGAGATTAGCTTATAGTTATTATATAAGGGAAAAAAGAAACCCTTTATAATACTTCGCGTAATAAATATACTCTAATATATTACTAATAAAAAAAAAATAATAAAAGTATAGCTTATTATTTCTTTTATTATTTAATACTAAGGGTTAAGAAAGAGCTTAAATAAATTAAATAGCCTTTAAATAAAGCTAGAGATATTTTATTAATAAGGTAAAATATATCTAGAATTAATCCTAAATAAGTATAAGGCTAAGTAGAATATAAGCTAGATATCTCTAAGCTTTTAATAAAGAGATATTATTCCTCTCTCTAAGGAAGATATAAGGGAATTCTTAAGGGGAGTTTATCTTTAGGATTTTTATTAAGAGTAAAATTAAATTACCCCTAAGGAAATTAAAGCTACTTAAATATACTTATATTAATAATATATTTATTTATATAAAGGCAAGAGGCTTATAATAATTAAATATTATAGATATAATTAATTAAGATATAAAATATTAAATTATTTATAAAAAATTAATTAAAATAAATTAAGCTTTTTAGAAAATAACTTATTAATAAAGATTAATTATATTTATATTAAAGAAAAATTAAATAACTTAGAAAATTAAGATAAATAAAAGAAAACTTAGCCCTTTATTTATAACCCTTATTAAATAAGTACCTATAAGGAAGATTATTTAAGTTAAGAGATTAGCTCTCTAAGGGCTTATTAAAAAAAAATTAAATATATTCCTTAATATAAGGTCTTAGATTAATTTAATTAATATAGATTTTATTAAAAGATTAAGGCTTAAGCCTATAATAAATTATATTACCTTAGGATTAAAATCTTTTAGGGGGGATAAAATAAACCTAAGGAATATTTATTAATTTATTTTTTTTTCTTATTAATAATAATAAAACCTATAAAGGTATATAAGTATTTATAAGCTTTAATATAAGATTAAAGAATATAATATAATTTTATTTTATTAATTAATAAGCTAAGAAAGTATTATAATTAATTATATTATTAATTTATAATATTACTAAGAAATTATATTTATAGACCTTAAGTTATTTCTTTAAGATATTATTAAAAACCTTAAGATAGCTTATATATTATATATTATAATTATTCTCTTTTTAAAAGAAAAAAAATATAATTTTTAGTGAATTATTAAAGATTATATAAGAGGATAAATATAAATTCCCCTTAAAAACTTATAGGCTTAAAAGGGTTTTTTAATAAAAAAATAGCTAAAAATATACCTCTCTTATTAAAAATATCTTATTATATTAACCTTATTAAGGGAAATAAATTATTATATAGGCTATTATATCTTATAAATAAGGCCTAATATAATATCTTTTAGAAATATCTTATTAAGAACTTAATAAATAATTAGATTAAATATTTAATAAATAAAATAAAGGCTTTAATTTTTTTTATTCCTAAGAAAAATAAATTAATAAAATTATATATTAATTATTAAAGGCTAAATAAGGTTATAATTAAAAATTATTATTCCCTTTCTTTTATTAAAGACCTCCTTAATTAATTTATAAAAATAAAATAAATCTTAAAGATTAATATCTATAATATATATTATTATATAAAATTACTGAAAAAGACTATTAGAAAATAGCTTTTTATATAAGATATAAATATTTTTAATATATAATTATATTATTTAAGCTAATTAATATATTAGCTATATTCTAGGTATATATTTATTAATTACTTATTAATATATTAGATATATATTATATATTAATATAAATAATATCTTTATTTATTTATAAATAAGAGAAAAATATATTAAGTATCTTAAAGAGGTTTTATAATAGCTCGCCGAAATATACTATATAATAAGCTCTCTAAATATAATTTTATTAATAAAATATTAATTCCTTAGGTATATTATTACTTAAGAAAAAATAAAGATAAATCTTATTAAGATTAAATTATCTTAGAATAAAAAGCCTTAATTAGCTTTAGAGATATATAAGTCTTCCTAGGGTTTTATAATTTTTATTATAAATTTATTATATATTACTTAATAATTATAAGCTTATTTATATCTCTCTTAAAAGGTAATAAAAAAAAAAAAAAAAATAATAAATTTATATAAATACCTAAGATAAAATAAGCCTTTTAATAACTTAAATATATCTTTTATTTTATAATAATTCTCTAATATTAAGACTTATTACTCTTAATAAGGGTAAAATAAATACCTTAGCGAGGGCTATCTCTAGTATTTTAATATAGCTAATAGATATATAATAATAATTAATTACTTATTAATTATAAAAGCTATAAGACTAGGAATAGCGATAGGCTATAGGCTAATAAGAGCTATTAGTAATTATTAAGAGCTTTAAATACTAGGTATATTACTTATAAAGACTTTTAAAGAAATTCTTAATCTTAATAGATTATTAAGTATTTATAGGTATTATTAAAGTATTAGCTAAGGATTTATAAGGTAAGCTTATTTATTAAGTATATTAATTATTTATTTTTAATTTTAATATTAAATATTAACTAAGAATAAAAAACCTTATTAATAATCTCTTAAGAAGACCTAATTATATAAAAGGAGAGATCTCTTATAAAGATATCTTATTTATATTAGCTAAAAAGCTAGAATTTATATATAAGTTATTAGAGCTTATTTAATAAATATTTATTAAGCTTAAAGATAAGGCTAATATTTTAATTATATATATTTAAGTAATAAGGGCTATAATAAGAGGTCTTTTTTTCTCTTATAAATATAAGATAAAGAGTATTATTTATTATATAATATCTATTATTATAATTTAATATTAAAGGGTAAAAATAAAGAAAGTAAAAGCTCTATAGATTATTAAGTAAGTAAAAGACTCTTAGCGAGCCTTTAAGGACTTAACTCTAGCTAGGGTTATTATTCTAAAATAATATATTTTATACCTAGTTATAAGAGAGCTTATAGAGAGTAAAATAATATTTTTTATTTAATCTTCTAAGAAGTTTAAGATATTAATTAAAGAATTATAAAACTAAGACTAATAATATTAAGATTTTATAATAATAGCTTAATAAATCGCTAATAAATATAAGGGCTATATAATAAACCCTTAATATTTATTATATTATAAGAAATAATTAATTATCTTTAGATTAAAGAGTAATAAAAATAAAGATTTTTTATTAATATTATAATAATTTAAGAGTAAATTATATAAGGTTATAAAAAAATATTTAATTTTATTTTAAGGAAGTTTTATTAATAAGATATTATAAAAGATATCTAAGAGTATATTAAAAGTTATTTAATATATTAAGATATTAAAGTCCTTAGGTATAAACCTTATAAGAAGCTTTAATCTTTATTATTATTATTATATTTATTTTAAGAGATTAATCTTAATTTTATAATAAGGCTTTTATTAAGTATTTAAAATAATAATAATAATTATAATATAATCCTTATTATTATATAAATAATTAAGTTTATATTATTTATATTAATAATAAAAAAGCTTAGAGCTATAAAGCTTATAGCCTTCTTATATAAGTATATAAAGAGCTAATTTAATATATTAAAAAGAATAATTAATAATTAAGATAAATTAATTATTAATAATTCTAAGTAAATCTTATAAAGAATAAGTAATTTATTATTAATTATTAATTATATATTATTTATAGATAAATAATTAAATAAGAGAACTTATTAAATACTTAAAAAGTATTTAAGAGTATATATAGAGATTTACTTAAAAAGTAAGTAATATAATTCTTAGATATTACCTTTACCTATAATAATAATAAGTATTTAATTATAAGGGTCTTTCTTATAGAAATATTATTTAATTTATTACTTAAGGTATATAAAATATATCTTAATAAAGATAGGGATAAATATATAAGGTATTATTAAATACTTAATAATATTTAGCTATATATAAATATAAGTATATATATATTAAGAAAAGGCCTTAGAGGCCTAGGTAAAATATTATAACTTAAGATATAAGCTATAATCTTATTATTAGGGATAAATTATTAAAGTATTAATAAAGAATTAAAGGTTTAAATACCTTAAATTTAGCCTTAAGGTTTAAAGAGTAAAAGTTATTAATAAATATAGAAAATAGGCTTATATTTTAAAGCTATTAAAAAAATATTAATATATATATAATATATTTTATATATTACTTATAGAATTATAAATTAATTATAAAATTATTAGCGATATTATATTTTAAATAATTAAAGCTTAGGATAAGCTTAATAAATAAGAGGTAAAGAAATAATCTTATATAAAAATATAAAAGATAAGATTTTTTATTTTATTAAATAAAAAGGCTAATTAATAAAATATAATATTTAAGAGCTAAAGAAATACTTAAAAAATATATAAATAATAATAAAGAAATATCTTAAGATTATAAGAAAAATTATAAGAAATAAATAAAAATATAGCTAAAAGTATATTAAAAGTATTATATTATTAGATAGTCTTATTAACTTAAGTATAAATAAAAACTTATAAAAAAAAATAAAAATTAAATTATAATTTAAGTAATAATAAAATTTTAATATATTATATATTATAAATATAATTAAAATATAAATAAATATAATAAAAAAATTTAAATAATAAAAATATAAAATATAAAAGCTATATATTAATAAAATTATAAACTATTTATTATAAGTTTTATAAATTATTATAAGATTATAATATTTTTTATATATAAATATATTATTAAGATTTTAATATAAATTAAGGGGTTAGGATTATTATTATTATTATTATTATATATATATATTTTTATATAATATTTATAGGTATCTTAATAATAAGATATTATCTTAATAAAAGTAATAATAATAATAAGACTAAGGTTATTAATATTAAGGGCGGTAATACTATAAGTATATAATATAGAGAGATTATTAGGGATATAATTAATAGATCCCTTATTATTTACCTTAAGGTTAGGCTTATTTTTATAATTATTAAGGCAAGAGATTATTGCCTTAAGGGTAATAATAAGGGAATTATTATAGATATATAAAGGGATAAAAGCGGCTAAGTAAGAGATTAGCTAAGAAAGGTTATAATTAAATTAGCCTATAAGGCAAAAATTAATAAATATAATAATAAAGTAATAATAAAAAGGAAATATATACCTTAGAGATATATAAGAGATAATAACTCGTAGTTAAATATAAGCTCTTTAACCTAGATTTAAGCTAAAATTAAATTTTTATTTTTAAAGTAATAAAAATAACTAAGGGATTTTTTAAGTATTTAATAAGCTTTTATTAATAATACCTTAAATTAAGAATAGCCTTATTAATATATTAAATCTAAAGGCTAAGTAAAATATTATTAATAATAATAATATCTTTAATATACTTAATAGCTATATAAGTATTATTTAAGATACCTAAGTTATACCTTAGAGCTTATAAGGGATTAATAAAAAGTTAATAAAAAAATAATAAAGGGGGAAAACTTATAGTATTATATTTTCTTTTATTATAAGTATAAAAGATATAAATATTTAATAAGCCCTTAGTAATATAAGAGATATTAAGATCTTTATTAATATTATAGATATAATAAAATAAAAAACCTTATTAATATTTATATTTTAAAATATTATAGAATTATTATACTTAAAGTTCTTAAGGATATCTATATATATAATAAATAGAGATATTATTAAAAGTTCTATAATAAATAGGTAAATAAATAATATAAGAATAAGAGAAAAAATAAGAGAGTTATATATAATTTAAGAGAAAAGATTAATAAAGATTATAGAAGCTATAATAATATTATTATAAAAGGTAATTAAATTATTATTATAAGAAAAAAGAAAATAAAAAAGAGAAAATTATTATAAATAAAAAACCTTAATTATAATAATAATAATTATATTTAAGCTATTAATATTAAATAGCTAATAATATAAAGCTATTATTAATTTATTAATAATTAATTAATTATAAAAGAAAATAATAAATTTATAATAAAGATTATAATTATTATAAAAGAAAATATAAAATAAATAATAAATAATTAATAATATATTATAAAGGGTTATTAAAGCTTAATACCTTTAAAAAGTAATTATATTTAGATATTTTTAATATTAAATAAGAAAATAAGATAATTAGCTAAATAAGCTTAAGGGACTAAGTTCCCTAGAGAGGGAATAATTATAAGAGTATTTAAGTTATACTGGCTATTACTAGTAAGCTAGGGGAACCTTAGCTTAGCAAAGGGCCCTAGGCCTTATTAAACTCTTCTCGCTAAAGGCTTATAGAGACTTTAATAAGTTAAAATAAAATTAATATATAGAACTTACCTTTCTATCTCTAATATTATCCTAATTATGCCTATTAGGCCTATACCTTTATAAATCTTTTTTATATTAAGAAAAATATATATTATTTTAATTTATTTTAAGGTTTTATTAATTCCTTAATATTTATAAATTAATAATTATATATTTTATATATAAGGTTATATTATAGTTCCTTTAATACTTATTATTTATTTATTTTTTTATTTTCTAAGAGTTATTTATTATACTTTAAGATCTTAGTAAATAATAAATTACCTTATTTTATTATATAAGTTATTATAGTAATAAGGTATAATATATTAATAATCTTACTCTATTTATAAATAATAGGTTTTTATTTATATATATATAATAATTTATTATTAGAGGTATTTATTAATAATAAAGTATAAAAGCTATTCTTTAGTTTAGATCTTTCTTATATCTAAGTAAGGTCTATAGCTAATAGTATTTACTTAATTATTTTTTAATCTTTTAATATAAATAATAATATAATTAAATTCTAAGAGGTATTTAATATATTATAATTATTTTTTATTAAGTTCTTAGGTTATTATAAAATAAGAAATATTCTTATAATTAATATAAACTTTAATTTAATATTAGCTTCCTAGGAGGTAATATTAAAATTCTTTAAAAATATTAATAATTATAAGGAATTCTTTATTATAAATAAGGTAATTAAGTTTATTTTATATAACTTATAAGAATAAAATATAATTAAATATAATTATTTTTTATTATTTTATTATTTAATCTATATACCTAAGGTAAAATCTAAGGTATTAATTTTAAGCTTAATTAATTAAGATAAATTAAATATTTTAAGTATTAATTTATTTAAGATAAGTTCTTTAATTTTTATTAAAAGTATTTTTAATTTTATCCCTAAATATAAAAGTCTTATCTTTTTTATAAATTTCATTAATAATATAGCTATTTTCTTAAATACTTTAAGAAACTTATAGTAATAATTAATAAATTTAAGGAAAGCTTATATTTCTTTAATATTAATTAATTCCTTTTAATCTTTAATTACTAAGACTTTCTTAGGATTTATTTATATCTTATTATAAGAGATAATATATCTAAGGAATTCTACTTTTAAGATATAGAATTTATTTTTCTTAGGTTTTATTAATAAATTAGTATTTTATAGTATTTATAATATCTTATAGATATATTTTATATTTTTCTTTTTTTTTAAAGAAAATAAAGATATTATCTAGGTAATATATAATAAATATATCTAGGTATTCTTATAATATATTATTAATTATTTGTTAAAATATAATAAGTATATTAATAAGTCTAAAAGGTATAATAAGGTACTTAAATAATTTATACTTAGTATAAAAAGTAATTTTTTATTTATATCTTTCTTTAATTTAAATAAGGTTATAGGCTTCTTTAAGGTTAAGTATTATAAAGTATTTTATTTTAAAAAATTAATCTTTTAACTTATTAATAAGAGGTAATAATATATAATCCTTAATTATAATAATATTAAGTATTTAAAAGTTAATATAAAGCTAAAGCTTATTATTTTTTTTTAAAATAAATATAATAAGGTATTTAATAAATAACTTACTTTTCTTAATATATCTTTTTTATATTATTTCTTTAAGGTATTCCTTTAATATTAAAAGTTATATTTTATTAAGTAAGTAGAGTTTATTAAAGCTAGGTTATTTCTTATTAATAAACTTAATTTTAAGGTTATAAGATATATATTTTAATAGACTTATTTTAAGTTTTTCTAAAAGAATTTCTTTATAGATTTTATATTACTAAGGTATATTCCTAAGTTATTTTTCTTTTAAATTATCTTTTTTTAATTTCTTAAGATTCTCTTTAAGTATATAGAATTATTATATAATTTATATAATTATTTATTATTATTATTATTTCTATTTATTATAATATTATATTTTATCCCTATAAGTAAAGAGGTATTTTATATTTATTTTTATTTAATTTCTTTATTATAAATAGAAGTTTAAGATCTTTAATCTAAGTTATTATTTAATATAAAAGATATCTTAGTATTATAAGAGAATATCTAATTAATTCTTTAATTAAAATATAAATTAAAATATTATAATTATAAGTACCTAAGTATAAAGTTATAGCTCTAAATTAATATAATATTAAATAAGATTCTTTAATTTCTTTTTTTAATAAAAACCTTAAGGTAATTAATCTTATAGTTAATAACTTTATTATTATAATTAAAAGGTATTTCTTTAAGGTTATATATTATATAAGGCTTTTATTTATACCTCTATAATAGCCTAAGCTTATTTATTATTATTAAGTTAAAGTAATTCTATTTAACTCTATTATTTATTATAATATTTAATTATTATCCCTTAATTTATACTTTTAATTCTAAGTATTATTACTTATATTTTTTATTTATAAAATAAAAGAGCTTTTAAGGTAATTTATTTTTATATTTATTTATTTATTATCTTATATTAAATAAAGTATTTAATTTTTTAACTTAGAGAGGGTATAGCTAATATAGTTATATTTATATTTACTTTTATATATACCTTATAATTATAATTATCTTATATATTATTTTATTATTCTTAGAAATTATTATTTATTTATTAATTAGCTTTATTAAAGTTATTATTATTTTCCCTCCTTAGGGGGTAAATCTTATTTAGTTCGCTATATTTAATATAATTAGTATAAGTCTTATAAGAACTTATTAATAGGTCCCTAGTCTTCTCTAAGATATAATTAAATATTTTAATATTATTCCTTATTTTCTTTCCTTTTTATCTTAATAAGGAAATTAAATCTTTCTTTATTATTTATTTAAATTTATTATATATATAATAAAGATATATTATTTATATTATAGGTATATATCTTTAAAATAAAGTATTATTTTTATATTTAGGTAATTTTTATTAAGGTATTATATTTATTTTATTATTACCTTCTAGGTAATAATAATAAATTATTATTTAAGGGTAATAAATCTATTTTTATTTAATTAATAATTAATATTAATTATATTAAGGCTTTTATTTTAATTATATATATAGTATTAATATATCTTATAGGTAAGGTAAGGTTTATTATTAGGCTCTTATAATTATATAAGGAAATAATTATTTTCTTATTATTTTAGATATATATACTATAATAATAGTCTTTATAAGAAATCTATAAGACTTTTTTTATATCTAGGGTATATTTATAGCTACTTTTTTATAATATACCTTAATAAGGATTTTTTTATATTTAAGTTATCTTTATTAATTTATTTAATTATTAAGGCTTTAAGGTCTTCTTATATTACTTTTAGTTATTTTTATTATTTTTAAACTTTATAATTATATTATTTATACTTTTATATAGCTTAATATAGTATTTTATTATAACTTACCTTAATTATATTAATTAATTTATATTAATAATTAATTATATATCTTTTTATTTTATATTATAAATATAGGTTATTATTTAATTAATATAATAATAGGATTAAGAAATAATTATTTTTTTTTTTTAGTATTTCTTATATTTATAATAATAATATAAATATTAAGAGATACTAAGGTATTCCTTATATATTAAGTAAATTTATATATTATCTTATATTCTAAAGGTAATTCTAAGTATTTAAGGTCTTATATTATTACTTAATAAAATATATAGATATAAACCTCTAGTATTTCCTTAGTATTTATATATTTTTATATAATATAAATATATTATTCCTTTCGCGAATTCTAATATTATTTACTTTTATAGTTAAAGAGTTATAAGTAATTCTCTTCTTTTTATAAATTATTAATATACTTAATAAGCAAATAAGATAAATAAGCGAGCGAGATACTTTTCTATCTTATATCTAACTTTTTATTTAATTAATTAATTCTTAATTACTAAATATATTATAATTAAATATTAAGGCTAGAACCTTTCTTACCCTTTAGGCCCTTTAAAATAACCTAAAGCTAAGCCTCTAATGCACTATAAGGACCTATTAGGTCCTTATGCCTAGGCTATATCGCCGCTAGTAAGGCATTTAGTCTCGAGTTAATACTATCCCTAAATTACGCAAACTATTAGATCTAGAGGAATAAATCCTTATTTACTTTATTCTCGACTTAGATTCGCAAGGATTCCCCCTTAGGCTCTATAATATAAAAGAAATAGCTAATTAATTACTTATTAACCGCGATATACTATTAATTAGTATATATTAGGCTTATAATTTTATTAAGCGGCACCTAGACCTTAAGATATATTTTTTTTATAAATATAATTACTAGAGAGCTAAGTGTAAAGATCTAATTATTATTTGCGATTAATTTCGGCTTATAGTAAATATAATCGTAAAGTATAATATCTAATTAAATAATATTTATAACTTTAATAAGACTAGCTTTCTTATAGGTATAATTATAAGTAGAATAGTTATTATTAGTTTAAAAAGGCATTTAAAGCCGAAATTAATATAGCCTAGAAACTAGGAATAAATTATAATTATTTAAGTAATTAATATAAAAGGCTAGGCGATCTAGCTATTTATTATTAGTATAGGCTAATATTACCTCGCTAACTAATATTAAGAAAAATAACCTCCTAGGCGATTAGGCTATTATAATAACTTAAAAATAGCTAGATTAATAATAAGATTAATCTTAAGTAGCTTAAGTATTTTAATTAATATATAATTAATTAATTAATTAATTTTTATTATCTCTTAATCTTTAATAGGCATAAAAGTTATTATTTATTAAATTCGAGAGATATTATAAGGAAAATAAGATTATCTAGCTTTATATATTACCTTATTTCTCTTACTTACTTTAGCTACTTAATATTAGGTACTTTAGGCCGCTTAAGAAGGCTTATAGTTAAGAAATAGAGCGATTAATTAGATACTCTATAACCTATGTTTTAAAGACTAAGTTCTTTCTAGCCTTCTAAGCTATATATAAGGCTATTATAATAGAAAGAAATATTAAGGGGGCTTTTAAAGGAGCTAGGCTTATTCCCCTTAACCTAGAAACTATAGTCTCAAAGCTTAATATATAGCTATAGATGCTAACGCTGGTTAAGGAGGTAGCTAAACCGTTGACCCCTTAGGTCTTAAGGACCCTAAAGACCGTGCTTAAGGCTAGATCTTAGTCTAAATACCTCGAAGATAAATTAAAAGGTATTATAATAGCTCCCTAGAATTAATCCTTAAAGCTCTATAATCCCTTATAAAAGGAATAAAGGCTTATATATATAAGGTTGCCTTATTAACTACTAAGGTTAAAGATCTTCGAGAGATATATATATACACTAGAGGGCAAAAAGGACTAAACTATAGAAAGGAGGAGTAATAATAATGAGGAAGGAAAATAAGTAATTAATTAAATAGATATAAATATATAAGTAATAGCGGAATTATCGAGGAGTAATAGTTAAGGAAGGTTAATTATGCCGGGTATTTAGTAATATAATATCTATAATAAGCCTAGGTATAATATAAGGACTTATTAGGTAGTAATTAAGATATCTAGGGAAGAATATAGTAAGTAGTTTTAATTAATTAAATAGTTTATAGTATTTTTAGAATAGTTTTTAATCTTAGGGGTAGGGAAAAATATCTTACTTACTTATTTATCTTATTCGCTTATTAAGTATATTATTTATTTTCTAATATTCCTTAATATAATTACTTTATATATATATCCCTTAGTAATTATAGCTATATTATCTTAATTATTTTATTATTTCTTAAGAAATAATTATTAACTAAGATATATTATAATCTTATTAATCTTATTATTAAATTATTTCTTTTATTTATTTTATTAATTTAGGTTAATATATAGGCAAAGAGTATATATATAATAAGTAGAGTTATTTATATATACCTCTTTTATACTTTAGGTTTAATTTATTATAATATATTAATAATTTTATATTTATATCTTTAATAATATTATCTCCCTTAGGTATTTTTAATTATTAATCCCTTTTAAGGATATAATAGTTTTTATATTTAGGTTTTTTATAGGTTTAATAATAAGTTTTAATAAGGGTTATTACTTTATATTATTAATAAGATAAGAATATCTTACTTAAGGTAATTTTATAATAATATATTATTTTTCCCTTTATAGTTTATAATTATAATAAAATTATTTAATTATAAGATATACCTAGTTATATAATATAATTACTTCTCTAAGTATAAGTCTACTTTTATTATATCTTATTTAGGTTATACTAAGGGTCTTAGCTATTTAGAGGGCTATTTATAGTTCCTTATTAGCTTATATAAACCTTACTTATTTATTGCCCTTAGGTAATAATTACTAGGGTTTTTATTAATAATATCCTTTTTAAATATCTTATTATTTTTTTTTATATTTATTAGCCTTATAGCCTTTCTTATAATAATAATAATATTTAATAATTAAGGTTTTTTATTAAATTACTCTAAGTTCTATAGGTCTAAGGTAAGTATTAATTAATATACCTTATTATTTTTTTCCTTAATTAATATTAAAGTAAGGGGTATTAGCCTTATTACTATTAAACCTAGGGTTTTAGAGTTTCTTTTAAAAAAATTATTAATTATTAATTTAAATTATTTAATTAATATAATTAATAAGGTTATTTAATTAATCTTCCTTAAAAAGTTTAGCTTATATTTCCCTTTAAGCCTATTAAAAAATAAGGGTATTAAGGGTTTTTAATCTTAGTTAAGTTTTAAGATAAGTTAAAGGTACTTAATACTTATATTTAATATAAAGTAAATTTATTAAATATTTTAATTTTCTTTTTTACTTAGGATTTTTTATTTATTATTTTAAAGGCTTATTAAAGTATAGCTTTAAAGGTTTTAAAACTTATATAAAGGCTTATAGTTTATAGTAAGTATTTATTAAGTAATTTAATAAGGTATTCTTTTATAATAGGTTTAAATTAGGCTATAATATACTTAATAAGATATTTAAATAATATATTAGACCTTATTAAAGCTTATAATAAATTAGGTTAAGTAATAAAATATAAATATATATATTTATATAAGAAATATTTTATAATTTATATATAATATTATTAAATTTCTTTAGTTATTTCTAGCTTTAAGATTTCCCTATATTTTTTCTTTTTATAATAATAATTATTATATTATAAATAGTTTAGATATTCTTATAGTATTATTAGTTTTAGGCTTACTAAGTAATAGCTATATAATTAATAAGTCCTTTAAGTTTCTTTATTTTAATAATTATAATAATAACTTAATTATAGAATTACTTAACTTCTTTATTATTACTATTTATTTCCTTATTACTATTAAGGTTAGCTTAAGCTAATATAATAAGTATAAATAAGTAATTAATAAGTAAAGCCTATTAGTAGTTATTACTAGGAGTAGCCTAAGTAATTATTATATTTAATATTATTTAAGGTAATATAAGTAATCCTCTAAATAAGAGCTATTAATATATAATAATTATAAGGTTCCTAAGAGATAAACTAGTTATACTAGGTTTATATTAATAGAGAAGAATATTATATAGCCTTAAAGAGTGTATAAGTTATATATACTGCCGCGGTTAAGTATATATTAGGTTATAACAAAGGTATCCTAGCGTATAGTATAACTAACTAGTTAAAGCTAAACCCTGATATTTATAGCTTATATTAGCTAGTAGCTAATAATTAATAAAATAGCCCTTATAATTAATTATAATAAGTTAAAAAGTTAAAATAATATAAAATAAAAATATATAAGTTAATTAATATTAATATTAATATATAATTTATTAATATTATATTTTAATAATATATTTACTTTAAGATTATTTTCTTTAATAATTATTAAGTAATAAGATTAATAATATAAGGTTAATTATTATAGCTAATAATAAAATCTTAATTATAAAGGGTTAATAATAGCTATTAATTATAAGGTTTATTATACTTAGCTTAAATTATTAATATAAAATAAAAGGATTTTAAATTAATATTAATATTATATAGTTATTATTAAAATTTAAAAAAGAATTTTATTTTTATTTTTTTAAAATCTTAGATAATAAAGTACTTTATATATAACCTAGAATTTTATTTTTTTATTATTAAATATATTAAATTATAATTATATAGAAATAAATTAAGATATATTTTTATAATATTTTATATTATTTTAATATTAAAATAATTAAAGATATATAAAAATAAATACCTAAGTATAAAATCTTTTAAAATTAATAAAAAGCTTATAATAATTTATTATAAGGCCTAATAATATATTATTAATTATAAAATTAAATTTATTTAAGATAAGAAATATTTAATATAAGTTTATTAAAAAATAAATATATCCCTATTAAATTATTAATATATAAATATAAAGTTATAATAAATTTAAGAATATCTTAAGTATAACAATTATAGGGTTCCTAAGGATAAACTAGTCGTGCTGGGTTTATATAATAGAGGAGAATGTTATGTATGTCATAGCCTAGCATAACCCAACTAGCGTTACGTCACGTGACTAAAGAAGTAGGAAGGAGGGCTAATCAGGAGAGGATTACCTAGCTTACCTAGTGATCCTAATAATCCTAGGATTACTAGGATTATAAAGTAATCCTTATAATCTAAGGTATTATAAAGTATATAAATATACTTATTTATACTTTCTTATATATTAGCTACCTTAGCTATTAATATAACTTAGTTATACTTAATACCCTTAAGTATATTACTAGATATAATTTATATTACCCTTTAAGGCTATATAATATTCTCCTCTATAATATAAACCTAGCACGACTAGTTTATCCCTTAGGAACCCTATTACCTATAAAAAACTATTAGTTAAGCTACTAACAGTTTTTTTCTATAGGAGATTTTTTTATGCTAGTAGACTATAGGGTAGCCAATAGTTTTTTTCTCGACTAGCCGATAGTTTCTAGAAAAAAGGGTTATAATAAGGTTAAGGCTATAAAAGTAAGATATATTTACTTTAAGCTATAAGGATTTTAAAAATAAAATCCTTTTTTTTTAAGATTTTCTTAGAATTAATTATAATTTTTAAAGAGATTTTAGAGAAATTTTAATAAGGTAATTAATATAGCTAGCGCTATGCTAAAACTCCCTAATCACCGCTATAACCTAGCTACCTAGCTATATTAATTACCTCGCTAGCTATAATTAAGGCAATTTCTTAGCTAATAAGCTTTAATCTCTATTTTTCCTATTTAGTTATTTTTCTTCTATAAGACTTTAGCCTTTCTTAATTATTTACCTTTAACCTCTATCTTTACCTATATTCTAATTACCTATAAGGCTTATAGCTATGGATTTTTTACTTATATCCCTGCTTTTTCCCTTTTAATTTATAAGACCTATAAAACCATAGTTCTTTTTAATTAAATCTAATAATACCTCCGCTAATAGCCTTATTAGCTTTCCCTCTAGATTAAGCCTACCCTAGAGTAGGCTACTAAGCTTAATCTTTTTTAGAGCTAGAAGGACCTTATAGGGCTACCTAAGCTTATTCCTCTGGGCCCTCTTATCTTATAACTTGGAGAGCCTATGCAATAGGGCTTCCGCTATACCTTTAAGCCTAGCTGCTTCTATATAGGCTCTAGCCTACGGCGAATTAGAGAGCACCTACGGGTCTCTCATAAGGTCCAGTAGAAGGGCTAAGACGGCCGGCCTTCTAAGGCAATAGCCTCGTAGCCTTCTATAGCTACTAAAAGCTACTAGCGAGCTAGCATAGCTATTAGTAGCTCTTTAGGTAAGGGCCCTATAGTAAATACTTTAAGGTCTTACTAGAGGGTAATAGCTCTAAAGCCCTCTCTCTCCTAGAAGCTAAGGCTACCTTTAAGGCCTAAGCCCTAGCTATTAGAAGCAAAGAAGCCGAGGCTATAAAGTAGCTTAATAATTTTATTGCCCCTAACCCTTAGCTTCGAAGGCTAAGATTAGGCGAGGTACTTAGCTAACTTTAGTAGGGAAAAGGACTTCCTAAGGGAGCTACTTTCTCTTGACCTTTGCCTAATTAAAGAGTCTCTAGAAGAGACCTCTAAGCTAGATTATTTCTTCCTCTTGCGGGCCTTTAAGGAGCTTATGTAAGAAGCTATAGGCCTTATAGCTTCTAATGAGATTCCTTTAAATACTCTTTTTAAGGTTAACTGGTAAGATACTCGTAGCTAGTAAAGAAGCCCTTTAGCTATAAGTATAAGAAGGCTACGTAAGACCGCTATGCTATAGTAGCAAAGCAGCTTTTTAATCTATACCTTCCGCTGCCTTAACCTAGAGCCCGCAGAGAGGCTACCTTTTAAAGTAAGCCAATAGCAGCTAGCTAGCTATTAAGGCCCTCTCTAATAACCTTAATAACCTAAAAGAGGCCTAGCTCTTAGCTAGAGGTAACTTTTCTAGCCCTAGGGTTATAGAGCTCTATAGGGGGCAAAGAGAGGACCTTAGGGTTAGGGTTATGGTTAGGGTTAGTATTTACTATCTAAGCTAATCTACCCGGGGGGTTTCCTCTGCTAAAGATATAGCTTATAAGGTAAAGAGAGGAGATTTTTCTAAGATAAGGAAATATAAGAGATATAAAAGTAAGAAGATATAGCTAAGAAAAAAGAGATTTAACTAGGAGAAAGAGATATAACTAAAAGAGAGAGATTATAGCTAAGAGAGAGAGATATAGCTAGAAAAGAGGAATAAAGATAAGAGATAAAAAGATAAAAGATAAGAGATAAATAAGAGATAAAAGATAAGAGATAAATAAGAGATAAGAAATAAGAAATAAATAAGAAATAAGAGATAAGAAATAAATAAGAAAAAGAGATTAGCCTTAGGAAGACCTTCTAGGGGGAATTCTAAGAGGACCTAGCTAGGCCACTAGGGGGATCTCGGGCTATAGAAGCCGCCGAGGTAGCCCTAGTCCTCATAAGGGCAAGGCTTATAGAGGAATCTAGCTGGTTAGCTGCAAAGGGGCCTATAAGGTCCTGGAGCTTCTGATAGGTCTTAGCGGTCTCTAGGTCCATAAGGCTACCTGCGGAGAAGATAAGAGGCTAAAAAAAGCCCCGAGGGACTTATATTTTCTGCGTTTTTCTTCTATAGCCTCTCTTAAGGTACTATAAGGGTCTTCCTTAGTAGAATCCTTTGAAATAGCTATGATTTGAATTATTAGTAATAGTAGCTATTTCTTAGGGTAATTCGAAGTTGGCCCTTAGGCTAGTTTTTAGTGGACTAGGGGCTCTTTCCTCGACCTCTAGGGTGGCTAGCTACTTAGGGCTTTAAAAAAGCCCTAGTTATAGCGTCATGCCTTGCAATCCACCTTCTATTAGCACCCTGCAGGTATCTTAATGGCCTAAGGTAGCTATAGCTCTGTAAGAGCTATAGGGTAGGCTAATTGGCTTGATTAGGTAGAAAAGCCAGCTTCGGAGGGCTTCCGTGACCTTAGAGTCTGTAAAAGATAGGGCTTTTTAAGTAGTAAGACTCCGAGCCACTTGCGGCCGAGATAGCTAGCATTTTCTAGCCTAGCATGCCTATAGCTAGGGAAGGTCCTCTAGAGAAGCCTACTAGCTAGCCTTATTCGCTTCCCTTAGTACTTATTGTGCTGTTCTTCCTAGCCTAGGCTGGCCTGGTCTAGGGTAGGTTTGGGGTCTAGGGTAGGCTATGGGGCTAGGGCCTCCTGATGAGGTCTAGGGTAGGCTGCGAGGCCTCCCTAGCTGCTAGGAATAGCTCGTGGGCTAGGTCCTTGTGTAAGGGTATTCCTAGGCCTCCCTCCCTGACTGGAAGGGCTATAAGGCTAAGGTTAGGCTCCTTAGGGCACTTCTAGGGCTTCTAGCCACTAGGGCCAGAATAGCTTCTCTTTATAAGGGTATTAGCTTCTTCCCAAAGGTCTTCTAGCCTAGTTAGGTCTAGCTACTCTAAAGGTGTCTTAGAAGAAGCTAATATATTGCCCCGGAGTAGAAGTAAGGCATGCTGCTTAGGAAGGTCTTGTAGGGCCTCTAGGGCCTCCTGTAGGGTAGCTAGCTTGCCTTGCAAGAAGGCTCTTCTAGGCCGGATAGGGCCTATATAGGTGCCTAAGGCTTTAAGGCCTTCTAGCTTAAGGTCTCTATAGCCTTTTCCTTGCTTTTAGCTAGGTTAAGGCTAAAGGGAGAGCCTTCTAAGACCTCCTTAGCTGCCTCTAGAGAGCCTTGTGGAGCCTTATTGAGAATATAGAGGTCATCTAGATAAGCTACTAAGGTTACCCTCGGCAGCTTCCTAGCTAAGGCCTCTAGGGTAGGTCGAAAGGCAAGGGAAAAAAGAAGAGGTCTAAGAGGGTTACCTTGCCTTATGCCCTTAGCCGAGGCTATAGCTGACCTATCTTCTATAACTAAGATAGAAGGGTTATTATAGGCCTAAGTTACTGCCTTATAGAAGGTAGGGGCATATATAGCTACTAAGGCAGCTATAGAAGCCTTATCTACTGAGTTGAAGGCATTAGCTAGGTTAATAGAGGCTAGCTGCTGGAAATTAGCCTTATTTAGGCTTATAATAGCCTTAGGGTTAGGATAGGGTTAGTATTTACTATCTAAGCTATTTTGCCCTAGGGGTTTCTTCTAGCTAAGATATAGCTTATAAAAAGAGGAGAGATTTTCTAAGAAATATAAGAAAAAAGAGGGATATAAGAGATATAGCTAAGAAAGAGATATAACTAGGAAAGAGATATAGCTAGGAAAAAGATATAGCTAAGAAGGAAATATAGCTAGAGAAGAGATATAGCTAAGAAAGAGATAAGAAATAAGAGATAAGAGATAAGAAATAATAGATAAGAAAATAAGAGATAAGAAATAAGAGATAAGAGATAAGAATAAGATTATAAGAGGTAAGAATAAGAAATTAAGGAAGGCTAATGGCCTTAGGGAGCCCTAGAAGTATTCTAAATCGACCTAGCTAGGTTACTAGGGGTATCTCGGGCTTATAGAAGCCGCCGAGGTCGCCCTAGTCCTCATAAGGGCAAGGCTAATAGAGGAGTCTAGCTGGTTGCCGCTAGGGGCTAATAAGTCTTGGAGCTTCTAATAGGCTCTAGCGGTCTCTAGGTCTATTAGGCCAACCTGCTAAGATAATAAGAGGCTGAAAAAAGGCCCCTAGGGACCTATATTTCTGCGTTTTTCTTCGGCAGCCTCTCT
Organism: Fusarium sp. FW16.1; assembly: GCA_017654865.1. Classification (NCBI taxonomy): domain Eukaryota; kingdom Fungi; phylum Ascomycota; class Sordariomycetes; order Hypocreales; family Nectriaceae; genus Fusarium; species Fusarium sp. FW16.1. The sequence continues at coordinate 6,442,408 of JADNRB010000004.1, forward strand.
AAAGGGTGCTATAAGGGTCTTCTTTAGTAGATTCCTTTGAAATAGCTATGATTTAAATTTATAGTAATAGCAGCTATTTCTCATAGGTTAACTGCGAAGTCGGCCCTTAGGCTAGCTTTCTTGGTGGACTAGGGGTTCTTTTTCGACCTCTAGGGTAGGCTGGCTACTTAGGGCTCTCACAAAGCCCTAGTTATAGCCTCATGCCTTGTAATCCACCTTCTATTAGCACCCTTGCAGTATCTTAATAGCCTAAGGTACTATAGCCATCCCCCCCCCCCCCCCCTTACGCAAGAGCTATAGGGTAGGCTAATAGGCTTAATTGGGGTAAAAGGTTAGGATAGGGTTATGGTTGGGGTTAGTATTTACTATCTAAGCTAATCTGCCGGGGGTTTCTTCTAGCGTAAAGGTATAGCTTATAAGGTAAGGAGAGGACGATTTTTTTTAAGATTAAGGAAAATATAAGAGATATAAGAGTAAGAAGAATTAACTAAGAAAAAAGAGATATAACTAAGAGAAAGAGATATAACTAAAAGAGAGAGATATAGCTAAGAGAGAGAGATATAACTAGAAAAGAGAAATAGAGGATAGAGATAAAAAGATAAGAGATAAGAAATTAGATAAGAAATAAGGGATAAAGATAAGAAATAAGGATAAGAATAAGGATAAGAAATAAGGAATAAGAATAAGAGGTAAAAGATAAGAAGGAGACTAATAGCCTTAGGAGCCCTAGAAGTATTTCCAAAATGACCTAGCTAGGTTTATAGGGGTATCTCGGGCTATAGAAGCCGCCGAGGTCGCCTAGTCCTCATAAGGCAAGGCTAATAGAGGAGTTAGCTGGCTTGCCGCTAGGAGGGCTAATAAGGTCCTGGAGCTTCTGATAGGCTTTAGCGGTCTCTTAGCTCCATAAGGCCACCTGCTGAGATATAAGAGGCCTTGAAAAAAAGGCCCCTAGGGACCTATATTTTCTGCGTTTTTCTTCGGCAGCCTCTCTAAGGGTGCTATAAGGGTTCTTCTTTGGCAGATTCCTTTGAAATAGCTACGATTTGAATATCATAGTAATAGCGGCTAATTTCCTAGGTATAACTGCGAAGTCGGCCCTCTAGGCTAGCTTCTGGTGGACTAGGGGTCTTTTTCGACCCTCTAGGGTAGGCTGAGCTACTTAGGGCTCTCACAAAGGCCCTAGTTATAGCCTCATGCCTTGCCATCCACCTTCTATTAGCACCCTTGCAGGTATCCTGATGGCCTAAGCAGCTATTAGCTCCGCAAGAGCTACAGGTAGAGCTAATAGGCTTGATTGGGTAAAAAGAGCGGCTTCGGAGAGGCTTCAGTGACCTCAGAGTCTGTAAAAGATAGGGCTTTTTGAGTAGGTAAGATCCTAGCACTTACGGCCGAGATAGCTAGATTTTCTAGCTAGCGTGCCTATAGCTAGCAGGGAGGTCCTCTAAGAAGCCTGCTAATAGCCTAGCCTTATTCGCTTCCTTTAGCACCTGTTGGGCTGTTTTGGCTGGCCTAGGCTGGCCTTGGTTGGGCTGGCTTTGGTTAGGCTGGCCTTTGGTCTAGGGTAGGCTGTGGGGCTAGGGGCTTCCGGATGGGTCTATGTAGGCTGCGAGGCTTCCCTAGCTGCTAGATAAGCTCGTGGGCTAGGTCTTTGTGTAAGGGTATTCCTAGGCCTCCCTCTCTAACGGGAAGAGCTATAAGGCTCGGATTAGGCTCCTTAGGGCACTCACTAGGGCTTCTAGCCACTAGGGCTATAATAGCCTCTCTTATAAGGGTATTAGCTTCTTCCCAAAGGTCTTCTAGCCCTATTGGGTCTAGTTGCCTCTGAAGGTCCTTAGAAGAAGCTGAATACTGCTTCTAAGAAGAAGTAAAGAGTGCTGTTTTGGAAGGTTCTTGTAGGGCCTCTAGGCTTCCTGTTAGGGTAGCTAGCTTGCCTTGCAAGAAGGCTCTTCTAGGCCGGATAGGGCCCTATATAGGTGCCTAGGCTTTTAAGCCTTCTAGCTTAAGGTCCTCTATAGCCTTTTCCTTGCTTTTAGCTAGGTTAAGGCTAAAGGGGGAGCCTTTTAAGACCTCCTTAGCTGCCTCTAGGGTACCTTGCGGGCCTTATTAAAGAATATAGAGGTCATCTAGGTAAGCTACTAAGGTTGCCCTAGGTAGCTCTTTAGCTAGGGCCTCTAGGGTAGGTCGAAAGGCAAGGGAAAAAAGAAGGGGTCCAAGGGGGTCACCTTGCCTAACGCCCCTTAGCCGAGGCTATAGCCGACCCATCTTCCGTAACAAGATAGAAGGGTCGTTATAGGCCCACGCTGCTGCTTATAGAAGGTTGGGGCAAAAGTAGCTATAGAGGCAGCTATAGAAAGCCCTATCTACTGAGTTAAAGGCATTAGCGAGGTCTATAGAGGCTAGCTGTTGGAAATTAGCCTCGTTGGGGCCTATAATAGCCTCGTGGCAGAAGGAAAATAGCGGGTTCAACCCCCGGGCTATTTACGCCTAGCTGGAAGGGTAAAAGCATATTAGGCCGAATAGGAAGTCATTAGGATCGCCTTTATAGCTACCCTATAGATAAGTCTCCTATTAGCTATAGGCCTAACCCCTCCGTCGGGCTTCTGAAGCCCTATAAGGCGGCTAGCGCCATAGTAAGTGGGCCCAGGGGCCGTGCCTTGGCGAATCATATCAGCTAGCAGCCTTAGAAAGCTATTACAGGGAATCTTTCCTAGTTACTAGGTCTAGAAGAGGCCTAGTCCAGCCACTAAGGCCCGGGGCCTTTTCCTTGCCTATAGAGGCTATAGCTGCATAAATGGTCTCTGATGTGATTGGTTGGCCGGGCCCTTGGGCGGGTGCTTGCCTTGGAAGGGGTCTTTTAATCCGATTGGTGCTTTTCTAGCAGCCTAGCCCTATTTTCTACTGAATTAGGTGCTATAGGGGTCGGATCAATAAGAGCCCTAGCAGCCCGGCCTAGGTAGCCTCTCTCTAGTAGCTTAGCTGCCCTTTGGGCCGCGGGCTAGGAGCTATAGAGGGTCTAGCTGCCTTGGGGGGCTCAGGGGGCTGCTGGAGGGACTCTAGGCTCTCTAGGGTAGGTAGATTAGAAGGGAAAGACCTAAGGAGGCTAGCTAGGCTTCCTTTTTGTACCCTAACCCTAGTAGCCTAGGCAAGATAAGGAAATATAAGAGGGCCTTTTCAGTAGGCCTCTTTAGAAAGGTAGCTGCAGCTTTATGGGCTGTAGCTATGAAATAGCAGCCTGCCTTGCATGGAGCCTTTTTTCCGGTTATAGGATCTTTTGCAAAAGCTAATAGCTTCTGCATAGAGGCCTGGCTAGGATTGGGGCTATAGCTTGGTTGTGTAGCTGCTCTAGGGTAGGTCCCTCTAGGGTAGGTCCCTCTAGGGTAGGCTCCCTAGGCTCGGGTTCTAAGGTAAGCCCCCTAGGCTGGGCTCTGGGGCTAGGCTCCCTAGGCTCGGGCTCTAAGGTAAGCTCCCTAGGCTCCTTAGGCTCGTCTAGTTTCTAGCTCTAGGGTAGGCTCCTCTAAGGGCCCTAGAGGCTCTAGAGAAAGGTTTTTCTAGAGGCTCTAGGTAGGTCCCTAATTAGAGGGCCTATAGCTAGGCGTGCTAGGGCAAGGGGAGCTAGAGCTAGGGGACCAAGGGTACGCGACCTAGGGCTAGCGGACCTAGGGCAGAGGGTCTTTCTCTTTCCATCATAGCTAGAAAAAAGACCTATAGCTTTCCCTTGGCCGGTGTCGGTCTAGGGTAGCCTCCTCTAGGGTAGGGTCCTCTAGGGTAGGCTCTCTCTAGGGTAGGGCTAGGCTGTAGCTGCCTTTGCCGTCTAGTTGGCCTTTGTAGCTGCGGAGAAGGGGTCCTTGCTAGTCTTTTTCTTCCTATAAGGCCTCTATAGCTAACTAAACCCGGGCTAGCCCGATTAGGACTAGTTGGGCTAAGGGATGAAGCTAAAGAGGCCTAGAGGCACTAGTGGCCCTAGTAGCTATATAGGTCCTTGGCCTAGGTAAGGTCGAATATGGGCTTTACCTTCTATGCCGTAGATCTTGCACTGTGGGTCTTAATGCCGTGACTTCCGCGGCAGGCTGGGCCGCAATAAGGGCAGCTGACTAAGCCAAGGGGCTGTAGCTGTTGGTTGGTATAGGCCTCGGCCGGGTGTTTTTCCGTATTATGCTCTAGGGTATCCTCTATAGCTGCCTTAGCAGGTAGGCATACCTGCAGGGCATTTTGCTATAGGGTAGGTATAGGGTAGCCGAGATATAGGGTAGCTAAGGTATAAGGTATCTAGGATAAATAAGAGATAAGATAAGTAGAGATAAAAATAGCTTATAAGATAGCTAAGATAATAAATAAGGCTAGAAGCTAAGCATAAGGTAAGAGGTAAGTATAAAAATAAGAGTTTAAGGTTATAAGAAGCTTAGAGAAGGGTTATAGAGGATACTTATATAACCCTAGGGTTATTCTAGAAGGTTCTATCTTAACCTAAGTCTAACCCTAGCTGACTAAAGCCTGACCCTAACCCTGACCTAATGTGTGACCCTAACATGACCCTAACCCCTTATAGAAGGCTCTAGAATCTCTATAGAAGCCCAGAGGGCTTCTATCTATAGCTGACCTAAAGCCTGACCCTACCCTGAAAAACCTAATGTGTGACCCAACCATACCCTAACCCTATAGAAGGCTCTAGAATCTCTATAGAAGCCCAGAGGGTTCTATCTATCACTGACCCAAGCCTGACCCTAACCCTGACCTAATATGTGACCCTAACCATGACCCTAACCCTATAGAAGGCTCTAGAATCTCTATAGAAAGCCCAGAGGGCTTCTATCTATAGCTACCCAAAGCCTGACCCTAACCCTGACCTAATGTGTGACCCTAACCATGACCCTAACCCCTATAGAAAGGCTCTAGAATCTCTATAGAAGCCCGAGGGCATCTATCTATAGCTGACCAAAGCCTGACCTAACCCTGACCCTGTGCTTGGCCCTCCTTCTGGAACCTCTTAAAGGACCTCTAAAGGAACCTCTGAAGTGAACTCTCTAGGAGGGATAGGGTGAGGATAGGGTTAGTGAGGCGATAGGGTGAGGATAGGTTGGGGATAGGTGAGGGATTAGGGTTAGGGTTAGGTGTGCATGGTTCGGGTTCGGTTCGGGGTTCGGGTTCGGGTTCGGGTTGGGTTAGGGTTAGGTTAGGGTTTCAGGGTTAGGGTTAGGGTTAGGGTAGGTTAGGGTTAGGGTTAGGTTAGGGTTAGGGTTAGGGTTAGGGTTAGGGTAGGGTTAGGGTAGGGTTAGCGGTCTAGGGTCTAGGGTCTAGGCGTTAGTGGTTAGGGTTTGGGTTAGGGTTAGGTTAGGGTAGGTTAGGTATCTCTCTCC